>JAODJU010000046.1:13557240-13570333 GCA_026776725.1 Gnathonemus echidnorhynchus
CCCTGGGTTCCTTTAAATTAGAGCTAGATAAGATTTTAACAACTCTGAGCTATTAGTTAAGTTCTCCCCAAACGAGCCTGATGGGCCGAATGGCCTCCTCTCGTTTGTAAATTTCTTATGCTCGTATGATTATTCATTTTAAGGATTCACGAATCCATGTAGCATTTTTCAGAAAATGCGAAATATGATAATATAAGGACTTTAAGT
This sequence comes from Gnathonemus echidnorhynchus, assembly GCA_026776725.1. Lineage (NCBI taxonomy): Eukaryota > Metazoa > Chordata > Actinopteri > Osteoglossiformes > Mormyridae > Gnathonemus > Gnathonemus echidnorhynchus. The sequence goes on from JAODJU010000046.1 coordinate 13,557,448, forward strand.
CTGGTGGAATTATTAATTGAAAACGCTCTAAAATTCGGAATTCTCCAAAATCCCAGTATGTTCTTGGCTTGAATTAATGTATTCTTAATATCACACCGTGAGACGTAGCGTAATATATGTGATAAGCTTAGGATACATTTTAAACCTTTCAACAAACATCGGAACCTGTGGATTCATAGTGTTAAACTTCACAATGGGCGCTAAGTTCTAGATCAGTATCAATACGGTGTGGAAAAAACGCCGTGAACATATTCATCGGAACCGAAAGCATACTTTTAGCATAACTTTAAAACTACAAATCACACAAGCCCCTAACCTCGTAGGTTCCGTCTACGATCTTTTTATTCGGTAAAAGCCGTCGTCGGCACGAGCCCTGCGCGCACCCCGCTCCGTGATTGGTCCGCTTTGTGTACCTATTTAGCAGCTGACAGTGTCGCGTTTCAGCCGTGGCGTGGCGTTCGCGAGGCCGTGCGAGCTGAGCTGCTAGGTAGCTAGCCGCCGACGGCCGACAGGAGCGGACGCTTCCCTGCCTAAGGTAAAAAAATATATCCCGGTCTCATTCCCCCCCCCGCTTATTTAAAAAGTGTTCCTGCGTCGCCGTTCTGTGCTGGGCGCCCCGGTGGTGTAGCGCTTAAAAGGTGATCTCGGCTGACGGTTTTCCCTTTAAAACCCGGCGGTATTGTTTTGATGGGGCGATGCTAGCTGGCTTAGCTAGCTATCTTCTTTTCCGTCGTAGGCGTTCGCAGCTTTTGAACGTGCCTAGGCGCATCGCGGGCTTCCATTAAAACTCCTTAAGGTAGCATTCATCCCAGGTGCCCCGCTTTTCCCCACGGCTTACCGGGAGCCGTGTACCGCCGTTACCTCCTTACGTAACGCGGGTGTTAGTTTGGCGGCGCCGGTTCCCGTAACCGCCGCTCTGCCTGGCAGGTTCAAAGGGGGAAGCCTTCGGGAGTTTTCTAGGTGCGACTTGCTGGAGAAGCTTATTAAGGATGTTTCCGATCGCTTTCGGAAAGGTGTGTCGGGTCAGTAAAGCGTCGTTTTGTTACTGTCGGAGTTAATACTTTACTGTTTTATTTAGCCGTGTGAAGTAAAGTAAGGGATATGAGGTTGGATCAGTTCAAAGTAAACAAAAACGGACAAACAGAAACAAAAATACTACCGAGCGGGTGTGCTTTTCAGTACTGTGTCCTGAGACTCCTGAGTTGTTTAGCTGAGGGCTCGCCAATCTTATCCGCGAAGGGCCAGTGTGTATGCAGGTTTTTGGGATAACCTTTGGGTCAGTTGTTCAAACTCAGGTGTGAAGACTCTTCAGCCAGTCAGCCCAGTAATTAGTAACCAAACCCGCATACACAACGCCCCTTTTTGGATAAGATTGGCCACCCGTGGTTTAACTATTGGATGACAGTATACTCTGACCCACTGAGTGATGCTGCCCCTCAGTGAAAGAGCACGCTAACCTGCTGTGTGCCATTGTGCCCCGTTTAGAGAGGGAGAAGATGGAGGTCCCCTCGTACCAGTCGAAACTGCTGTGCGAGTTGAACGAGCAACGCAAGCGGGACTTCTTCTGTGACTGCAGCATCATCGTGGAGGGTCGCGTCTTCAAGGCACACCGCAACGTGCTGTTCGCCGGCAGTGGCTACTTTCGGGCTTTGCTGGTGCACTACCTGCAGGACAGTGGGCAGCGGCACAGTACGGCTTCGCTGGACATCGTCACGGCGGAGGCCTTCTCGCTCGTCCTGGACTTCCTCTACTCCGGACGGCTGGACCTGCGCAGCGACAACGTCATCGAAGTGATGTCTGCCGCCAGCTACCTGCAGATGACCGACGTGGTCGGGTTCTGCAAGGCCTACATCCGCTCTTCGCTGGAGATCTGCAACCGAGAGCGGGAACGGGAGGGCCTGGCCGATAGCGGCACCCCGGCCATAGCCTCTGACTCCCCGGAGGACAGCGGCGGGCTCTCCTGCTCCGAGATGCCCAGCTCGGCAGCCACCACGGTGACCCCGCCCCCAACGGCAGCCACGCCCATCGCCAGCCGAGACTCGGAAAGCGAGAGCTCGCGGGGGGAGTTTCCCAGCTTCCATCCGGTGGACCTCGCCCTTAAGGGCACCCAGGGAGACAAGGTCAACTCCTCGTCCGGCTTCCTTCTGGGCCTGGTGCACCCCAAGGCTGAGTTTGACCCCGATGAGGAGGGGGAGGACTCCCCAGAGGGGAAGGACACACCCCTTTTCCGAACGCCGTCCCTCGATGGCGACAAGCCACATCCTTCCAGCCAGGCAGCCGGTAGTGAGCTCTCCTCCCTGCCATATGACAACTACCATATGAAGCAGTTCCTGGAAGCGCTGCTGCGGGGCGGGGTGGACCAACGCCGTGAGGAGCTGGTGCAGCACTTCGCCCAGAGTTTGGGCGGAGGGGTAGGGGGTAGCCGCGTAGATGAGGGGCTGGGACTGGGCGGGTCCTCCATCATGGAGATCCAGAGCGACTGGTATGGAGAGGACACAGGTGAACACCCTGTAACGGTCAAATGTATATGACATGGCAGTAAGACATGCTGTTTAGGTTGGCCATACGTATGACCATCTCAGTGACGTCCATTTTCCTCTGTGTGCTGCAGCGCAATTATTACACAATTACGACACACGCTTTTGTCAAGCAGTGGACTTTGCCATGAATTTGTTTCTGAGAACTGGGATTCATCCCTGAGCCTGACACTTTTGGCCCAGTGCTTTCAGCATGTCTCAAGGTGGAGGTTAAGTGAGGTACTGGTAGGTTCTTGTTGGAGGTGTGCGCTGTACAGCTAGGGTTTCAGGTAATGTGCTTGGATCGTAGGCTTTGCTGGGAAACTCTGTGGGCTTCAGGTTTGCTAACATGTTATTATCTGCGTGGGTGGGGATCTTCTTGTTTGCAGTTCTGGATTAGGGTAGCCAGGGTATTAGTGACATTTGCAGAGGAGCAGAGTGAGATTGTAATTGGTTATTTGTTTGCTTTGTGTGGGTGGATGTAAGCTGGTTGGGATATACTGGCAATGTGAGGTGTGTGGTTGTTATTCATATCCACAGAAGGTGTTTTTTATGGAGTTTGACATTATTTCTTTCCCTCAAAATTTGTTTTGCCCCAGGGGAGCCATACTTTCAATGGCTGTCAGTTTCTGACCAGAGTATTGTAGTTCACTGCAGCAGATTGGGAGATGGGAGAGTTTGCTAAAAACAGAGCTGTTTTATCCTGCTCCTGATATAAAACGGACAGGTTTTTCTCCCGGTTAGGCTGCCAGCATTGCGGAGAGCAGTTTCCTGGTTGCTCTCCTGTCTGCCTGTGATATTGCTCCTGCCTTATTTCTAAAGCAGCCGTGTTTTTTATTTTTTTTATAAAAAAAACTTTCCTTTAAGAACTTTGAGGGAAGTGTGTGTGTGTGTGTGTGTGTGTGTGTGTGTGGAAGGGGGGGGCAAATCATTACATAAATAGAACTGATAAACTTTACCTGGTAAAACTAGCCCATGATGTGGCCCTCAGGAACAAGGCTTGGTTTTTATTTATTTATTTCTTTTTAAAAATATTCCTGTAGATTTCTTCTCAAACTGGACTGTGTAAAGTAGTCCCAAAATATGTCTTTAAAAATTAATTCCAGTATGAAAAATCACCAGTTCACATGTCTAAAAGTTAGACATCTTTGCTTTGGAGTCCATTTGAATAGTGTCGTGTCACCTTTTGGTATGTTATTCATTTAACTTTTTATTTAATTGGATTACAACATGTCCTTTCCAAAACCATTTCCATGAAGGATTTAGCACTGAAACAAAAATCCGAGCATTTTTATTAAATGAATAATGAAAGTAATTACAAAACTGGGGGTGAAGTCAGGGTGGTTGAACTGCCTGCCCACTGCAGACTAATTTGGTGACGTGCTGAGGCTCGCTCCTGCCTTCGCTGACCTCTGCCGCGTGTGCGTGTGCTCCCCCAGGTGATGGGCTGGTGGTGCCGGTGAAGCTGCACCGCTGCCCTTTCTGCCCCTACACGGCCAAGCAGAAGGGCATTCTGAAGAGGCATATCCGCTGCCACACTGGCGAGAGGCCGTACCCCTGCGAGACCTGCGGCAAGCGCTTCACGCGGCAGGAGCACCTGCGCAGCCACTCCCTGAGCGTGAGTGCGCAGCCGTGAGCGTCTGCATGCGTGCTTAGGGACCTTCCTCTGCCCCCCCCCCCACCCCACTTCCATTGGCACAAAAGGCCAGTCTGTAAGCAAGTCCCAACATTTCTTTTTATGTCATGTGATCTCTGCAGGTAGCAGAGGCTTGTACTGGTGAGAGGTGTTTACATTCTTATCTAGCAAATAGGCTCTGAATTATTTCCTCAGTGAAGCAAATTTAGCCTCCCTCTCGGCATAGAGGCTGCTAATTTTGAGAGTGAAAAAGCAGCCCTTCAGGCCCAAAGATATGTGGTCTAATTTTGCATGTTTGCTCAACAGCAGAGTCAATGTGTACAATGTGCAAATAAATTTGAAATATTTTTGGTAGAGGTTAGTAATTATTTTTGAATCGCGGCTGAGACTACAGTAGCTGATCAGGCTATTACTATTGACAATTTGAACATTTGCATGTCATTATTAAATATCTTACTACTATTTTGCTCATTTTCTTTATATTTCTATCAGTTACTATGGGGAAACTCTCAGGGAAACTTATTTCTTTGCCTACATATACCACTGTTTGTTGTACTGTTGCACGTTTGATAATGCAGTGCTGTGTTTCTCTTAACAGGTACACCGTTCCAACTGGCCAATCGTGTGCAAAGGCTGCCGCCGCACCTTTACAGGAGTGGTGTCCCACGGCCTGAAGCGCTTCGGCCTCTGTGACAGCTGCACCTGTGTCACCACCACCCATGAGGACTCCGCCCCCATAAACCTCAGCAGCCAATCGGAGGGCACGGAGCGCAGCGAGGGCGATGCCGATTGGCCCATCTACATGGACGACGCGGAGGAGGCCGAGGCTAGCGGCGAGGCCGACAACGCAGAGGACAAACGGGAACTTCGGAGGCAGCTCTCGGAGAGCGACGGGCTAATGTAGTGGAACAGGAGGGAGAAGTGGATCTTCCTCTTTCACGAACCTGAGATAGAGAACAGGCAGATATCAGGGTCACTCTGACATAAGAGTGAATGTGGTCCCCTTCCTGCCTACAGAAGGAGCAATGCAGGTCCATGGCTGGTTCCTGACTCCTTGTACCACTTTGCTGGAGCTTCAGTGTCTGCGCTTTGGAGCGGTCAGACCGGCTCAGTCCAAGCAGCTGTGGGTCTCCTTGCGAAACGCAAACGCAGGGACATATCATTCCGTTTAGAATCTATGTACAGTGGCCGTTTTGAGTGGGAATTAAAGTGATCATGTCTGTGGCCTGTCTATCAAGCTTGTGTGTAAATATTAGCAAGGAACGGGGTCACAAGCTCTTAGTGTGACTCAAGTTGGGGAAAAGTGCCCTTGTGAGGCGAGTTCCTCTCTGGATGCAAACAATATGGCAAAATGTGTAAATAGGATGAATACCAAAGTGGAGGTGTTTTTGTGGGGGGGGGGATGATTTCAGACTTCAATTAGGTGGATGATGTACACATCTATTATTTCCCTATTGTACACAATATGCATTTTTTAAGTGTTTTGCATTTTTGTCCAATACTTTTTGTATGGTATATATTTATATGTGATGTTCTGCTGCACACTATGTATACATATAGTTTTGTTTCATTTTCCAACGTTTTGAGATTCTGACAAGTTTACAACATTTAATGTAAATTTAAGCGTTTCAAGTTTAAATAAATCCCTGCTCCACACTTCATGATGGGTAACAGAATAAGGAACACCCTTCCATTGATTTAATACAGCTCAGTTTATGAATTTCACTCTGAACATGAAGAATTAATGCTCAGCTTTTCTGTTTTCTAAGACCTTTTTGGATTAGCCGTAGTTGGTACGATTTATTTTTGTGCCATAATACATATCACTAACATCACCAAAATTGTAAGTTATTCTGTAAAGACTGGCACCTTTTCACACTTTTTGTAATTGCACTTGGCTGCTTGATTGTGATTGTTTTCACTAACCACAAAATACCATTCTTAATGCTTGTATGTTTCAGTTTATTTTCAAAACTACTGCCTCTGTGAAATGAGTAGTATTTCCTCATAAGACTTGATAATTTTAACATCTGTCAATGTTCCATCCTTTACAGTTGGGGTGCCCAATCTTAACTGCAAAGGGCCGGTGTATATGCAGGTTTTTGGGATAACCTGTAGGTCAGCTGTCCAAACCCAGGTGTGAGGACTCTTCAGCCAATCAGTTCTCTAATTAGTAATCTAATTAGGGAGATGTGGCAAAAACCTGTAAACACAGCAGTCCATTCTGGATAATATTGCCCACCCCTGCTGTATATGCTCACAGAAGGACAGGCAGCATTGAGCACAAGAAAGCGCTACACCCGGAATGAGATGCCAGCCCATTGCAGCACACACACACACACACACACACACACACAATAGGATGAATTAAACAACAAGTTCACCCACCCACGTGTTTGGACTTCAGGACCGACATGACACTAGCAGAACATCTAAACCTCACACCGAAAAAACGAGGGTGTGATTCGGACCAACAAGCACATTCATTGTGCAACTGGAACAGTGTTAGTCAAAGGAAGGGTGTAACAATTCGTCAGCCCGAATGAATAGCTGATAGGCATGCAGGCATATTTGTGAGTATTCGCTACACAAATTACTAACACAAAGGAAAACTCAAAGTGAACATGGTCGTTATAGGTTAACATGTTCCGGTATTAAGAGGAGCTGATGCCCGGTGGTGTGCTGTAACGAGGATTAGGAAACGCGAACAGCTTCCACGCCAATCGAGGGCTTTTGTCACGTCATTTTACAGGCAGTGCTGTTGGGATCATAGGCGAATCCTCTACACGTTGTTATATTCCAGGAACTCGAGTCTACAGCATATGTCTGATGTCGGGGATCAGAGCAACTCGACTGGTAGGGGCGCTGCGTGCGGCCGTCACGTGACACGACACCACCCCACGTGACACGACACGAGCCCGCGTGACACGGCACCGACGCTGGTGAAAAGCCACATGACCGTCACATTTATTTTTATGCGGAGTGTGGAGGCGTATTATGGCTGTCACAAAAAACGAAGCATAAAAGTCACCTGGCTAGTTAAAAGTTATCCAGACAGCTATGGGTGACTTTGTTTACAAGTCACTTTAGAACGATATAATTTATTACTCGCATGAACCAAGATCAGTGCAAGATCAGCAACATTTACCTCATTTGCCGCGTAGTTTATCTGCACCGTTACATTCATTTTCGGTTTTTGTCCTGTTCTGCCTAGTGCTGCAGAATGCTGCTATTTTCGCCACCTGTGTGGCTCTTCTGCCTTATTAAGCTCGCCTCTCTGCTGGGGATCGGCGCGCAGTACACTCCGGACTGGACCAGCTTGGATTCTCGGCCGTTGCCCAGTTGGTATGATGAAGCAAAGTTTGGGATTTTCGTTCACTGGGGCGTATTTGCAGTTCCTGGATTCGGCAGCGAGTGGTTCTGGTGGCACTGGCAGGGAGAGAAAAATCAGAAGTACGTGGACTTCATGACGAAGAACTATCCTCCGGGATACAGCTACCCGGAATTTGCACCCGATTTCCATGCCCAATTTTTCGACCCGGACCAGTGGGCTGAGGTGTTTGCATCTTCCGGTGCAAAGTAAGCGACCGTTACATATCCATCAGACAGACATGCTTTTGGTTGGATCCCTCCTATATTCACTCTTCCTTCTACCCACCACCATGCAGATATGTGGTCCTCACCTCTAAGCACCACGAGGGCTTCACTAACTGGGGCTCCCCAAATTCCTGGAACTGGAACTCTGTGGACACCGGACCTCACCGAGACATCGTGGGTGACCTCGGGGCAGCAGTTAGGAAGAGGTGTGTGGGTATTCATTATTGTTACTGCTGGAGCTTGAAAAGATGCAATGGGGGTTGGTTGCTTAAACTTTTACTAAACCTGGTAAACAAACCCATTCGCTTGCCTGTAATTGTGTCGCATTATATTCCCCGCTGACAGGTCAATGCACTACGGTCTGTATCACTCTTTATTTGAGTGGTTCCACCCCCTGTACCTGTCTGACAAGAAGGCTGGTTTCAAAACCCAGGAGTATGTTTTCCGCAAGCTTATGCCTGAGCTCCATGGCCTGGTCAGCAGGTGAGATGGCACCCTCTCCGCCTTAAAGGTAATCGATCACACTTAAAGGCATGTGTCATATTTGCTGTTGGTCCTTTAGCTACAAACCAGACCTGATCTGGTCTGATGGAGACTGGGAAGCCCCTGACACTTACTGGAACTCGACCAGCTTCCTGGCCTGGCTCTACAACGACAGCCCAGTCAGGGTGAGCACCATAATGCCACTCTTACTTGTTTATCATGCTTCTCTAATATTGTCACAGGTGTCAGAATTAGTAAATTGGCAGAAAGCCATATCCAAGCTAATTTGTAAAGCTTGATTACAAATTTGATACAACTGGTACAGTAAAATTGACATTTATGACTCAATTTCAAAAGGCTTTGTAAATTGTACACAAAAGATTACCGACATCTGTGTGTTAGCACTGTGAGAGGATACAAAGCAATTTCGATTAAATGTGTAAACTGTAAAGGGAATGGCGAGATGATTCAACGAACACATCTGCAGCTTCTAATGATAGAAATGTGGAACTGGTTGTGATCCATGTGCGCATCTGATGTTCTTTTGGACTTTGGAGCTACATCTGATGAGGAGCATCTCTAGAGATTTATGAAAAGGGTGGCTAGGGGTGGGGTGACTTTAATGAAAATGAGCCATAAGACACTATTTACACTAATTAGTGAACATTTATTTGGGTGGTGTTAAAGGGCATTTTAGAGCAGGAACATCCCCTGTAGCTGGTTATGTTCTGGGGAACCTACTGGTGAAGTTGTGCTCCGATGAGTCATTTCCGTTGCCCTGGTTACAGGATACCGTTGTGACCAATGACCGCTGGGGGGCGGGGTGCAGCTGTAAGCATGGGGGCTACTACAACTGTGAGGACAAGTACACGCCGGGCCAGCTGCCAAAACACAAGTGGGAAAAGTGCACCTCCATCGACACGTACTCCTGGGGCTACCGCAGGAACATGATGGTCTACCAGCTATTGGACCTGCCCACCATCATTGATGTGAGTCTGGGGCCCTCAGTCTGCTGTGCCGGTTAGGTGGGGAGAAGCTCAGAGCTTCAGGTCGTCGAAGGCTTCCGGATCTCCATTCACCAATCAGAACCTGTGCCAACCACATGAATTCTGCCAATGGCTTTAGAGCAGTGTTCCCCAGTCTGGTCCTAGGGGATCTGCAGACAGTCTACGTTTTTGCTACCTACCGGGAGCTAGGAGGGAGCAAAAATGTGGACTCTGCAGGTTAGGGGAGCAGTGACCCCCCCCCCCCCCCCCCCGCGATCTGGAAAAAAAAACATAGATTATTTTTGGTCCCCTTGATGAGCGAAGCGACCGAGTCGAGTGAAGCGAAAAAAAGATACAAAGATTACTGCTAGGTCACTGCGAGATATCGTGTGAGAGGCTGCTGTGAACACGTCTGCCACCCTCCAAACCAGCACTGTGCGTATATTTTATGCATTTATGAGTCACTAAACTTTTAGTGTGTCCTCTGTTGGCCTTCGCTGAGGGATGTTAATTTGTAGTTATTTTTGTTTTGATCACTCATTTATCGCTTTTATATGTCTTATTTTATATATATATTTCCTTCTGTCCTTGCTACTTGTTTCCTCACATCATGTTCTTTGCCTATCTCATACAACTCGCTCTCACCAAGGCCGCCTGGCCCCAGGAGTCTGTACGAAGACCACAGATAAAGGGCCTGCTTCCCTCAGTGGGGGCAGATGCTGCGTTCCATTTGAACTCGTAAATTCCTAGTCAGAAACAATAGAGTTCCTAGTCAGAAATTTCAACTGGAGGGTCTCTTGAAGTCGGAATTCCGTCTCGTGAACTCAGAGAAACCGGCGCAATCCCGAGCTCAGAATCCAAGATGGCGGCGCCCTTTATCAACAGAAGTTAAAGCTGTAGTTCTATACTGTTTATTAGCACTTACGTCTTATTTGTGGCTCATTAAATCAGTTGTACACACAGTACTGTCCAACTGCTATCTGTGGACTTGTTGCTACGGTGTTTGTGCAGATTATCATGTAATGGGTTGTTATTCACTGATATTGCTAACAATTAACCGGGCTAGAACTGGGGCCCGTTTCATTAAGCAGGATTTCTTGCTTAAGTAGATAACTTGTCCGATTTTAGGTAGTCTGGGTTAAATGTAAATGAGCGAAGATAGAGGCCGTTTAAACTGGGGTAAATTAAATCCGACAAGTTTTCCAGCTAAGCAAGAAATCTTGCTTTTTGAAACAGGTCCTTGTTGCTAAATGGCTTTCCGACTTGCTGCATTGGAGCGCTGTTAACTCATGTGTGATGTCATTCACAGTAGGACAGGCATCTGTGAGCATCTTAGATTTAACATCGTCATCCTGTCTTAAGGAAGCTGGCTTATCATTCAGCTCTGAAAGAACTTGCGGTTTCACTGAAGAAATCCCCCATCGCACGTCATCTCTGGCTTTCGCAAAACTCCCAAAAACTCCCGCAAAATTCCCATTTAATTTCTTATCCCGGCCCCCGCAATATATCAAAACAACGATGAGGAAAGTCATGATGCAGAAGGGTCGACCGTAATCCGGATATCCAGAAACTGATTGATGTTTCAGGGAGCCACACACGTGTAGGGGGTCTTGGTAACCCCCCTCTCTCCGCATCTCCTCCCTGCAGGACCTGGCACGCACCGTGGCCCTGGGGGGGAACTACCTGCTGAATGTAGGCCCCACGGCGGACGGCACCATCCCCGCTGTGTTCGAGGAGAGGCTCCGAGCCGTGGGCCAGTGGTTGCAGGTTAATGGGGAGGCCATCTACTCATCCCAGCCATGGCGGGTGCAGGCAGAAAACACCACTGTGCCAATCTGGTGAGTGCCCCCCCCGCTCCCCGTTCCAGGCATTTCTGCTCATTGAAGATTGTCTCCCGGAGTTGATTTATGGATGGATTTGACCATTACCGTCACGTTACTGGAGACCAGGGTTCGATCCCCGGCACAGGGATCTCCATGTCCTTGCAGGGTTTCCTCTGGGTACCCCAGTTTCCCCCCCCCATAGTCCAAAAACATGCTAAGGTGAAGTGGAGGTGGCAGATTGTCACCTTCATTGAAGGTATGAATGTGTGTGCGGGGGTGAATGTGTGTGCGGGGGTGAATGCGTGTGCATGTGCCCTGCGATGGGATTGGTTATTCCCTGCCTTGTGCTCATTATAACCAAGATAGGCTGTGGACCCCCCTGCCAAGAGCTTCTAGAGTAGAAGATGAATTGAGGGATGGATGAAAAAATGACTTTAAGCATGTTTGCTTTGGAGATTGAGATGAGGTTGAACACGTATGATTTCATTAAGAGGCGCGGCGTGTGGCACACTTTGGTCCGTGACACGGGGTTTGCATGTTCCTCAGGTACACATCTAAAGGGAAGAGCGTGTACGCCATCTTCCTGGAGTGGCCGTCTCAGTACAGCCTCAAGATCACCACCCCCAAAACGTCCTCACTCTCCAATGTAAGTATCCTGTATGAAAACACATTATATGACGCCAAACTGTGGTCTGTTAGCTTGTGGAAAAATACTGTAAATATTCTGTAAATCGATTAACTTATTTCTGGAGAATGAATACTATCATCAGTGCCACTAGTTTCCTGGTTCCCATTTTTGTTTTTTTTGTACTTCCCGTTTGGTCTTTGTGTAGGTGACCTTGCTGGGTTACCCCAAGCCTCTGAAGTGGTCAGCTCTCGATCCAACTGGCCTGATAGTCACACTGCCCATCATGAATATGGGTGCGGCCCACGGATGGACACTGCGATTGGACGGCGTGGCGTGAAGTCACAGTCACAAAATTGCACCTGAGTCAGATCCACCATTGATTTGAAAAGCAATTCTTAATCATTATTTTAAAATTGCGAGCTAAACAAATTCTTTTCGTCTTTGTCTAGACTGCGGAAAGCGCATCCGATTGTTAAGTGGTGATTCAGATAATCTGTCCTCGAGCACAAAAGAGGAAATCAACTTTTGCGCAAATTGAGATGTCAAGGCTGTTTTGTCTGTGGTTTGATGATAATGAGGGACTTGATTCTTTGAATATGTGAAATGTTTATTTCCATAAACAACAAACTAAAAGTGACATGCCTGGCAGTCTGCGTTATGTCTGCCCTTTTTAGAAAAGATGAAAATAAAACGTCATGCTTTTGATGTTGGAAAGTGTCGTGCATCTCCGAGAAGCTCTTTCTGCACCAGCGGAGCTTACGTTTACCAACTCGCACACTTTATCTCGTTCCATAAGTCTGTATTTTGCAATTTTCAGAAAGCTGCTCCTGCACATCCGTCTCCTCCGCCTTGTCTTAGAATGATCCCTTTTCTCAGAAGTAGTGAGTGATACTGGATGGGCTTATTTGGAAAAGAAGCAAGATGGTTCGGAGAAGCCGTGGTGTTTTTGAGTTAGTGGCAGCTAGATGTTCACTGTTTTTGCGTTTTGCACGTTTATTTGCTTGAAATTAACTCTGGTATATCCTGAGTCCTCTTACATTTACAGAGAATGTTTTTGATATGATATTAAACGCCAATATTCAGAATGATTCAGCCAGTGAAATATGTTTTGTCTTTCAAGGGCTCATCAAATGGTACAGGATGTTAAGTGTGAATGTAACAGCAGTGTGGAGTGATTTCAGCCAATCACAGACAGCTTGGTGATGCTTCTCAGCAAG
>JAODJU010000046.1:13583545-13599028 GCA_026776725.1 Gnathonemus echidnorhynchus
CTAAAACACACTTAAGTGAATGGGTGTATCTGCACTGCCCCTAGTGCCCCCTCTGTCCTGACGGATCAGGAAAGGCTGTTATAAATGGGGGCCCACACAAAGACGCATCAGCAGAATGGGTAGTGTTACACTAACGCCTAAATGGCAATGCCTGCGTGTGTCAATCCACAGGGGGGTGCTGTTGGGCTGACACACATGGTTACTTCCAGGTTCTCGAAAACACACAACCAGGACTTTTCTAACCAACCGCTTCCCCCTTTCCAGTGCATTTATCTAGCAGAGGATTTTATCCAAAGCCACGTACATTTTTGACTGAGCAGGATCAGCCAGATCCTGGTCTTGCTCAGGGGCTAAAAGGTGAAATCATTCTTCTGACAGTGGGATCTGAACCAGCGATATTCCGATAACTGGTACAGGGCCCTGACTCAATAAACCATGCATCGCCGCCAGCTTCATGACACACAACTTGGGCGTACAGGGTTGAGGATAGAGAAGCCTGTGTAAGCCACTCTCCTGACATCCCTGGGAACCAGTGACACCCCAATGGTTAATTCCAAAAGGCCACGCCCACGCATGTTTTCCAGTGCCAGTACAGCATGGGGGGCAGTGGGTGAAGGAGGGCATTAAGGCTCTTACCCCCCACCATGAAGAAGAGGAGCCTTTGTTTAGCTAGCTGTCATGGCAGACAAAGTGCCCCCTTGCATCAGCTGCTGGCCCCTAAGGAAGGCCGCCGTTCGCGCGGCGCTCTATTAGCGTGCGGCTAGCAGAGTGCGGCACCCCAATTAGGCGGCAGCACATTCATCAAGCTGCTGGCCACCTGCCGCCTGACAGCCGCCTTCCTGCCAGGCTCAGGCAGGGCTTAGCAGAAGCTAGCAGCCAGTGCCGCACGGCTACGCGGAGCACCAGAGATTGGTAATTAAGCCCATCCGTGTGCTGCACTGCTACACCTGCAACGGCCCGGGGGCTGTGCTGGAGACTATTTACTGATTTAAGGTGGGGGGCACCAAAAGGCCATAATTCATAAATCAAGGGGCAGCCTTATCACTAGCCAATGATATCTTTGGAATCTGTGAGTGAAAGGGGAGGCGGCCAATCAGCTTTCAGCTTGGGCCAATGCCCCTGTGGCCCCGCCCCCATATACCGGGTCCTGCTGTAGGTGTAGGATCAGGGTCTATAAATCGTTGAGGATAAGAGCCTGGGGGCACATCATGATGACCAAAGGCTGGGTGCAGGCTGTGGCTGATCGCGCGGGCCTTTCCGCGCTGTTATTCAGGGCCTTCAAAGCAGTGGCCGCTGATATTTATACCCTCATTTATACAGCGGGCATATCATTGCATTTAAAGTATCACAGCAGCGTGCCGGAGAGGATTTCCCGGGGAGGATTAAGAGCAGAGCTCATCTATTCGGCGTTTCCCGCGAGATTGCCGCCGGCGGCTCCTTTGCCGAGCCGGCACGCGTTCGCGGCTTGGCGCCGGCCTCACCTGAAGGTAGTGGTAACTGCGCTCCTTCACTTTGGGCTCCACCAGGGCCTTTTCGTAGGCGCCCCCCCTCTGGCTGGGGTACACCTCTCGGGCCTGGCTCACTGTCATGGCCGTCCACGTGCTCCTCTTGAGAGAGTGGCCGGTGTCGCCCGGCAGGCCCATGGTGCTACACGCCACGCACTCCCCCTGCGGGCTCTTGGCCTTCACGGCCTTCAGTACTGGCTCTGGGATCGCTCCGTCCAAGGCCTCGGGCCCCGTGAGGGCCATCACGCGGCCCCTGCGGCCCCCCATCCCTGCCACCAGGAAGCTGCTGTCGCTGTCCAGGTTGTCGTCGGAGCTCCACCAGCCGGCGGTCTTGCCGCGGTGCCGCCGCTCACGCCGCTCGCCATGCCTTGAGTCCCCGCTCTTGCTGCGCTCGCGGCTCTTGCTCCGGCGAGCCGACCGCGATTGGTGCGTGGTGGCCCTAGGGGGGGCACTCTCCTCCCCGCCGCTCCGGTGGCCCCCACCACGCTCTCGGTGCTCGCCACGTGCCTCGCCGTACTCCCGCTTTCCCGGCGCTTCTAGCGAGTGAGACTTGGCAAAGAGCCGCTGTACCGAGTGCACCAGGTGCCGGATGCGGCCCGGGCTCTCGCTGCGCTGCCCCCCGCTGGCCGCCCGCTGGTACTGCAGTGTGTGGAAGCCATCGGAAGGGAAGGGCACTTGCCGCTCAAACTGATCCAGCAGGCCCGGCGGGATGTGATGCCGCTTTCCCGAGTGACCGTGGCCCCCGGGGCCCGAAGACAGGCATTCCTCACAGGAGTCGTAGGGGTGCTGGCTCAGGTGGGAGCGTGGAAAAGTCCCCCCACCTGAGGACGGCAGGGGCAGCGGCTCTGGGGGCCCCCCGGGGGGGTAGTAGGCGTGGTTACCATGGCCCTGGAGGTGCTCCCGTGTGCCGCGGACCTCCTGGGGGTGTGGCATATAGGCCCCCGGCACGTCGAGGCCCTCGGGCATGCAGTGGCATGGCCCTGCGGAATGCTGGGAGAGGCTGCGGCTCACATGGTATCCCTTCATGGCCGGGGCATGGTGAGCCGCACGGGCCGACAGGGGGCGCTGTGGGCGCGACAGGGCTCAGCCGGAGTCACCTGGGAAGGGAGGGGAGCAGATCGCCGTGGGTCTGGTGAAGATGACCGACTCCATCAACAGCAAAGCCACCACAGACCGACACACTGTCTCTTGCTTGAAGGTGGAAACGAAAACTGTCAGTATTAAAAGTTCATACCAGGTGAACCCAAGGACTTGTTAACAGATCAGTTCATACATTTTGCACAGAGCAAAATACTTGACTGGTTTTACACGTCGTGCCTCCCTGTGGCTAGAATACATATATACATCCATCCATGATTCTATCCATCCAATCATTCATCCTTCCATGATATCACATCCAGTATGGGGTCATGGCTCGTATCCTAGGGAACAACAGGGCAGATAGCATCACGGATGGAGTATCAGTTCATCGCAGGGCATTTAGAGACACCAACTCACCTGGATGCATGTTTTGGTCATATATGACACACCTAGCACTTGTATGTTGCACTTTAAAAAAATATTTTAACACATTTTTCATGCAAGAATGTTCCTCTAGATACAGAATTTACTGCCATTGACAGCCACTGCAGGGAACACAACAAAACAAAAGCCTAAAAATATGTTTATTTCTCTGAAAATAATTACATCTTCATTAATTCCACTAAATAAAATCTTCCAGGAGGAGAAATAGCAGGGGAGTCTGATTAAGGCGGACTTGGGCGAGAAAGGCAAGCACCCCCGGTGAAAGATTAAAGGCAGCGGAGAGATGGAGAGAAGGAGACAGCTGTTTGACTCGATTTGTCCTGCAGCATGACCTCATCTCCGGGGGGGCAAAGATCGGACCTGTGCCTGTCCGGCGGGGAAGAGGCACTCGGCGATCATAAAACTGAGTCACATTTTGACAGCAAATCAAGGTGGTGAGAAGATAGAGAAAAATAAAAAAAAAGAAAAGTAACGAGTCTCCGCTGCCTAGGAAAGACACTTCAATCAAAGCTTCTTGCAGCATCTGCAGAGATGAAAGCTGAGTCTGTTGTAATGAGCGCCACTGAGATCTCAGCATCCTTAACCCTGCCGCGGTCTCGCCTCGCTCTGCTGAGAAATGCAAGAGGTGCTCTCTCCCCCCCAAAAAAAAAAATACTCACCCAAAGATCGCCATTCCCCACCCCATCCCCCGTTCAAAAGCACTCCCCACCTAGAGGTATAGCATCAGGACAAGAAATAAAGGGAACTGCCTGGGCCCCCAGGCTGCAGGGGGCCCTTCAGGGGCCCCGATTACATAGTGCTTTGCCATACAGGATCTGCTTTATTTGTGTATCCTGCTTTTCACAAAAAGTGAAAATAAAGGACCCGTGTTTATCAAATTCTCTAGGTTGACGTTGATTTATTTAGACTTGATTTAGACTTAATAATAGTAAAAATTTTACCATGTTGGGGGGGGGTATTATGGAGTATTATAATTGCCTCTGTCGCCAATTGTGCCCCCTCCCTGTGATAATCTCGGGCCTGTCGCCAACACCACATCCCAGCACCATCACCTGCCGCCCGAGACTCCCCCCCGAGTCCCTATACTGACGGCCTCTTGGCCAATCAGAGCACAGAAAGTGTCTGATTAGCCCAGCCTCTTCAACCCAATCAGCGTGCCCATCTGGACAGCGGGTGACCCATGACAAACCACCTGACCTGCTTCTCTGCCGTGCTGCACCCCAACGACCTGCACCCCTCATCTGCAGCTGAACCCCCCCACGTCACACATTCTGTCCACCTGAGCCTCACCGGCTCGGCAGTGAATAACCGACACCGTAACCGCAGGTGGAATAACTGTCCCCTTTTCTCGGCCTTTGACTGATAAGCAGCGGCCCTGCTCTCCCTAGAAAGGGGGGGGGGGGGGCAGCCATGTTTCTCTAACCCGAGAATCTAATCAGGGCCACCAAAGGGGGTGTCACCCACCCCCTCACCTGGGATTTAGAGTTCTTGAGCTGGAGCTGAAGCAGTTCTCCCCGGCCGGATAAGGGGGCTTTTCCAGAGAATGCTAAACGCTAATGCTCTGGGATCGCGGGGCTGAACGGGGGTGAAACGAGAGTCCAGGATGCATTGTGTGAACACAATGGGCAGGGAAACGCAGAACAGCGTGGCCACGTGGGCCAGCAAGCACAGTGCGCCCTGCAGCGGAAACCCAAGAATCTTATCTCCATTCCACATGACCTCGTGCAATTTTTCCACAAATAATGGCACTATTCACAAATAAGTACAAAAGCAACGTAAACAGGAAGTGTGCAGTGACACAATTAAGTCCTTGAAATGCCTCCCTTGGTATTGTGCTTGTTTTTTTTGTTTGTTTCTCCGCAGCGTCAGAGAATACGAGGCTTTAGCCGATCCGGCTAATCCGTCAGCGCCGTGCAGCTAAGCCCCAAAACTCCGCATTATTCAGCGAAGCGCTTTTGGAAATCTGGAAATTTCCGCCTGCTCTGCTTGGGTGGGGCTGGAATCGCTACCTGCAGCAAGGACTGTGGGGGAAGTGAGGAAGAGGATGGATGACGGGCAGGCTAGAGGAAGCCATGCCGTGCGCATCGAAGATTTTTGAGTGCCAGGTGCTCGACTGGGGGGGTGGGGGTGATTTTGCATGAGCGAAAACGGGGGCTCTGACCCTCAAAAGTGAGGCACTTTCAATAGGAAAAAAGAAGCAAGCGTGATGAGTTTGAAAGCCAGCCTCCTTCTGGCAAGTGACGGAGATACATCTGCATGCATTACAGGACGGGGGCATTTGGGACCGAGCTGCTGATGGCTCCTCTCCACTCACATTCAATTTACTAAGCTGGGGCTTTTATGCTTTTTTTCAGCCAGTCACGGGAGGGGGGGAGGGGGGCGGTGGTGGTGAAGGGCATTGCTCAGGGGCCGAATAGTGAGATCACTCAGCCAACATGGGGATTTGAACCAGCAACCATGTAACCACAGGAACAGCATCCTAATCCACTGAGCTACACAGTTTGATGGTGGAAGTAGGATAACAAGCCCACCCATAGTGACCACGCCCACCCATAATGACCACGCCCACCCACAATGACCACACCCACACCAAGTGATCACACTCACCCAATTGGAGAGCTGCAAGGGAAAGAGAACACAGAGGTGGCATCAGCAACATCACCGTCACTGTCCACCCTACCTCCCCCACGCCTTGGGGTTAAATGCCCAGCCCTTTCCAACACAGAGATAATTGGGATTGGACTGCACCTCTCCGACACCCCCTTAAGAGCAGCATGGGAAATAAATAATGGAAAGATAAACAAGTGCAAAGAGCAAGGGATACGCTTGCCTCCCCACCGGAACCTGGAAGCCTGTTGCCCCCCCCACACCCCTAACCCCAGCTAGTGGCCGGCAGACAGATGTCCCACTGCGGGGATCATCTTACCCGCTGGGCAGTCCTCCAAGCGCACTGGCAGGCCGCTCATGGATAAGCCCAGTGCTGGGTTAACAACCGGGAATGGTGCTCTGTCATCACCCCAGGATTGGAGGGAGAGACACGAATAAACTTTACAGAAGAAAGCGTGTGACTCATTATTCATGGCTGCTGAGTTCTGAGCGACCCAGGTTTGAAGACGAAGGCTCCTTCCTCTTTAGACTTGTCTGATTGGCTGACAGTGTTCCAGTGAGGTGGGACTTGATGCTCACGCCTGCATGAGGCACCCTACCTGGAGCAGCTAAGTTTCCATGCAGGCACCTCGCTGGATGGCCAAATAGCACCAAAGCAATTAATACTGCTACAGTATACATCATTAACCAACGTCGCCAACAAAGCCAATGCTGCCCACAGCTTGACACAGTTTTCCAAACAATGGAGTTAAGCGCCCCGCTTGGCATAGCGATGCACGCCGTAATCACGTTAATAACACGGTGCATTAATAACCATCATTTAAGACCCTCCTGGGTTCCGGAAGTTACTTCCGCCAAGTGTGTGGCCTGTGCTGATTGGATGGCTGGGCAGAGGTGGCACCCAATGGGGAGGTTAGTGACTCAAACGGGCTCCCCACCTCGCCTGCCTCCTCCTCGTCCCGCTACGGAATCCTCCAAAGGACAAAAAGTCCTTAACTCAGGTGCCCCTGAGACTGACGCTCCACAGACAGGTGGATGCGTTCCGTGTTTGGGCCCAGATGCTTTTTCTGTCCTGCATTCAGAGATTTTACAGGAACTTGTCACTTGTCTTGAAACTTTTTTTTTTTTTTTTTTTTAATCGACGCGAGAAGCTTTTCGGCACTGAGAGGTCGTCCAGAAAACTGTCTCATTTTTTTTTTTTTCCTCAAGAGAGGACAGAGAGGAAGGAATATATAGAGAGAGACAGAACCAGAGAAGGAGGGGAGAGAGCCACTCCCCTGAGGAAGCGGGAAATGTTTATGTTGTTACTGCCACCATCTGGCCACAAAGTCTGATTTACATCACATTCACACATCCGACGGCCCTGGGCTCTGCCACCATGCCAAAGACATGACGTCTTTAGTGCCCCAGCAGCACCTGCCAGCGCGGGAACATTACACTTCGCTAATCATTGCTAATTATCATTTTAGATATCATACCAGGTTAGTCTCATTCCTGTCATCCGGTTTCCTGTTGTGAGTGACGCTCTTTCGGGATGGGGGGGTCGCTGATTAATCACAGTTTGATCTCTTGGAAAACTCTGAAGTCTCTGAAAAGGCCTCGCGGTTTGACCTGCTCATTGGATGGTACAGACCGTGCATCTCATTGGCCTCCTCCCCTGTCACTCAACCGTTCAAAACATTTCATTGCCCCTCTTATGCTCCCCACCTTTAAAAAAATCCCCTGCATTTTCCCGATAAGCAACCGAAAGCTGCAAAAGTCATCCATCCATCCATTTCCTGAAGTCGCTGTATCCCAACTGGGGTCGCGGGAGGGCACCGGAGCCTATCCCGGGAACAATGGGCGCAGGCGGGAACCAACCCAGGGCAGGAGCCAACACACCACAGGCTGCAAAAATCATGGTTGGAAATTCAATATGTTACAATTGCTGCAGCCACAAAAATCAGAGACAGACACAAAATAAAATGCTATAACTAAAAAAAACATTTCTGCATGGCATGATGCATGTCGTCCAGTACAGTAGCTTTAAGTGTCTGGCGGCTGTTTGCCTTGGCGCTCCTTTTGATCTGTTTCTCTGGCTACCTGGAGGTGAGAATAAGAGAAAGTGTTGAGGCACCTGGGGGAGGGGCAGGGGGCATCACACCCGGCATGGAGTGGCGAGCCCGGGCAGCGCTTGTGTGCCCGGCATCGCCCTGGAAGCGTGGGCTAATGGCTTTGGGCTTGGTGAGGGGAGCTTGCTTGTTTTCTTTCTCTTTTGCACTTGTGGAAAGGAAACAATCTCGCCTGCACACAAACACACATACACACGTGCACACAAATACACACACGCGTGCACACAAACACACATACACATGCACGCACACACACACACGCACACACATGCGTGACCATTTGCATTCATCTTTGTGGGGACTCCATTCATTCAATTACATGGGGAAAACTCCCAACAATAACAGCCTTAACTCCCACCCAGCCCTAACTTTAACCATAAGGAACCAAACAAAATACAAGTCTTTTCACATTTTTAATTTTTGATTTTAGTTACAGATTTTTATAAAATTGAGTTTCCCTTTGTGGGGACCGAAGAATGGTCCATAGAATGTCAAAATAGCAGGTTTTTATTACAATGTAATATATATATAACCCACACACAGACACACACACAGGCAGTCACACGCACACCCACATACACAGACACACATGCAGAGACACATAGACACATTGTCACACACAAACACACACACACACAGACACAGACACAGATACACACGCTTGATGGCACACCACAGCGGGAGGCCATCATAAACGCACGCCGTTTCTCCCTGGTGTTGCTAGGTTACCACATGAGCGGCACTCCGTCGTGTGAATGATCCGGGTTTCTGTTTATATGCCTATATAGACTAAATGCACGAGGATAAAGTGCAATAGCTACAGCCTGCATCCCCGTACTCAAGCGAGCACATTACTGACCAGAGCGCATTACGCTTAATGAGAACAGTGACAGCAAAGCACATAGTACCCACTGTAATTTAACACTTCACACTGGAGTATTGCTGCTTTCTACTGATGCCATTTACATCGGATCAGACACCTGAGCCACTGAAGCAGAGAGAGAGATCCTTCACTTCGGCCATGTTTACACAACGAGGTCTCTGGCAGGTAGCCTAATCCTCAGTATCATTTGAAATTTGAAGAGCAGTTCCATGTACACATTAAACTTCAAAATTCCGAGTTCACAGGGGTTTCTGAAAAAACCCGTAATGTTTATCTTCTCCTGATTTCATTAAACGATCACGGATGACAGCGGTAGGCAAACAACGTGCACGACAATTAACAATGTTGACAGAAAGTTGCATAATTGCACTTCAGAGGTCGTCCCATTCTGGCAGGTGAGCTTCTCCAGAACTACTAGCGGTCCAAACCACTGATCAAAATGGCACACGCCAGTTAGACACTGTCAGAGGCACGGGTTTTGGGTTTCCACGTGCGTACGCCCATTTGTCTGATTTGCCGAACATATCAGACTAATGCCCTGTGACAAGCCACACCTCTGCTACCCCCTAAGGAGCCCGTCCTGTGCGATAGGGACAGGCAGACTCTCCCAGTTCAGAGACACACCAACTCTCACGGTGAAGATGCCATCGACGGCTGAACAGGTGCTGCCATTGGGCCCTAACCCTTTTGCAATTTTTGATTCTGTTCATTAATGTCACTTTACTCGAGATAAAAATCAGTCACTGGTTTGCTGTAGGAAATAGAGGAAGAAAACACACAAAAAACACAAAGGGAGGACTGGAAGACCCTGTCGCTCACAGTGACACACACTCTGTCCTGGTGAGAACCGCTCCTCACAGACAGGAAGTCGAGGTAATCGACTTCCTGTGGATTGTGACTTGTTCCGGCATGTTCCGGGATGTGCCAGCGAGCTGCAGTGGGGGTGTATGGCTGCATATCAGGGGTTTAATTACCCAATCAGGAGTTAATGTAATCTGACGAACCAGCCCCGTGGCGGTAATGAGTGGCCCAGGAGGGGAGAGGTGGGCAAAATGCCATTTTTCCGCCACCACGCCAAAAAATAATGAGGCTGAACGAGGATATATTTATTTGCCTTTCCATGACAGTAAGAAAGCCGGCCCTGGGCGTCGACTGCGGCATGATGACCACCAGCAATGTATTATAGGGCCAGACTGGTTTCATTGATTAGCACAAACTAATCTTTCAACGTAACATCCAATAACCATAATAAACTCACTGTTAAAATACCAATTACCGCAATTAATGCGAGAAACCAAGAAATGCTGCATCACTTAAAGCAATAAAATGCACAAATCAATGCTTACAGTATTAGGGAAACTAAAGGTAGCTTAATTAGCATCAGCTGAATGCATTGGATTTTTAATTGGCAATTTATTCTGAACTATAGACTCAACGCGCTTATGACTGCAAGCACACTTTTCAGCCCAAACCCCTGATTTTGTGACAGAAATGTCCACTGAAATGAAGTTAAGACTGTTATTTCAATGCAGCAATGTTTTTATCGACAGCTGCTGTTATGAACTTTATAAACAGCGCCACATGAATCTTTTTATGTAACAATCTTCGACCGCACAGCAAGGATATTTATTTAATCCAGCTTTTCCAGATGGTTCAGTCGAAGGAGCTTCACCGTCACTCTCTGTCCCAATAGGTCCCTATCTGTCATGTTTCCAACGGCATCAGAAACACAGACCTGTATGGGCCAGCTCAGTGTCGCTTGGTACTCCTCAGAACTGCTCCCTAGCCTCAGCAGTAGAAAAGAAGTCACAGGAAACAGTATTGCAGTAATACAGGGTGAGTTTTGAGTAGTGAAGTGTTTCTCACATCAGGCCTTGGGGACCCCAGACAGTCCACATTTTTGCTCCCTCCCAGTACACCTGTACCAATCCATCAATAACAAACCAAACAATCAATAGCAAACCAAACAATCAAAGCCACCAAATACTCGGTACAGGTGTGTTGGCGTCTGTCCAGGGTTGGTTCCCATTTGCGCCCATTGTTCCCGGGATAGGCTCCGGTCCCACCTGTGACCCCAGTTGGGATTCAGCGGTCTCAGGAAATGGATGGATGGATGACTTTTGCAGTTTCCAGTTGCTTATCGGGAAAATATAGGGGATTTTTTTAAGGAGGGGAGCATAAAAGGGCCAATAATTCGTACAGAAGGGTTAACTTTATCGTTAGCCAATGAAATGTTTTGAATGGTTGAGTGACAGGGGAGGGGGCCAATCAGCTGCACGGTCTGTACCATCCAACACACCTGTACCAAGTATTTGGTGGCTTTGAGGCCTTGACCCTGTGTGTGTCAGACTGGTGTGTCAAATCCAAACATACATGCTGTGTATGTGTGTGTGTGTGTTTATGATTCCCATAGGCCTGTGCACCAGGTTGCCTCTGGCCTGCATCTGCTTAATTGTGTGTGCAGGCTGACACACTTGGGCAGAAAAGTGGCCTGCAGGGCGGCGCTGTTTAAGCACTCCATCACCCACGTTAACTTTCCCCGTGACTGTCAGTCGCTCCCTGCCGCTCTCCTCCACGCGCCGCGGTTCTCTCCTGTCTCCTGGGGGCAGGTCGGCATGGCAACCCTACCAGCCCCTCAACACCCCCTCACCCCATTCAGGAAAATGGCTCCATGGTTGCTGGTTCGTAATGACTTGGGGGAGGGGGGGGTGGTCTGCTTGGACAGAAACAGTGTGTGTTGGGTGTGGGGTGGTGATGACCACATTCTGACAGGTAGAGGTGAGTAATCCAGGTGCAGAGAGGAAATGTCCAGACGAAGATTTTGTCTCAGCGAGTCAGTTGAGTATGATAGTCACAGACACAGGGAACTCAAACAAAACAACATCTTGGCCTGGACTTCTACTCTCTGGAGCTGAACTACCCTCCACTGCTGATGGGTTTGCTGTCAAGCCAGAAGTAAAACCTGGAACCACCTGTTTGATTTTTACTCCTGGGTTCCACTTGGCGTCTACTGTCGCCTCATAGGCCTAACTCTCATGACAACAACAACCAGAACTCCCACAAGAACGACAACGATAATAATGATAATAATAGGTAATTTTTTACTATATAAAGATGGTAAAAGCGACAGGATATTTGGTAAAATGTTACATTTTATTGATTTAGCAGACACGTTTTAGTCCAAGGTGAGATACGTTTTTAACAAAGCAGGGTCCTGGGGGTTTAAGAATCTCGTTTAGACTCTAGATGGTGAAATCACCCTGCCAACTCTGGGATTTGAACCAGGAATCTTCCGTTCACAGATACAGCATGCTCTAAATTTTATTAAATAATTAAATACTGCTGTTAAGTATTTAATAAAAGCTTGAGAATATATACAATATATCACACGCTCAAATGCCATTACTGAGCAATATAAGATAACAGTAGGTACCAGTGATTGGACCCATTTGCTGAAGGCTGGTTTAGACTGCTGATGTCACCTCACCTCCAGTCTTGTCCCTCATTCTGTCATGATTAACACATCACAGAGGCCCCGGGGAGGCTATGGGTCGAAGAGCGGATTTAACAAACACGTCCCACCCAAGGCATGAGTACAAAGTGGGTCCTGTGCTTAATGCGGCCAGGTGGCATCACCATTAAGGCGGAGGGGGCCCAGTAAGCTATAAAGGTAGCGTGCACCGAAGCGATTGGCTTGGAGCCCTAACAACAAAGCGAAGATGTTTCCCACAGTTCTGAAAAAGACCACTGGGGGGCCAAATGCAGCAAGCAGATTTCACGTTTTCCTCCTAAAAATATGAATGACGCCACCTGAGGCCTCATGGCAAAAGAAACACATAAGTGAATGACAGAGAGACACACATGTGCAGAAGCCAGTGCTTCATGGGAGGTGCTTCATGGTTCATCTTCAGGTTTAGAAGCAGAAGAGTGCCACAAACGCTGCTGCATTTACTGCGGCGGTTTAGCTAGTAATCCGGGAAGCAAGTGCTGATACTTCACAAGAGCTTTGATGAGTGCAATTTAGGGGGCAATTTAGGGGGAAGGAGGATTACAGGCCCGGGACTTGAGTTAAAGATATGGCTTGGGTGCCACTTTTACCTCGATGGTACCTCAGGTCTCCTCCAGACTCCTTGCTAATGGCAAGATTAAGTTTTTAAGAAAATGGCTTTCGATGAGAATGAGACTGGTAAAGAATGATGAGCACTGGCCCCAGCTGAAAGCTGATTGGCCCCTGGACTGTCCACTCCTCTGTCAGTCATTTAAACCAAATGAACCAATTCAAAATATATCAGTGACTAACAATAAGGTCGGCCACTCTGTATGATGATATGGCCTTTTTTGCTCCCCCACCATAAAAAAATAGAATTATCACTGATGAGCAGCTAGCCTCATCTGTTCTTCCCTTGATATCTTAAATCTTTCTAAACGTTCTTTGTTGTTGCCCTGCGACAGGTTGGTAGCCCATCCTGGGTTGTTCCATGCCTTGTGCCTGTAGCCAGAATAGGACAAGCGGTTTCAGGAAATGGATGGATGGATGCTATGTTGTGCCTCAGTTGGTCAGTAAATGTGAATCACTTCCGCTTGCTGTGATTCCGGAAGTAGAGGAGACTGGAAACAAATGAGGGGCAAAATCGGAGCAGCGCTGTTAATCTGTGTATCATGGTGATGAACGATGTCGGCTTCAACTAAACAACATCAATGAAAGTTCCATCTGATTAATTTCCCTGTGAAACCTGTGGTGTGCTCCTGAGTGGCTTAGGACTCCATGCCCGTGATCAGAAGGTTGCCAGTTCAAATCCCAGGGTTAGCCGAGTGAGCTCTTTTTCTGGATCTTCGAGCAGGACCCTTAAACCTCATTGCTCCTGTGGCTTACTCATGCATATGTTGCTTTGGATAAATGTGTCTAAGAAATGTAAATCTGTGTGCCTGGATTATGTCATGGATGTGAACTCGAAACCAAGAACCTCACAGTACATTTGAACCTCTAGCCTCAAGAGTTGTGTTTTTTTCTTTTGAAAACCTGGCAAATCAGAAAAACGCAGCGACCAGGCTGCATTGCCTGCTGTGAAATCCTCCGCAGCAGACCCAGACCGTACAGCCAGCGGGTCTGAGAGTCAGCTGTCTGCACTGACTCCAAGTCGTGCCCCCCGCCCTAACAGCTTTCTTCGTGGTTCAGCTGTCTGTGTTGACTCTGAGTCGTGCCCCCCGCCCCCTCAGCCATGGTGACCTACTTCTGCCTCACCCTCTTGGAGCTCATCTCCAGATACCCTGACAACAGTACGACTTCTGCTTCCCACTGTTATTCCTTTTTCTCTTTTCCTGTCTGCACCCCCCCTTGAGTGCTGGATCACACCCTCAGCAGCAATACCATTTCACTTTGAGATAATGATGGCTGGATCTCGGCAAGAACAACACCAAAACACGGAGAAGGGCGCTATTCCAGAGGAATGCTCGTCGGCCCATTTGGGGATAATTCTATTTCTCATGCTCCTTTGTTTGAAGGAGGGAGTGGAAAGTTCTGAACAGAGGCCATCTGACTATTAATCAAGACTGCGGATAAAAATTGATTATTCATGAATAGCGGGGCGATTGATTGTGAAGCCATCGTTAGACCGGCTGTACAATCGCGGACCTGGAGCTCTCTTAGAGACTCCATTTCTTCACACCCGCCATAATTAGGCGATGGGAATGTTCCTCGCCACACCTCTGGATAAGTTTAATGAGCGCCCTGATGAAAGGTGCACTCCTGTGAGCACTCTCTAAGACCCACTCCTGTGAGCGCTCTCTAAGGCGCATTTCCGCAAGCGCTAACTAAGGCCCGCTCCCGCGAGCTCTCTCTCAGGTGCAGTCCCGTGAGCACTCTCTAGGGCCCGCTCCCGTGAGCTCACTCTAAGCTGCAGTCCCGTGAGCGCTCTCTAGGGCCCGCTCCCGCGAGGTCTCTCTAAGGCCCATTCCGTTGAGCGTTCTCTAAGGCCTGCTCACACGAGTGCTCTCTTAGGTGCAGTCCAGCAAGTGGTCTCTAAGGGCCGCTCCCATGAGTGAACTCTAAGGCCCATTCTTTTGAGCATTCTCTAAGGCGCGATCCTGTGAGTGCTCTATAAGGCATATTCCTGTGAGCGTTGTCTAGGGTGTGTTCCCACGAGTGCTCTCTACGGTGTGCTACCGCGAGCACTCTTTAAGGCATCTCTGTCAGAGGCATCAGCTTAGCCAATCTCTTCTCTTCCTACGTGCTGGCCTTTCTGTTGTCGACGGCAGTCCCGGGCACCCCTTCTTTCCGCCGCGGCATCTCAAGGACTCTCGGAATACTGGAACACCAATTCCCGGGTTGGATGAATCTCTCTCCCTCTTTTCAGGGTGATAATCGATCGTGATTAAGCAATGAAAGAGCTTGCTGGATGGTTCTCCAGAGTCAGGGCTGCACCACAAGCTGCACACAGGCACATGGGGCTCAGTGTTTGGGGGGGTGGGTGTCACAACACACGGTCACATGATACCAGCCAGTCGCAGACGGTCACATAAAGCAGGCAAGTCACGCGTCACATGATGTCGGCCAGTCGCACACAGTCATGTGATGCCAGCCAGTTGCACATGGTTGCATGATGCTGGTCAGTCGATAGCTTTGTAAATGGAACATCAACATCAACAAGCTGAGTACTGTTCAGCTTCAACTCCTCCTCCACACAATCCGGCCTCCGGATATCCAGGCGCCATGACTGACATCCAATTCAAAAGCCAATTATGCACTTATAATAAAGTGAAAACTCAAAGTATTATACATGTTTGCGTAAAATGCGAAAGATTTTCCAGTACGTACTATGAAGGTTCTGATGAAATATTCCTGCATCAGGGACAG
>JAODJU010000046.1:13607517-13629594 GCA_026776725.1 Gnathonemus echidnorhynchus
TGGAAAAACGTGGCACTGGATCCAAATTGGGGATCGGCACCGGAACAGCACTGGCACCTTTGCAGTGGAAAAGGGGTTTCTGTGACCCGTATGGGCACCAGGAGGTCAGGGGGGCAAAGGGACAAGTTTCCTTGTTTTGGCCAAGCAAACTTTGGCTGGTGAGACCAAATCGTTGATGCCAGGCAGGAGAGCCAGACATTAAAGCAGGACATCATGCCGCATCCCCCCGGGCCACATCACAAAGGCAGAGTCGCCTTATCAGTCACAGGCAGGGCCAGACCCCACCTCCATTTCTGATCTGAAATTACATTCACTGCTAGGGAGGGAAGCAAAACAAAACTCAAATGACGTGAATTAAATGATAAGGTACAGTGAGGAAGGCACAGCAGTGCAGAGATGGGAGAGCAGCTCAATAGCAAAGAATGAAAGAGTATCTGTGGGCTGCAGTCTGAAGCCTCTTACTATTGTTAAAATCAGTGGGTAGCACTATACTTCATACCTAGAGGGCTTGTAGTTCGGAGTGTGTGACTCAGAACATTAGGATGTTGGGTTTGTGATCAGAAGGTTGCCGGTTCAGATCTTGCGGTCGGCAGAGTGATTTCACCGTTGCCCCGCTGGACATGCCGACCTCGCTTTCTCAGTTGTACGTTGTTTCGGATAAAAGTGCCTGATAAAAAAATAAATCTGCAGGTTTCCTCCTGCAGTCCAAAAACATGCGGCGGTTAAGCTAATTTGTGTCTTTAAATCACCCCTTTGTGTGTGTGTGTGTGTATATGTGTGTGTGTGTGTGTGTGTGCCCTGTAACGGACCAGCATCCTGTGTCCATCCCTACCTCACACACCATCCAGGGCTCCAAGCTCTCCATGGTCCTGTACTGGATAAGCGGCTCTGGAATGTGGATTGGTGGACTTGTTTTGATCCCCAGTACTAGGTAGTGCCTAAGAGCAGAGCGGATTGCACATCACCGCTGCAGGGCTAGGGCAATGTTAAAGGCTCCCTTTCACTCGCTTAGCGGGAAACGTTTTAAGGCAGCGTTTGTCCAACGATGTGAGTGACTTTAGTTACAGTGCTGTCAGGTATTTATGCACTACACAGGCAAAACAGGTGCAGAGTGACTGTGCTGCATATGCTCTCTGCAAGTTTGTGTGGGTGTGTATGTGTTTATAAGGGCATGTATATAAATTTGTCTATGCGGATATGTTTAGCTGTGTTGTAGGGACAATAGGTATGCACTCATTGGCCAGTTTATTAGGTACGTTTACCTCCAAGTCAATACATAGAGCACATACAAAGGGTCAGGAGGTTCGGTCACTGTGTGATTAAGATGTGTGTCCAAAGTTATTTTGAACGTGTTGCGATTCTCAGAAACATTTTTACACGTTTTGGCATCTAATGTTTAGGGAGAAACAGCATCATGCTGAAGATATATCCAGTAAATGGCATTTGAGTGTCTGAAAACACCTTGTTAATGAGAGAGGTCAGATGAGAATGACCAGACTCGGCAAAGCTTATCGAAGCCGCAACTGCAAAAATAACGGTTCAGTACCACAAAGGTGTGCAGAATGGCCTCTCTGAATGCAGAAATCGTTAGCCTTAAAGCCATTCTGGATGGAAAAGTGGGTCCCAGCTGGTACTACTTAGCTGTACACTAGACGTATTACCACTACATATTAAAGAAGCCTGTGTGTGCTTTTTTGCGCAGGTGTGTGAGTGATTGTGTGTATGAGAGAGAGACCTTTCTCCCCATGTAGCTGTCTGGGGGTGTGGGATCAGCTGTTGCTGTTTCTGTGATCTCCATGGGGGGGGAGGCGGAGGTGATGGCAGACTGGCCCATTCCGGATGGTCATGCTAGTGTAGACACACACACACACACACGCACACACACACACACGCGTAACTTCGCCTCTCAATCGCAGCTTGGAAAACAACTTTTCCCCGCATCGGAAAACAAAACGGCAGAAGGTGAAGTGAAAGAGAAAATGATGGCCCCAGAGAGTTATCGCAATATCATTGCCGCGAAACACGATGAAGCGCTTAATGCCTTTGCTGGGAGGGAGACACAGCACACCCCGGCAGCTCGAGAGGGCAGCCGACGACCTTTCTGCCAATGAGAGGCACCCCAAACACCCCCCAACCCCCCCGCCCCTGCTTCCACCCAGCCCCCCCCACGGTAGAGTCCTTGCAGAGAGTAGTATGCATGAATGGGTAAGATTAACAAATTGATGTTTCGAGAGGATCGTAATGAAGCTCCATGAATAAATCCGCTTAGCAGGGTGACAAGAAAATGAGTAATATTGCTTACACTTATAAATGTCTTTCAAATTTTTATATCTATACTTTGGTGTAGAAAAAAAAAAACAAGCAGGGTAGTCAAGTTGGAGATACGTGAATGAGGATGAGCAGCTGCCAGAGTGTGAACCAGCTCCCTTGTTGGTAGGTAATGGACGTTAGGTGCTGCCAATCGGTAACATGTGGCCACATGTCAGGCTGGATTTGGACACTTCCACCAGCGCAGGGCTGGGGGTGTCTTCTGAGAGTAATTCCTGGAAGTCGGTGGCTGCTTAACCACTCTGGTGACTCAGCCAAGAGCTGAAAATAACACGAAGAGTAACGGGCTATACCATTCAGCGGCATCCCTCGGTCTTTATAAGAATGAGCTCTTCCCCCTCCGTGATGGCAGGGAGAGGCGGTCTTCCGCCCTGCCTGTTTTCCCCAGATGGGTGGGCTCTCCTGGCCCTCACAGTCACGTGTGTAGCAGGTTAGAGATTCCCAGATGCTGCTAACACAGTTATCTTCTTTACTGAGAGGGTTCGTTACTGCAGTGTTGCTGAGCCCAGTCCTGTTGGACCCCCAGACACCCCATGTTTTTGCTCCCTCCCAGCTCGTAGTTAATAAAGAACACCAACTGCCTGGAACAGGCATGTTAGGAGCTGGGAGAGAGCGAAAATATGGACTGTCCGGGGGTCCCCAAGGACTGGGTTGAGAGATATTGATTTACTGCATATGAGGCCCCACCAAAACAATGGCACCGGACCTAGACCTGGTTTTACTGGGCTTACAGGGGTAAACAGGAAATGTATGCAGATTGGGGGGGGGGGGCTGTGAAGCTGCAGGGAGATGTTTTGGGTACTGTGGGGGTTTGGGGACTTTCTTACTACCTCTGAATGAAACTAGCCCAGTCTGCCGGTCTAATTGCTGTGGGACCGTATGGAAAGTCCCATTTCGACTTTTCGATTTTAAAATTCTCGTTCACTGCCATGCATCTAGTCAAGGCTCATGAAGGGCCCACACAGTGAACTGACCAGGAACTGATGAGCTCAGCACTTCGGGCTGAAAGGGGCCGCAACCCGGGTCCAAAGACTCCTCCCCCAGGAGATGACATCACTAAGCATCCGTGAACTTCATGCACCCTACGCCAACCCTCACCCTCGTTGCACATCGTTCTGCAAATGCTGATATCCTGCTCTCTATCATTTACTGCCTGTTTTGCGCTGCTTTTATTTTTGTTATTTTGTTGCTATTTATTCTTATTGTTTATTCTTATTGACTTTTTTCCTTTGCTTTGCACATTTCCTTTCAAGTACAATCCAGCATTTCATGCCACAGACATACAGCGCGTGATCGTGAATGTGACAGATAAATCCTGAAACGCGAACAAACGTGGAAGTGGTCCTACACAAGCTGCTTTCAGAGCTCCTCCCGTTCTTCAGTCGACCGCTGTGCTGCAGTTTGTCAAAGTCATTTTAAATGCTCCTCTGAAGGTCCCAAACTCTGGCAAAGCACCGAATCTCCATCTACCAGCGTTACCGCAGGCCTGGAACGGCAGGGCCCGCGGCCTCGTGACAAGCCTGCATCTGATTACCCCGGCTATGATGGATGTGTGCATCCGATTATCGAGCCCCAGCACCTTGACATTCCACACGACAATGCCGGCGACCTGCGTCCAGCTGACAGAGTTTCACCACGCTCACACGCCGTACAGCTGGGACAGTGAGGCACAGAAGATGGACAGAATGGAGTCCTCTTTTAACTCTGACAGCAGACAGGAATAAATCACCCGCGTTTGGGAACAGGGGGATGACATGGGTGGGGGTAATTAATTCCTCGTTTGCGATTAATAAGCACTTCTGACTCAGGGTCCTGGAGCTGAGCTGTGTTATGTGGTCCAAGAGGAAGGTTTATTGGACAGTCACATGGAGAAAGAGAGAAAGGGCAGGGAGGCAGACAGGGTGGGCATGCAAAGGGGCGGGGTCACAGGGGCACTGGTCCCACCTGAGATCTAATTGGCCATCAGAGTGCCCCTTCCCCTGTCACTCATCAAATTAAAAGACATCACTGGCTAATGGATAACCATCTCAAAATCTCAAAAGCATGTCAAAAACATTTCTGAAGCTCCTGGGACTCAGGGTCAGCCTGCTGCCCCCCTCCCTCGTGGGCGACCTGGCTGTGTGTTTGGGGGCTTTTCCAGGCATTTCCCATTATTTTTATTCCTGGAGCTCCGCTTTCCTCCTGAGCTAATGGATAATTCAGGCTAAATTGGTGGCTCCAAACTGTAGTAAGAGTTTGTGTGTGTGTGTTTGTGTGTGTATGTGTATGTGGTCCAGGCATACATTACATTCCGAGGATCAAATGTCCCCACAAGGTGATAAAAACATGTTATTCTGAGTTGTGAGGACCTTTTATGTGAGGACCACAAGGGGAAATTCAATTAAAAAAAAAATCTCTGACTGCAATCAGAAAACTAAAAATGATCTTGTCAGGTTACTTATGGTGAAGGTTAGTGCTGGGTAGAGGTTAAGGTTGTCATTGCTGGGATTAGGATTGTGCCCATAGAAATGAATAGAGAGCACAGACATGTTTTAAAGTGGTGGAAAATGAAATTAAAGTGTACATTTAAATTGAATTAAATTTTTATACATTAAGAGAACTATTAATACTCTTATTTACGGAGTTAACAATGCTATCCTTGTTCAGTGGAGTATGAAGCCTTTTCGTCTGCATATCAGAGACATACGTCCGGCCCGTTTCCCTCCACTTTCGTTTTATTTGAAGGAGTGCGAACGACAGTGGCGCTCAAGATGTCGCAGTGCCGTGTCCGACGAGCCGTCTGTTGTCGTTCCAACGCGAACGGCCCTGGGGCCCTTTCATTTACCTGATAAAAGAAGAATTTACTCAGTAAGTAGCTGTCAAGTCATTGGATCCTGGGGGGGGGTTGGTTGGTATTCAAACAGGCGTAAGAGCGGCAAGACAAAACATCCTGCTGTCGGGTGTCTCAATGCACCAGTCATCCGCCCCATATCCCCCCAGCTTTGCTGAGCGCCAGCCCGCCCACACTGACACGCCCCCTGCTGGATAGCTCATTCACAGCTGCGCCGGGGGGAGCTAACCGCCTTCATTCTGATTGGCCGGAGAGCGACAGTTGACGGCGCTAACGCAGTGGGCACTAACACATACGGGAGATACATTAAGGCAGGCCGGCTTGCAGCTGCAGTGAGACACTAAGCATACTAATGACTACATTTATCTTTATAGCGGGGGGACGCACAGTGTGTGCACACATTTTCAGCATGGCGCGTCTCTGTTGACAATCAGGCCTACACGACTTTCAGGTGATTCTTGCATGTGTGGGAGATTGGCGTCTACAACCCGAGAGGATGACGGGCATGCAACCGGAATCCACGCGTGTCTGGTGTATGGGCCACGCCACCGAAAGCGGGCCATATCTGTAAAAAGGCAACTTTACACAATCCAGTCCCTAGAGACCCGCAGACCACGCACATTTTTGCTCCCTGTACCGGGAAGAACATGAACCATCTCGCTCAAGGGCCCGATGGTGAAATCGCTCGGCTGACCATGAGGCTAAAACCTACGACCATCTGATTATAGGCACAGAGTCTGTACCTGCTAAGAGTGTGGGGCGGGTCAGAGTGCGTTCACAGACCAAGAGAGGGCTTGGAGGGGCGGGGCTTGACAGATCACACATTTATGAACCCCTGAGCACATCTACCTTTGTCAAATTTAAAATCATGTGGTCCACACTGGGGTCATAATGGATGGAGAGAGGTTGCCGTGGCGACCTTTCTTAGCCCCATATACGGCTCCCAGCTACTAAACTGATGACCAAAGTGAAGTCACCAGCTCCTTGCTTGATCCATCACCTTCTAGTCCCACCACCTGCCATTTTCACTTCAGTAAAACGGTGCAGCTCTTGCATCTATGCAACAGTGCAGCGTTGCTGGTATGGGTGAGGTCCGTGGAGCTGGTCTCTAGCTGCGACTCCCTGATGCACCTGTCACCTGTGGTTCCCACCAAGCGCATCCCTCTTCCCGGCCCCCGTGTAGCGTCGCCATGTTATAATTCATCACCGCCAATGTTCCACGTGTCACGCGCCGGTGACAAGGCCGTCACAAAGCCAGGTCTCGCGCTTGCTTAAATATTCAGGGACTTTACAGTAACACCAGGACAAAGGTTACCGAAAAGATAATGAACAACATCACAGTACGACACTAATGTCTTTCTGTTCATTTGGGGTAATAAATCATACCCCTGACTTACTGCGGACGCTTTATTAGGTACACTTAGCTAGAATTGGGTTTGGACCCACTTTTGCCTCTAGAACTCCTTCAAGGATGGATGAGCTGCTTGTTCAGAGCACTGTAGTACCAAGCTGTTTCTTTCGCACTTGCAGCCTCCGCGTTAGCTTTAACGAGTCTGGCCATTCTCGTCTGATCTCTTTCATTAGCAAGACATTTTCCAGCAGAGAAATGCCAGTTACTGGATTAGATCTGTCCATCATGCCATTTCTCTGTATATTTTAGACACGGTGGTTTGCGAATGTCCCAGGAGGATGGCTGACTCACTGATGTTGGAACCATCACGTCTGACACCAACAATCACATCACATTCAAAAGCACACACAACTTCTAATGTTTAACCTCACAATAAACAAACTTCCTGACTCTGTCTGCATGCTGCGCATATTCAGCTGTAGTCACATGATTTAGTCACATGACTGACTGTTCAAAGGGGCTGGCTGTTTGCATTGATGAGCAGGTATGTCTCATGAACTGGATACTGAACTAACATTCATATTACATGAACGTGGAGCAGTGAAACCAATGAACGGCATAACATTAAAAGTCTTCTCCTAACACTTGCCTCAGTCTGCCAGTATCTCCCAGAACGTCTCACTTTGGTTTTGATACTAAACAGCCTGGTTGTGGCCTTTGATCTTCTAGCAACGTAATTCTCCCCCGAAGTCAGAGGATCCACAGCCTCGTGTAAAGCAAGAATACAAAACAACATTACACTAACTAGATAAAGCTAGATGCTGTCAGAACGACAACCATGTATCCCCCAGATGCCAGCCCCCACCCCCCCACACCGAATCCGTTCTCCCCCTACACACTCACCACCTCTCCAAAAAATCTGTATTAAAAGCACCTTTGTGGCTTCTCTCATTGTAATCAGATTCACCAGATCTCCATCTCAACCTGCCCTTCTCTTTATCACCACTACGGGGCGCTGCTTCGGTTTCGGGGCAATTTGTGTCAAAATTTCATCAGTTCCTGACCTTCACCCATACAACGAGTCT
The DNA here is from genome assembly GCA_026776725.1 of Gnathonemus echidnorhynchus. Taxonomy (NCBI): domain Eukaryota; kingdom Metazoa; phylum Chordata; class Actinopteri; order Osteoglossiformes; family Mormyridae; genus Gnathonemus; species Gnathonemus echidnorhynchus. The sequence goes on from JAODJU010000046.1 coordinate 13,615,112, forward strand.
GCAAAGTTTGAAAAGAATCCGTCAAACACTTCCTGAGTCATTGCGCCAATGAGATATGTGTCGAGATAAACGGCAGACTGGTCCCAAAACCATATGAATTCTCCGTCCCAGGAATAAAGAAATACATCCATGTCTCCCCTCCTTATGAATGAAAGCTGCAATTTAAGTGAATTAGGCTCCTGAGCGAGCCAGGGCAGGGGTTCATGATAGCTGCTAAGTGAATAGACTCCCATCGGTGCGCGAATTAACCGCAGTGAACTCCTACAGTTACAGTTATTAGATTTCATCTGTCTGGTCATTCATCATTAGTTGGAGGACGGGATAAAGGGCTGCCATACGCCTCTGTGCGCGTCCACCCTCCCCACTGCCTACCCCAGGGCAGGGAGTGGGGGCCTACACTGGATTATGTGTGAGGACCCCAGGGATGTAGAAATTCAGAATCCAGAATCTGCCATTTGCCATATACAACCCGAGTACAAGGAATCTGATTTGGTGTAACTGGTCACATCAAAAAGCAATTAAGTGAATTACAAATATATCATAACATAAGGCAGTAACAAAGAGTCATAGCCAGCCAGCAATGTAGAGTATATACAAGTAAGCAAAAAAATACCAAATTTTACAAGTAGGCAGAACGAGATGAATGCAGAAGACCCCCTAATTAGCTGGGTCCACCAAGGACGCCAATAACCTGGGAGAACATCCACAGCTTTCTTTCATTCCAAGCTTGAGGAGACACCACAGCGTCCCTCCCAAGCTGCCTCAGATCAACAAATGAGTCAAAGATGGCCTGCCATTAGAGGTATGTCTAGACGTCACACTTTCCCTCTTCAGCACCATGGCGACGGCCGGAGTCACTGTTGTCCAATCAGAGGGATACACAAACCCCAGCAGCTTCTGTCACTGGGGCTGCTTTGGCACTGTTACCGAATGCTGACGATCGTTACGCAAAACAGCTGCGTTCTTGCATCATTCAACAAATGATCCCAGTTATAGGGTATGCAGAGTTCATCTTGTATGCAGTGACAGCTACGCGATGCCTGCTAGACAAACTTGTGAAACAACGACCGGTTTAGCGCCTCGCTAAAAAAAGGTCACAGGCACTAGCATTGGGGGGTTTAGTGCCCGGGTGCTCTTGTCATTATAATGAGCTCTTTATACATGACTAAGAGCCATTAGACTGTGTCGCTAATACAACATTCAGGGTAATTAACCTCTGTTGCTGTGGGCAATAGTGTTGCGACCCAACATCTCAACATGGCTGCTGTCAAGCCTACTGTGGGAAGTTTAGAGCCACAAGGAGCCGATCGAGGTACGGTGATGCTCGAGGTTCATTAGAGCTAAAGAAGGGTGGGAAATGCAAAAAAATAAGACATTATAAGGCATATGACTGACCAGAGTGGCTGTTCCTGTGACCTTTTTCATCCAACGACCCCTCATGGGAAGCTCCATTCTGGGAAGTAGACCCAGTGATACTGCTGATGCTGTAAGAAGCGTCCAGCCATTTGAGCCAATTAGACTGACTCGTGGGCCGACTCGAGGTGACCACAATGATGTCAGGGTACCCATTAAAGCACCCGCAGTGCGTGACCATGTGACCTGCTTGGGGGCTATTGGCTGGAGCCAGAACCTCCCTTTTATTTTGATATTCTGTCTACTCGCCAATTTTTTTTTTTGGAGGACGGATCAGCAAGGCGTGTGAGACCTTTGAGGGCAGTCGAGGGAGTCGGTGAGGTCTGGAGGCCGCAGGGCGGTGCGGAAGATGAGGCCTGGATAATCGCGTTTCTAAAGGAGAGGACGACGAGAGGCCGTGGAGAGCGCCGCTGGCCCACTCGGTGCGGGAGATGAACAGGAGCTCTCAGCAGGCGTCAATGGGCCAGCCTTCATCTCCGCACTTCAGCAACAATCCCTGGCCTGGCTGTCGCCGGCCTCTGAAGCAGACAGCACCACACTCGAGCCCCCGGCTCCGTGAGACCAGCGAGGCCTTCTAGGTTAGTGCTTTCAGTTTGTGATGAGCAACTTTTCACATTAAACACGTTTACTTTACTTTAAAGGACCACAGCACTTCTTGACAGTGGTTTGCGTTAAAGGATATGCAGATACTTACTGAAATATTGATTGTGTCAGACTATTTTTTAATTTTTGAGAATTGATTCTAATGTCCAAATATCGACTTTTTTTGCCTGGTAATTTAAATGCTACTATTAGGCAGGACCTCGGGGGAAGGGGGGGGCAGATACTTGGAAAATGGAACATTTTACTGTCAGCACCAACGCACATACCCTGCTCAACAAGCATGCTCAGCAAAACGAATAGCAATTGTAAGAATTGGTATTGAATATTTGGTATCAGATTGAAATTAAAATCAGTGGCTAATCCTACAATGCATGTCCAGCCTATTTGACTCTGGCATTTCCTACAACATCATTCAACTTCCTGCTCCTCGAATGAAGATTCTCACGCCCCTGATCAGTACCTTGTAACTCCTGGGGCTGTTCATGATCAGACTCAGCAATGGAGCACATGTTATACCCAAAACTGTTACACCTGGTGGAAAGACAAGTGCAATTTCTTGGCCTAACATCTCATGTCTTTCACATTTGTAATAGCAGGTACTGAAATTTAGTCTGTGTCCTGCATTGGTGACAGAAATACAATTTCCTCCAGTCCTTTATCCAGTACAACTATGTCAGTTACCTTCCCACAAGAACCATGTGTTCACAAGGCAATGGATTAAACAATAAATCATCTATTAGATTTATAGCTACTTTTATCCCAGAAATGACATATTGATGATTTGAAGACCTGTTTTACATTGGTGAGTTTTTTGGAAAGTTATGCTGCTCTGGAATATACAGTGAAGATTTAGAGATCAAATAAACCGTCAGTGAAAAAGAGCGAGAGAGAGCTGAAAGAAAAAAGAGGCTTTGAGCTTTTTTTGAGGGGTGTGCGGCTAGGTTGGTGTGGCATAATCTAGTACAGGAGACAGAAGGACCTTATTATAGAAAAGCAGTTCTGTATTGAAGATGCAGGGCACATTTGCAGGATTAAAGTTTGCAGTGCGCGGACCGTCAGGGGTACTCACTGCCTTGCCATCTGGAAAATGTTCTCCATGTCGCTGGTAGGAATGGCTTGGCTTCTCTTACGTTTCTCTCCACTGGTTTTTACATGAGGGATCCTAGTTACTGGCCACCCTCGGGAACCTGGAAAGGAGAAGGGCGGCAATGTCACGAATGTATTGCAGTGATGACCATCTGGCCCTTGAGCTCCTGAGATTAAGAACAGCCCCTCCCTCACTTCACGAGGACGACAGGAGGTGTGCGGGTGCCGAAGACTTGACTGTGGGACCTTTCATTTATACAACTCTGCTGTCTGTCCCTGTTCTGAGACAAAGGGGTAAAATCCTGGCTGGGGCAAGACGGGCAATTGCCCAGAGGCTCCTCTTCAGAAGGGGAGCTGATTTAGCAAACAACCCCCCCCCCCCCCCTCCGGAAAGTGGGGGGGGGGGGTGTGTGTGGCAGTGGTCAGTGGCAAAGCTTCCTTAGGGCCTCGCATGAGCTTCGACTGGCCCCTCCCCTGGAAAGTCAGCCAACCAATGGAGAACAAACGGCCAAAGTGCCAACAGGCCACTTACAATTAAACTCCCAGAGGTATTTAAAAATATGTGGGCGTCCCAAACACTTGGGGAAACCCAGGGGTGGGTGTGGGGGAGTCATTTTTATTCCATCTACTATGGAATTCCAGAGGAGTCATTTCAGCAGAGTGATAGGAGGCTCTACATTTACATTTACAGCATTTGGCAGACGCCCTTAGCCAGAGCAACTTACATAAGTGCTTTAAGACTCTACAATGAATTTTCCCGACACTAGCTCTAGAAACATCCACAAAACAAAAAATTGCTAAAAATGAAACCACGTGCATTTCTTATGTTTGTGTGGTTTTTTTTTTTGGGTTAATATTGCTTTTAAAATGAATGATAAAAGCGATTTTTAAAGTCTTCTTGAAAAGTCATCGCCTTGCAAAGCAAATTTAATTCAATATTCTAACCTGATTCGAGGCTGGCCCCAATTCCCGCTGACACGATAATATAAGGCCAAAGTAAACAAATCTTTTACAGCACCCAAAGGAGAAATTTATCTTGGCACTTGCACAAAATGGAGGGGGCTAGGGGGTCACTGATACACATATACTGCTGTGTCGAGCAGTTGATAACATGTACCCCAGGCGACATGCCTAGGTCTACCTTACACGTATTACACGAGAGGGGCACACCTTCACAGATTTCCCCTTCCCGTTTTTTCCGAGGGATCCGTGTAATGGGAGGTGCTCACGGATACGGAAGCTGTTTAGCAGATCATGCTAATGAGCTATTTCTGTCTACGGGAGTCTCTGCCTAATGGGAGTCAACAGCCATGACAGTGATAACAAAAACAAATATATTAATGACGTTATTAATATGCGCCACGGACCTCATCCCGAAAAGTCAAACAGACAATTAATAAATGGATGAATTATTAAGAATTCCCGGACCGCGCATGTACGTGCGTGACAGCTTTGCTGTGTTGTGCGTCAGTGCGTGAGTGTGTGAACACCACTGTGTGTGAGGTTATTCTATGATGTAATACGAAAGTGAGCATGACTGCGTATGTTTGTGTTAGACGTGATAAGTGTCTGTCTCAGTGTACACTTGCACAAATGCTAATATGTATTTTTCATTGTTCCCAGAGACCAGATACTATCACTACGACAGAACTTTTCTTACCACAGCTCTCCAAAACCCATTACTACATTTCTCTCTAAAGCGTCGGCTTCAGTTCTCTGCTTGTCAACACAGCGACCTTTCTGTAGTCAATGGAGCAAAAGGACTTTTATTTTTTTAAAAACTTTAACAGCAGAAAACCACACAGCAATTTTTTGTGGCGGAAGGGAAAAAAAAACAGTGGAGGTAAAGGTACTTTGTGATAAGCCATTCGCGAAAGCGTGAAATACAGACGCAAAACTCGCTTAATCGCTTTACTGACCAAATACCAGCCACAAATGCTCAGAGGTCACTTTCAAAGCAAGGTATCGAGCCACTAATGAAAGATGTGCTGCTTGCTCAGGGTTACTATAATGAAAAAAGGATCCCAGGCCACTATGACAGAAGTAAGAGTTAGGGGCTCTTATCCTGCAGGTTATGGGGTCGGATCCCATTGGGACCACGCCCCTCTCGAAATCCAGTCATGTAACAGAATTGTAGGTACACGGGAAATTTATCTGCTCAGTACCAAATTGTCACGCCCGGCTCGTACGATCCTCGTCTGTGCCACGCCCCTCTCGTTACCTCGTGTTAATTCCTGATTGTGATCACCTGTTGCTTGTTCAGTTCAGCCTGTCTGATGTATTTAGTCCGTGTCTAAGTCCGTATGTGTCAGATCTGTCATTAATGTTGGTTAACGTTAGTTGTCGTTTTCCCTGTGTGCTCCCCATTCCTGCAATAAACCCAGTTTGCCCGTCAGTCCGGCTCCATTCGGCTGTTTTCCAGCTCGCCTGCTCCGCACTCATAACACAAATTTGCTTTATCCCCTAAGAGTGTCGTCTTCCGGCTTTCCGGTTTAAATCAGCGTGCAGCAAAAAGATGGAGCGAAAGCCTTCCGAAAAAAGCGTGTCGGCCCTGAGCGGGCACAAACACTCTGCATCATAGGATAACGTACCAAGACGGAGGTTTTTCTGACGCTCTGGGTCACTGTCAGTTTTCGGAGCAGAGCTCAGATTACGAGTCGCGCTGGACCGCGTCCTGCAGAGCCTGCACCACTCCACGGAACACAGTGTCTCTAAATTTGCCCAAACTTGAATATGTTTAAATTTAACACTAAAATAGTGTTCCAAAGCTGGGATTTATAAAACTTGCTTATGACACTTTTGGAGGTTGCGATGCTGCCCACACTCAGGGATTTAAAATCTGTGTAAGGATGGTGTAGCTGGCCCACTACCAGGGAACACCTGCACCAATGCACCATGGGATACGATCCCATTACAGACCCCTGACTAACACAACATGACCCCCAGCTTGGCAAGCAGCCCACACAGAGCTTTAACTAATGGCCACATTGCTTAAACACATCTGCTGCAGTGCAGGTGTGGGTCTGGGGGGGTAGCTGTGGGGGTGGGGGTGTATGGGAGGTTGGGCACTCCTCCTGGGAAGGGTCCATATAAATGACAGGTCTCCTTACTCACCACACCCCTGAGATTTCCCGTGAGCTGATATGAGGAATTGTTTTAGGAGAAAGTAGCTTTTCACCATAATGGAATCAATACTGTGTTGTTTTAACTATATCCTTCCTGCCAGCCACATTTAGCTGGACCTTTATCTAATGGCATATTCTAGATGGACTAAACATTACAGCCACTGTTAAGTTTATGTCCAGCCTGTGAGTGTTCTACCTCTCCATCCAAGCCTATAATTCACACCAGTTATAAGGCTCCGTTATCTCCTTAAACACACAGTCTAATGAACTCAAAAGATTTGATTAGTGTTTTATTATTTTTTCGATAAGACTAATATCTGATCATCCGAGTCCCACTCAGGCTTTAGGAAGTGCCTCAGGACCCAATTGTCTAGTCCTCCAATGACCTCATTGCGTCCTCCAATCACTGACCTGCTTTCGCCTCTTTAACTTCTGTTTTATCTGTGACCCCTTTGTGGGTCTCTTCCGTATCTACTTAGCATCCTGAATGCTCTTTTTGTGCCTGTCTTTGATGCCCTCTTTTAAGGTTCTTGAAATGTCTGGCTCCGGTGCTAACTTAGACTAGTTACTGGTTATACACTGGTAGCTCACCCTAGTTGACTCCTTGACAGCCATCTGTTTGTAATTTGCTATCTGCCTCATTGCATTGGACACGTGTCTGTTAGATAAATAAACATAGCTGCGAATGGAACATGCCAAATGTTTTTGGTTTGCTTGCAATCCATTTAGAACAAGGTGACAATTTTTATTGATATCAACAAAACTAATATATTGTTATAAAATGTAAATGATTTTGACATGCCCTTCCTGGGTGGCACAGTTGCCATTAGCATGGTCTCACAGCTTGAGATTTCTGTCTGTGTGGAGCATGCATGTTCTCCCAGTCTCAATGGCGTTTCCTCCACAGCCCAAAGGACATGTATTCTAAATTTCCCATAATGCCCTGCCCAGTGAAGGACTGTAATCCTCTCCAGGCTGTTAGGCTCCAAGCAGAGGCTACAGCCCTATACAACATATGTTGGTATGGAAGATGGATAGAATATATCACCCTTTTATAGTATAGAAAGGGGAAATTGCAATATAAATGACCTGTGTTTAATAGCATTTCTTACTTTAAGGAAACGGAGTTGCAGTATGAAGTTATGGGCGCCGGAAGGCATGGCCATCATTCTGCGGTCACCGTTTAACGTCAGACGCCATTGACCGCTTGTCTCAGCCCCGTCTGTCACTGGCCCCCATTAGAGGGGGCTCTCAGTGGCTCTCTTACTCCCACCCCCCATAAGCCTCCTGTTCCTCTGTGAGTGAGGCAACATGGCAGGAAGCAACCAGAGGCAACATCTATAAATGGCTACAGTGCAAGGTGTAAATAATATCCATCCATCCATCCATCCATCCCAACCACTTACCCGGTGATTATACAGAGCTGTGGTGAGCGCACATGCTCCAGGAATTCTTAATTTCAGGAACCACAAACTGGGCCAAATTTAGTCATTGTTGGGGTCCTGCTGTAAGAACTGGAAAAAAAATCTGTCTGGGCCCCCATACACCTTGGAGCCCTGGGCTACAGCCCATGTAGAAGTCCAGCCTTAACCAGAAGGCAGGGGACACCCTGGACAGGATGTCAGTCCCTCACTGGGCTGCTGGCTTGGCGGTGGCACTGCTTGTCCCCAAGGCTACGGTGGATGGGATGGGGACATCAGCTTGTCCTCGAGGCTCTGGCAGATGGGATGGGGACATCAGCTTGTCCTCAAGGCTCTGGCAGATGGGATGGGGACATCAGTTTGTCCTCGAGGCTCTGGTAGATGGGATGGGGACATCAGCTTGTCCTCGAGGCTCTGGCAGATGGGATGGGGACAGGGTGGAATGGCCAAGCTATAGTCCTACTGTTGAGTTTTTGGTCAGTCAGTTTGCGACAGCTGGACTTCAACATAACCGACCCACCTGCCTCATCTGCTTCAGCCACCAGACGTCCACCTCCACCCTTCTGTGTTCCCACAATGCCCAGAAAGGTGTACTTGGGCATTGTATACGCTCACTTTCCTCATTCCTCTCATCAAGAACTAAGATGTGTGGCAATGAATTAAAGTTAGAAAATACGCTTAATTTTTAATGATTTAAACATGGCTTTACCACAAATGCATTCAACATTAGAGTGGTACACTTACGCGTGCATGTACCCAAACACCACTACATTCTGCTGACTGCACCTGCTTGTTCCCCATATACAGTAAGTCACTGATCCTCTGCGTCTATATTGTCTCCCTAACCCCATCCACACGCACACTCTGCTACCCACAGAGCCCTTGTTGTGCTCCTTCTAAGGAGAAAAAAACATAATAATCTCAACACACTCAGAATTCAAGCTCTGAAGGCGTTAATATTTTATTGAGCTCGGGTCCTACGAATCCCACTTCTCTGCTCTCCTGGCCTGCCTCTCTCACTCTCGCTCCCCCCCCGCATCTGTGTCTCAGACGTCAGCCCATCGCAGACCGTGCCGCTAGATCCCCTGGCCCTCGTTGCACACTCCCCCCGTAACAGGCAGCAAGGGGAGAGCGAGAGACTATCCAGCCCAATGTCTATCGCAGATCAGCAGAATGGCAGAGCCCAGCGTGTGTGTATGTGAGGAAGTGAAGGTGGGTGCTTTAAATCCCCCAGCTCTGAACACGGCGCACCTCACAGCAGCTGACAAGGTCCAGATAGCCTTTTAATCCGCAGCCCTAGGTCAGGCTCAGCCGGGAGCTCAGAGCGCTGTATCGCATTTAACCAGTGAGAGGACCCTCTACTCCTACCAGACGACCATAGCAACCTCCCCTCAGCAGTTACTCACTCCTGCTGGCTGCATGCAGGTGTGTGCCGGCCCACTGCGGCAATTTATTAGCTTTACGGCATGCAGCTTTGCTTGCGATGCAAAAGAAAACATGAAAATGCAATCATTTCAGATCATCTGAGGAAGACGTATGTCTACAGAAATAAGCAGCAAACTTATACTCCGTTTGGCTAAATTTGGGTCAAGTCAGTGGAAGCTGTAGCTATTGGTCATCGGAGATCCTTAGCTCCTCATAACCTCTGCTCTTGTCCCACCTCCTCACAGTACCTCTACCCTCACTCTCTTCTCACCCTTCCCGAACGTCCTGGAGCGGCGATGGAACATCTTCCTCCACGCTTTCAGCACGACGCTAAACAGTGTAAAGCCACGACCATGGCTGGCTCTGACAGCCCAGCTGCTCTGGATTGGGAATCGATGCTGCTCTGACTGCCGGATGGGCCTAGCAGTGTCCCGGCTGGCCTGTGAGGACTCTGCCTGGCAAGATCCAGCTTCTCTGACTTTCAGTAGTGGCTTCCACCACTGCGGAGTGCCTGTCACCTGCATAACCCTAGTGACATTTCTCATCATGGGTTCTCTTGCACCCTGAACAGATTGGTGCAGGGGGGTGGAAAGTTACTGCAGTAACAGTGCAGTTTTCCAACACATTCTTGCTCTCTGCCGATGCCTCTAAAGTAAAGCTTAAGTACCTTTTTGTGAAGCTCATTTTTAGAGGAAGTCCTGTGATTTTTGTCACAAGTCAGGTGAGGAACGCTTGTGAGAAATAACGAACCCAGCCGCCTCGTTAAGTCTGCTCCCCCGTCAGGCTTGACGTGGCTCTCGGCAATCTGTAAGGTGCAGACTTGCTGATTCTCCTCTGCTTTTTTTTTCCAACATTACAGAAATGCTGCCTGTTTGCCTGTCATAGCGCTAAGCTATCCTACTTAAAGCTATGCTTTTGGAGTCCACCATCTTCTATATGACAATTCAAAACAGAAAAGACAGGGCTAACACAGAGGCCAGTTCCATCTTCCCATACCAAGATAAAAGAAGCATTGTAACAATATATAACTATGTCACTAATGGTGGCTAAGCAGCTTATACTGGCTAAAAACCAAATGCTAGCTAAACAGCTAATGCTAGCTAAGCAGCTAATGCTCATGCATCCTTAGAGGGTATACTGTACAACAAAGTCACTGAAATCTCTACTACTGATCTGTATTCGTGAAACTTACATATCACAGGTACACAAAGATTGTTTTCCATTCCTGTCTGCTGCAGCCACGATCATATTTTCTTAATTCCTCCTCAGGGGCATCAGTGCGAGTGCAGGTACTGCTATTAACATTCATCGATTTCTCAATGACTTAACAGTGGCCTCACGGTCTGTGGAGCGACACGTGCATATGGGTAATTCACTTCATTCTGGGCCCAGGACCAGGCGAGTGTCCCACACCAAGAGGGAAGCATAGTCACATTCCATATGCTTACTGGTCCTCGGGGACCCACAGACAGTCCACAGTTTTACTGGGAGCTGGGAGGGAGCAAAAATGTGGAATGTCTGGGGTCCCTGAGTAGCGGATTTGCTCTAGAGGGATCCATGGTGTTGTTTGCTTGGGAAACGTACCTAACCTGATTGTTTCGGTAAAATATTCTGTTGCATACATGCATACAACTGTGAGTTATGTAAATGACATTTGAGGAACTAGCAAATTTTTGGGTACAGTTTGTGACAAGCACCCCAGTAGGGATTGGGGTTTCCGGCATTTGTTAGGAAGTATGGAGAGTTTGAGCAATTGCATGGGAATACCTCTTGGAGCAGGAGATCCTGGTACCAGGCCAGGTAAGCTGTCTGGTCTGGGTATTAGAGGAAACGGAAAGGTACATTTAGGGCGCAGAGGGGTTAGAGAGCTGTGTGGGCCTGTCAAAGCTCTATTTCTGAATCCACAATCTTCTGTATGAGTGTCTGCAGTGGGAAAACTTGCATCAGATTTACCAGAGGCCTGAGGGGTATACTGCAAAACAAGATTTTTACATACCTAGAGTTAACGGTAGAGTCAGGTTGAGTGACCCTGACTACCCAAGTCATTGTTAAATGGTACTATGACAGTGGTTAGAGAGTGACCAGCTAATCCATGTCAAGGGGGACAATATGAGCTGAGACAGAGTTTGTGAACTATTATTTAAATCGAAAGTACCTGGATTTCACTTAAGCACTAAGTTCTTGCTGTGTGCTGATAGGTCAGTCTCCTATAATCATGCATGTGTCACTAACGTTAACGTGAAATAGCTGGATGAGTCTTTCAATCAAGGAAACAAACCAGTAAAAATACAAGATGAACCGAACAATTTAGCCGAGCAGAGGAGCCTTTCAGATTTAAAGTAGTTTGTTAAACCTGAAGTAGCTCATAATGCCCCCCAGACATGGATTAGGTGGTCACCTTAAGTGGTTATCAACTCGATAAGTTAACTCAGGGTTTGTCCGTGAACGTTCACATAGGAAGGTCAACATTGTAAACTATGATTCAAATTAATGGCTGGCCATTGATAGGTAGGAGGTAGGTATTATACCCACTGCACTCAGCAAACCTCATCATCAGCACCACCCTCCGGCAAATGTAATCTGTCCCTGGCAAGGGGATGGCACAGTGGCATTGCCCATCCTACTGGCATTGCCCATCTTACTGGCATTGCCCATCCCACCTATTTAGTCAAAGTGTGGCCCTTATATTGGCCCCGCCTTTGGGTGAAGGGGTGGTCCGATATACAGTTTTGGTTAAAAGGCAGGATATACTCCTGTTTTATGTAAAAAACCTGCAATTAAACCTCTTGGGAGCAGGTAAGCAGCGCAAATTACCATCACAGTATACCGTGTTTTAAATTGAGCCATGATTCATAATGTCCAAAACTCAGAAGTAAGCCCCAAGAACCTTGCCAAGCCAGTAAACCCGCTTTGCAGTACACCCTCAGGTCCGTTCTCACGTCCCAAGACAAAAGAAGGGCCGGAAGCCATGTATAACTATGCCGCTAATGCTAGCTAAGCAGCTAACGCTAGCTAAGCAGCTAATGCTACCTAAAGCAGCTAACGCTAACATACGACACAATGCAGACGGCCTTTTGTTCTCCTTTCCCAGCATTTTTTCTGAACTGCCGAAGTTTACAGTTTCAATTAACAATTAATTACAGCAGGGGGCTTATTTATTTTAAACCATTCAGCCTGGCCCTGCAATTGGACCCATCCGGCTGCGTCGACACCGAGCGCGCTCTCTGGGAAACAGCATCATGCGCTGGGGAGGCAGAGCCTTGTTTACAGATTTGCATATGTTTACGCAACTAATTACAGATTAAAGAGCCTTCAGAATGAGTGGCCCGCTTCAGCGATTCTGTGCCGTTTGGCTTCAGTGTAAATCCTGTGTGCCCGACTGCTGACGAAAAAGAGTGTGTGGAGCGACCAAAACTGGGGAATCCTTACTTTGTTTTGGGTTCACGCTTCCCTGCAATTTGTTAAGACAAAAATCGTTACCCAGAAATGCAGTTTCACTAAAGGTTTTGGAATTACCAGGGAAAAAAAACCTTCAAGGGTAGTACGGCTGGAAAAAAAAAACATCCCTTTAATCTCCGACCTTCAGCGAGGTCCACGTCCCTTTAAGCTGTGATTGATGGTAAAATGTTTGATCGAAGCCTGTTAGTGGGAAATCAGTCCTTTAGCTGCAACATTTGCATTCGCTCCCAGTGTTCTGGAGATATAAAACGGGATAGGAGAGGTCCTGCTAGCCCACCCCCCCGCCGTGGCGAAGGCCCCCGCTCTCGCCGACTAATTGCAGGCCCGTGCTGTATCATTGGAAGCACATCGTGTAATGGCAGGGGGCAAAAGGACGAAAAAGAGAGATGAAAGACGAGGCCTACAGGTTTTTGATTTTGATGCCGGAGTCATGTCGAGCTTTGTGTTTGCAACACGACGGTTCCGCTCAGGTCTGGCGAGAAAAATGAGCTCCAGCGAGACCTCATTAGCGTCTGATAAGTCGCCGGTTTTTCGTTTTTTTCCCCCTGACAACCGCGTGGGGTTCGCTTCCCGAGGAGACCTGGCCTATTCCGACCTGCGGAGGGGGCAGAAATGACGGCTGCTCTGCACCTTTAGCAAACTCCAGCATAAGACATGTCGAAGGTATACTTACACGACTCCAGTAAGCTCTTACCAGGTGTCCTCACACTAAAGGCCTTTCATCACTTGCTATTTATTTTATGTATTTTTTTTTCCAATAATAAAGTTTCAGCTATAAAGCTGGATGTTTACAAAGCCGTTCCAGGAGAATGACCCAGCTCACAGATTCACGGACTGCTTCCCCAAGGGTTTAAATCCTCAGAGGTTATTATTTTCTGCGTGTTTATGGGATTTGCAGCAGCCCTGCTGTGTCGCTGTAAAAGCATGTTTCAGGTGCCTATCGAGGTAGGGCTCTGACTTTATCTCACCCGTACAGTTTAGTCGTGACATTGGGAGAAAAGCAACCCTACAAACCTCACCCCGTGTTGGTGTGGAATTATGATTCATTTGGACAGGATGCAGGCGTACAGGACAAATTGCACCGGGCGGAAAGTCACTGTCGCTATGCTTAAACCAAACTAAACGGACAAAAAGAAAACATGACAGGAAGGAGACTAGAGGAAGAAAGGTCAGCACCAAGCTTCATGAGGCAGAGTATGTATAAGGGTATATAAAGGGGCGGTGCCACATGGGGCACTGACCCCAGCTGAAAGCTGATTGGCCCCTACAGTGCGTCACTCACCAATTCAAAACAGCTCATTGGCTAGTGATTAGGTTGTCCCTTCTGTATGAATTATGGCCCCTCTTATGCTGCTGAACATGTGCCATGAAGCGGTTGTGTCAGCGCTCGGGCCGAAACAGCAGCATTGATGTCGCCATCCATTACTGAGACTGTCACAGCAGCGGAAACGCTGCCGCGGTTTTTACTCAATTACTGTATGTCATGATTTTGTTGCTCATATAATTGTTTATAATCCGAAGCAACTTGTAATTATTACACAGCTAACTATTTCACTGGAACAAAATTGTTGGGGGGGGGGGGTGCTTGTGGGACATGAACTAACAGCCTTATAGGCTATAGGTTATAGGGTAGCAACCTCAACGCCTCCTGCTGTCCCACCCTCAGCACTGCCACGTGCTCATATCGCCATGATGCCATGAGCTGCAACATGCCCCCCCCCAACCCCCAATAAAAACATACTACAAAATACTTCACCGGAGGAGGTCGTCACCCCAGGGTGCTGGGCTGCGAGGACACAGGAGGTGAAGTTACAGTCACATTGACGAGATGATGAGTGTTTGCATCTGAGGGGCTTGGCTGAACCCTCCCCAGGACTGCAGTCAAATTCAGCCCTTACTGCATTATCCATTGTGAGACATGAGTTTGTAGCCATGGGGGGGGGGGGGGGCG
>JAODJU010000046.1:13629694-13641919 GCA_026776725.1 Gnathonemus echidnorhynchus
CAAGGCTCTTATTCCCCCCCCCCCCCCAAAAAAAAAATGCTGCAGGGCCACCTGATAGATGGTAGACCCTGCACTCTCGGCTGTATGTGTGTGTATGTCAGAGCAAAGCATGATGGGAAATATGAAAAGAAGAATTTCAGTGTACCTGTATGTGTGCAAATGGGGTTCAAAATGAGCCATTCCTGCAAAGTGACCACAAGAACCCCCCCATGACACCACAGCCCCCTGCATTCAGCCGGACCCCAGAATATTGCTGCAACCTGTCAACATTTCCGAGATGGAGATGAAGGGATTCTTCCTCAGCCAGATGCCTGCATCTTTAGAGACTTGGAATTGGAAGACTTTTCCAAATTGCCCATGTGTTCTTCGAGCGATTCTCGCCCCCGCACGCCCCATGAACTAAAATCCCAGAGGCGTCCTAGCGGGACACAGAGTGCTTATTCAGCAAGGCGGCGTGTGACAGCACGTCGGTGACAGACCCCAGGCGTGTGAGCGTGCGTGTATGCATGTGTCAGACAGTGCATGCGTGTGTCGCTGTACCTCAGCACGTGTGGCAGCAATGCTGTGTGCGCATGTGTGTGTCTGTGTGTGTGCGTGTCTCGGGGCCCCCGTCCAGCTCGCTGAGGTTACTGGTGGGTAAGAGGTGCCCCCGCCCCACAAAGCGAAGGCTTGCCTGCGAGGTCCGATTCATTTAGTGCTTCATTCATCACCAGTACGGCCCAGTGTGTCTAATTATCCAACGGCGATCCGCATGAATGGCCTGTCTCTATACAGAAGGATCTCATGCCGCATGGTCGACGGGGAGAGTCACAGCGCGCCTCCCCACCCTTCTATCCCGGCAGAGCCACTTACGGAAGCTGTGCAGAATGGATGATAACGCTTAGCTTTGCTGGGACAGGCTGCAAAGTTGGTCTGGCCAGCAGGGGGGGTACTAGTTAAAGAAATTCGCTGGTGCTTCCAGACACAAACTGGCTTAAAGTGTATTTCCTGTCAGTCTTTGGTTCCCCATTGGTGGAATGCACTTTCACACACACACACACACACACATTTGGTCCCCACAAGGTAATATAAACCTAATCACACAGACACACACACTGTGCCTCATAAGCATCCCGCTACAATTCTCAGTCACCATACCCCTGCTCCTGATATCCACACCTTCTTAACAAAGGCAGGGTCCCGCATGCTGCGATTAATTCATCTCTGGCATCACAGGCTTTCCGGCCTGTACCCTCAGCCCAGGATCACGTTGGATAGCAATGATCTTGCATGCTGGTAGCTTACAGAACTGAATGGCAAACGCGCCTCTCTGTCACAGACACATTCTGCTGCGCTTTCAGAATCTTCGCCTAATTATGCGATAAGCGGGAACGGACTTGCCGACCTGATTCCCAGCCGTGTGTAATGCAAGTCTGGCGAGCGAGGCACCCAGCAACGCAGAGCCCTATGCAGCCACGCGTGTTAATCATGCGATCTGTGCCGCACACTCTGAAGGGCGATATCGGAACACAGGCGTGCGTCAAAGGTACACGCTAAACAGACAAATATCTTCGATCGACCGCAAGATGCTCCAGATTTGTCCAAACTCAGTTACTGAGCAGTGCATTTATAATTAAAATGCAGTATTATTACGCTGATGCCAAAAGGCTAAATGTGCTGTTGGCATCTCGTTGATCAATCGCCGCTAATGAGATAAGGGTCATAAATGACAAAGGAGCAGGAAAATTAACCAGATCTGAGCTGGGGGAGCAGGATGGATGAGAGGGGGAGGGGCCTTTCTCCCGCTCATTTTAATCACCAGTGACAGGGATTAGCAGTGTCTGAAACAGATATAATGAGGAACCCACAACAGCACACTGGCAGTGGGCCAGGCGTAAAGCCACCCATGATGCAGACCCCCCCCCCCCCCCCCCAGACACCAGTACTTTCTGGAAATCCATTCCAGAAATTCAAGACCAGTTGCAGTCTTGTTTGAAAGAGGATATGAATTGATAAAACACCCATTTTCAGGTTTTACTGTCTTTATTGACATGAAATCAAACCCCCCCCCCCAACACACACACACGTCTTCACTCTTCTTCACAAACCGCATCAGCCAGGGCACAAGGGTGATAAACGATCTTCCTGCCTCATTCCCCACTCCCAGCTGCAGTCCACCAGACCACAATACCGTCTCTCCACATGATCATTTAATCGCTTCATTTAGACCACCGCTTCACTGGGGCAAGACTGAGAAAGAACCCGTCTGAGGCTGGCCACACCCTGCCTGCTCTGTGCCATGTGGACTGCAGGAGGACCTGAGTGAGAACAGATCTGACAGGGCGCTTGGCTTACATCAGCCAATCCCTGCAAGTATCGTGTATGACGTCTTCCATGCCACATGTGGTACAAATTGAAGATCATGTGTGGTTTTTGCACATGAACCAGACCTGTACAAACTCTGGCCACATGACACCTGACAAGTTATTTTTTGTTGTAATTTTATTAATTTAGCAATTGTTTTTTATCCAAATCAATGTGCAATTGAGAAAGCAGGGTCAAACAGTCACTGGGACACTTGGGGGCGGTTAAGGACCTTACTCAGCGACCCAATGGCAAAATCACTCTGCCAACCCTGGGATTCAAACCAACAACATTCCGACCACAGACACAGTATCATAGCCCATTGAGCCAGAGACTGCCCCTGACACAGACCTGCACACAGGCAGCAGCCAAACCCCTGTCCAGGCCAATTTACATCAAACAGCAGCGGTTACGTCTTTCTGCCGCCTCAGAGGCCGCTTGGGGTTTGCCAGCACCCGTCTGCGGGGGCGGGAAACACAAACATACCGGCGCTGTGTGTGTGAGTCAGCCTGCTGGCTGCCCTGCATAATCCCCCCTGGGAGAGTCCCCCCCCCCTCCCCCAGGTAGGGAGAAAGGTTCCGATATGCAAATCCACACGCGGAGAAAATGTGAAAGTGTACACTCCCATCTGGGGAGGCGGGGGGGCTGATGATCTGCCCTGAAAAAGAAGAGGTTCTGCAGTCATGGTGCATCCCTGCTCTCCGTCATTCCTGCACCACATTCACACCTCCTGCTGACCGGCACTGAAGAACAGAAACACCCGGTCTTCTCTCACCCTCCACATGGAGTTTCGGGCAGGAGACCTGGGGGGGGGGCTTTTTAATGTAACAGAGAAAGTGTCGAGGCAGACAGAGCTTAAAGGGACAGCGCTTTGCTGAGAAGATCCAGGAGAGGGACACGAGCACCCCTGAGAGAAAATGACAAGAGAATGAGAAAGAGGGAGAATGAGATGAAGAAGAAGATAATAATGTTAAAAAGAACAGAGTTCTCCTCAGAAGATTGAGGCAAGTAACTCAAGAAGGAGAAGGAGAAAGAGGAGGAGAGATATTTGTGATTCTCCCACAGGAAGCCACAAACGTACACTCATTTAACTTGAGAAGATCCTCCTGCTGTAATTCATTTTGAGATCGATGACAATACATGAGGAGCTAGAGTACAGGCTGCAAAGGCCATGGGAGAGGGTTTGATGCTGGGGGGGGAATTCAAAAGCAAAGGTCTACTTATTTGGGGGTGGCTGAAAGAAGCCAAATGAAATATTGGGGGGTACACGCCCCTTGATTCCAGGTTAGCTTATAAGGGCAGAAGGCAGGCTGTATCACTGAGGCCTCCTATCTCCAGTCCATGAAGCGAGACAAAGCAGCACCAAGCAGAGCTGGGATCTGGGGGCGCATGGATCCCCCCCAGGTTTTAGACTGTAGGGTGATGGCTCCCTCGCCCATAATGAGAATGCTGGAAATCAAACTGGCCATTATAAAAGCTTCCTGGGGTGTGAAAAGCTCAAGTGGTCCGTGGTCAAACCATCCCTGAGCGGGGGGTCACATCGCCTTAATGCTGCTAGCATTAGCCTGGGGCGCATGTGTGAAACGGCAGAACTTGCCCCTTATTCGGCTGGTGATTTCATGTGGGAGGAGTTTTCCCCCATTTTTGGCAGAGCTGATGGGTGCTCCCACCTATCATGACGCATGATGCTGCACGGGAGCTCAGCGCTAAATGAAGCTAATGGCGGGAAACATTAGCGCGTTAGCTTGCTCCTTATGGTCCACATACTCCTCTAGTGTCCTTAATCTGTGTGCTGGGAGGTAATGCACAGAAGCACAGCCTTCCAAAGCAATGCATATGAAATCACACTTACACGACTATACTGGAACGCTCACAATTACAAGTAGAGTTTGGGGCCTGAGCACAGGGTCAGCAATTTATCAGACACCCCAACAGCATTTTGGGAGGTTTAAAGTCCTTGTTCTGGGACCCAATGGACATGTGACTATTCTGCAAAGAACGGGATTTGAACAACAACGGCGATCATGTTGCAGCGCGTGCCAGACGCAGGAGTCCGCCGCGCCCTCGGGTTCCACTCCGCGTTAATTCGTTTACTGAACACGCTGATTGCTCAGTGCTCAGGGTAATCATTCAGAAGTGTCTCATTCAGACGTGAGTCACAGGAAACAGTGACGGGCCCGTGAAACACAGAGGAACGAAATGAAAACCGAGCAGGAACAAAGAGGCAGCCCAGCCTGGCTGCTCCGTCACCCTCTGCTTACGCGCTAATGAAACAGAAAGGATTCGGTGAGGCTGTGAGTTGCCATGGAGGAATCAAGACTGACGTGGTACTTCTCTACGCGCTCTTCACCCAGGGTTCCTACTGCCAGCCACGGGCGTTGCTAGGATCTTAAGACATCGGGGGCTTAGCTCAGAATCCTAATCACGCTCGACTTCTCTAGCTCAACAAGTAGAGTGCTGTGCTGTCAATGCAAAGGTTGTAGATTCAAGTCCCAGAAAGCAGCTATAAACCATAAGCCTCTCACCTACTGTAAGTCACTTTAGATTAAGGTGCCAGATACATTAGCTGGATAACTTCTTGGATTTAAGGTAGTCTGGGCTAAATTGATTTTATCTCCATTCACTTACATTTAGACTACCTTAAATCTGACAAGTTATCCGGTTAAGCAAAAATTCCTGCTTTGTGGAACACCCCCCCAGGACTGTTCTAACATACAGGATTCTCAAACTGAGAGCATGGCTGTTAAACACCTGAGTTAAACTAATCATCTGTGGCTCATTCAGATTCATTCTTCAGCCCCCGGCGCCCCTGGCTTGTGATAGGGCAGCTGCCAGCGACACCAAGGGCGCTGGGTGGCCTGGGGAGTCACACGTTAAAGAACAAACATGGAAGCGGCCGTCGTGAGTCCCACGTTCCTACGCCGCATCGCCAACAAGAGCAAACATCATCAGACACTTTGATCTCTAACCTTCCGGAAACAGTACAGATCACTGACTACTGGCGTGATACAAAAACCCCTTCCACCACAAATTCCATCAATCTACGTCCTGTTGCTGTTATCTAACAGGGACAGCCTGGTGACATGAGCGTCACCATCTAGGGATCCTCACAAACGCAGCCCCTCCCTGTCTCTGAAGCACTTGATCTTTTTAGAGCATCATGCCTGAGCGGTGAAAAGATCCCTGCGAACACAGATCTGCATCAGATCTCCATCGGGTTCGACCTGCTCTGAGTATGCAGCAGAAGCATCAGCGAGATTCAACCCTCGATTCACGAACGGATGCCCTGCTGAGATGGTGTCCACCCTTTGGATCGGGGGAGGGGGGTCAACATGGTAGAGACGCAAGACAACGACCTCAGATGGGCCAGTGAAGCCTGGTCACGGGGGGAATAGGGCGTGTATCTCATCAGCACCACTGATGCTCGGTGATTCAAACAAAAACCCGGTGTTGTGAAGGAGGAAGCAGAGTCGAGTGGGTTGGGGGGGGACGTGGGCAGGGGACGAGCCTGGAGAGGTAACATTCCTTTGAAGTGACACTCA
The DNA here is from genome assembly GCA_026776725.1 of Gnathonemus echidnorhynchus. Taxonomy (NCBI): domain Eukaryota; kingdom Metazoa; phylum Chordata; class Actinopteri; order Osteoglossiformes; family Mormyridae; genus Gnathonemus; species Gnathonemus echidnorhynchus. The sequence goes on from JAODJU010000046.1 coordinate 13,635,580, forward strand.
ACCAAGTCCATTCATACAGACAAGTGCCTGCTGGGGTGGCTTCCGTCTCAGCTGGGCTCCGACTACAAACGGGAAAAGTCTACAATTTAACCGGCTGCTGGAAACCCCCTGCAGGAAGATGTCAGAACTGCAGCTGGGGCAGAAAGAGCAGAGATAAAGACTAGGCCTGTGACAGAAATGCAACTCCGACAGAAAGTGCAGAAGAACGAGGCCTCTGATAGAAATGCAACTCCAACAGAAAGCACAGAAGTAAAGACAAGGCCTCTGATAGAAATGCAACTTTGACAGAAAGCACAGATATAAAGACGAGGCCTGTGATCCTGTGATAGAAATGCGGCTCCGACAGAAAGCATAGAAATCAAAATGAGACCTATGACAGAAATTCAGCTGCAATAGAGGATGCAGAAATAGAGACGAGGCCTATGATAGAAATGCCACTCCGATAGTAAGTGTGATAGTGAGTGATAGAAATGCCCTGCTGATGCATGCCCCAGCGCTGACTGCCCAACATCACTACAGGGACAGCTCTTGCTCTTCTGCTGCTCTATCAGCCCCAGTTTCCACTGTGTCCGCTATCTGTCTCTCTGTTTTTTGATGGTCTCCGGGCACAATTCAGCTCGACAAGCGCTGGACTGGAATAAAGCTCCAGGACACCGCATTAGGAGGACAGGCAAACATCTACACCCAGGAGACGGCCTGCTGCACTTCTGCTACTTTAAAGTGGCCCAACGCACTCCACGGAGCGGCTCGGACATCTTCATCGGAATACCGCCAGTTCCCGCGCGTCCCGCAGAGAATACAAACACCGGGCAGCACGAGCTGCACGCGCTCCCCAAAGAAGCCAAGGTGCATGACCCTCTCCCACTACGCGCTCCACTGGCGCATGCAGTCGCTCAGCCTAACAAGCACCCAGATCTGTGTATGGGGAGGCCTGGAAAAATAGAGATGCTGGGAGAGCAGGGAGCCAGAGCGAGATTAGCAAGTGTGCGGATGGTACCGAGCTGGAAGGACTGCAGGCTGCCGTACGGAGGTCTGCTGGCGAGCAGCAGGCTGCCCAGAGGGACCAAAAAAGCAGTAAATCTTTCATGATTTGGCGCCGGCCATCGGTTCGAAAGTTACTGTCTGACACCCCACATGTCTACTGTGAGGCCAGACTTGACAATGCACAGCTGAGGATGCACCTCCAGAGACTGTAGCCATTGGTGAATCAGGACATTTCATTTATTTATCAAACTTTTATCCAACGTGATGCCCAGTTGAGAAAGCAGGATCAGCCAGTACCTGGAGCAATTGGGGGGGGGGGTTAAGGGCCTTACTCGGGGGGGCAATGGTGACATCACTCTGCCAACCCAGAGATTCAAACTAGCAACCTTCCAATCAAAAGCACAGCATCCAAACCCTGAGCCACACACTACCCCCAACCACAGGCACATCTGTAATTGGACGCCTCAGTACCCCTGCAAGAGTGCGACACAGCTGGAATCTTCTAGTTAGCTCATTCCTTTAAGACTGTCCTTCCCAGTGGCAGACTTAAGGGTTTGGGGGCTCTAGGTGAAAAGAGGAACAGGGCCCTGCTCAAATCCATCTGTTTACCTGAGGTCCCCAGGATGCATTAAGGCTGAAATTTGGAATAGTCCATTGCAGCCTGTATGGGGGTGGGTAGATTCATCTATCCTGAAAACTGTCACTAAAAATCTTAATAACAGACATGTTGCTATAGTTTAAATGATCATATTGTCTTGTATTCATTACTGTAACCTCTGGAAATTCTGTCTTCATCTGGGCTCCTGGTTTTTGGGGGTCCCGGGCAGCTGCCTACCCCTTGCCTCATGGGTATTCCACCCCCAGCTCATTGGAGACTGGAGTGCTCAATCGAGCGTGTTAATTGATCAATAACCCGAACTGCAGCCGCACTACTCAGGCAAACCCCGTGTGCCGCCCACGGCTGCCATCAAGCCGACTGGGGACAGCGAGAGGTTATAGATGAAGCCGGGCCTGTGATAGGTTCTGCTACATTGCCTTTGCGTCACCAGGCCCATCACAACTGATGAAAAACAAACGAGAACGCACATGCAATTTGTTTCCGAGGGCGGCAGAGAAGAGGGGATTGTGGGAAGAATCCCCCTTGGGTGTATGTAAACAGACTTCAACTGTCTGATTAACGATCGGGCTGAAGAATCAAGCCAAAGCTCTCACACGGAATTGTGGGTAAACGCACCAGGGGTTATATATGCGAGAGGTGTGGTGCTGAAAGGTCACTGTGACCTTGTCAACTGAAGAGCAAATTTCTAAACTCACTGAGTCCAAGTCAGACTGCATCATCATGTTACAGTACTGGGAACCAAAACTCACTCAGTGCTCACGTAATCCATCGAAGAATTTCGTTAAATTTCCGAAAACTCCTAAAGTCCACTGGAATCTTCATGAAAACGTATCCCATGGACTGAGCGTGTTTTGGAAACCTGCTCTTCAGTTGACAAATAGAAGGGTACAACCTCAAATTGTCTCTGCCAGATATGGAGGAAATACCTAGAAATGTTTCTGGTAACCCTAGGCTCAATTGAGAGCTACTCTTTGGCCTTTCACCATCTATCACTGACTCACGCCTCCTGCCCAAGTTGCTTTTCCTCTTCGTATTGACGATCTGCCATGGCTTTGCTCATCCCCGCTATCTGTCAGCCTTTCTGAAAGGATTAAATGTTGTTTTTTTCCCTCCCAGTCACTTTTTTTGTTCTTTGTTTGAGAGCACGGTGCTTTGGGCAAGAGCAGCGAAACCATCTGGTCCTCACAGTCTGTTAACTTCAAGCCTGTTAGTGAGCAGCGCCTGTCCCTTTGTCTTCCGCAGCTCGCCGACGGCTCCGGCTCCGCCCGCCAGACCGAGGAGGCCCGGCATGTCCTTCGCTTTACATTTGCCTCGTTTAACTAGCCTGAACGCTAATGCTAGCAGGCCGGGCCCATCCGTTTGTCAGATAGCGTGGGATTTCTCTGCGGCCCCAGTGCCACGCAGCAGGTCTGTGTGCTGCTGCCAGAGCGGACCACTCTCCTTGCTTGGGTATGCTGCCCGGCGCGCCATCAAAATGCATTTATCAGCATTTACGAGATTAAAAACAAAGCAAAATGACGGGCACGACATGAGATCACACCAGCGACCACTATACCCCACTAACAAATGACCCAGACAAGGTCAAGCATGGTTATGGCGGTAATTACGGTGTCCTAGTGATCCACAGAGTTCTCCCGCTATTACCCATATATTGAATTACATTTTTTTCCTGGAGGTGGTCCTACAGTCTACACGAAATAGGCCTGAGGTCACCCATAGGGATATGATGGAGAATGTTGGCATGGTAACCTGCTATAATGATTTTTACGCACAGCAGACCGTGGAGGAAGGATTCACCATGGTGAATCGAGAAAAAATGGAGGCTCTTTTAGGTCTCTTTACCTCTTTGAGTATGAATGAATATTTAAATGGAGCCAAGTTTAAAGGCACAGTTCACCGCAAAACATTTAAACCCTTTTCTTGCTCTCTGAGGTATTTACCAACCAAATATTTGTACCAGTTGCCTCTTTCCCTTGTCCTCAGTGCTATAGAATCCTCAATTATTACATCCTGATTCATCCTATGGCTCCCTTTCATTCAGAATGAGAACATACAGAATTTCTGGCCGCCTTTACAATACACGCAGTTACCCTCACTTGAGGTAGCCGAATTTTCAGCTCCATTTTTAAAATTTGTCTTCTAGATCGAAACCCTTCGAGGACAAACACGCCGTAGAAGGTGCTGCTGAGAGCAGATGAAGACTGGCACTCCCCGTCACGTCCGTAGTGCAATCACGCCAGCGGCGGCGATCAAAGACCTGCTGGCAAAGACACCCAAAGACCCGCATAACAAAGGCATCTCATGAGCTCAGAGCTCTCTCATGCATTCAGTCCTAAACTTCAGTCCTTTGGTAAGAGCCAAAACCGGTCCCTGGATCGAAGCGCTAGAAGTGTTTCAAAAAAACAGAAAGAAGGAGAAGAAGAATGATTCACAAGCTGTTATTCAAAAGGCAAATATCTGCAGGACAATACACTCCTAAATGAGCCTGAGTAATTCAATAAACCCACTGTACGTTTAATAAGGCCTAGGAGGACGTGACCGGGATATAATTTTTCGATGCATGTGGACGCCGAAACTCACGAGCTGTGCAAATTCAATTACCGGGCGAACAGGGAGAATCTGAGAAGAAGGACTGGGACAAGAAGACTGATGGACAGCCGGGGCACTGCACTTAGCTGGCTTCCTGCCGTGTTGTTTTATACATTTTGTATTATCTTGAAGAGCATTCATTAGGGATGTTTGCTCCTTTCAATAGACTGCAGATTAATGGAGAAAAATGCTACTTAGAACCAGTCACTCAGTCAAAGCTTATACAGCATGCACAGAGTAAAGCGCATAGAGTACATACTATAAGGTAGTGGGCTGAGATAAGGGGGAGAATAAAAGAAAGTTACATAGACTTTCATTAGTTTTCATTAGTTCACAAAGGCACTTTGAGCTGACATGCTTTGGGTTCTGCGAATGTGCAGCTGTTTGGATTCTGTGATTGAGCGTATAGAGGGTGGTGCAGTGGTGCAGTGATTGGCACTGTGACTTCACACCTGTGGAAACAGGGTTTGAGTCCCCACTATGGCTCTGCGTGTGAAATTTGCATGTTCTCCCCGTGTCTTCATGGGGTTTCCTCTGGTTTCTCTCCACTCTCCAAAAAAATAATTATTGGAGTTAACAAATTGCCCACAGGTGTCTTCTGTGATGGGTTGGCAGCCTGTACTGGGTTGTTCCCTGTTCTTATGGCATGATGTTTTCATTCATGTATCTCCAAAAGGACAAAACACAGGATGGAGAGAATAGAAAGGAGAGTAACCAGTATATCTGACCCAAAGACAGTGGCTGATCTCACAATGACGCTGTAAGTAAGTAAGAAAGTCACTGTTTGAGGAGAAAAATCTATAAAATGGCCCAAAATGTTATGATTGGGAGTCAAAGGACCCTGACCAGCTCTATGGGGCAGCAGACCATCCGGAGGGATTAGGATAGTGGACGCCAAATGCCAGGGTACACAGCAGCAGTGCACACACAGTGTCAGCATTCACTGCACGTTACAGCTCAGCGTGGAGTGAATTCTGCATGGGCTCCATCTTGGATCTCGGTTCTACGTGAGCTCCCTGTCTGAGCTCCATCTTGAATTTTGGTTCCATCTGAGCTCCCTGTCTGAGCTCCATTTTGGATTTTGGTTCTGTGTGAGCTCCCTCTCTGAGCTCCATCTTGGATCTCGATTCTTTGTGAGCGCCCTGTCTGAGCTCCATCTTCAATCACTGTTCTGTGTGAGCTCCCTCTCTGGGCTCCATCTTCAATCACTGTTCTGTGTGAGCTCCCTCTCTGGGCTCCATCTTCCATCTCGGTTCTGTGTGAGCTCCCTCACTGAGCTCCATCTTGGATCTCGGTTCTGTGTGAGTTCCCTCTCTGGGCTCCATCTTCCATCTCGGTTCTGTGTGAGCTCCCTCTCTGGGCTCCATCTTCAATCTCGGTTCTGTGTGAGCTCCCTCTCTGAGCTCCATCTTGGATCTAGGCTCTGTGTGAGTGCCCTGTCTGAGCTCCATCTTGGATCTCGGTTCTGTGTGAGCTCCCTCTCTGAGCTCCATCTTGGATCTCGGTTCTGTGTGAGTGCCCTGTCTGAGCTCCATCTTGTGTGCTGTTTGAGTGTGCGTAGCTTCTCTTGACCCATGTGATCATTAAATCTGAACTGTGAATATGTGCTGATAAGTCTGATTATTCCAATGTCGCTGAAAGCTGTTCTCACATCTAATGAGCATGAGCAGCATGAGCAGGCTCCCTTGCCTCCCTCGGCTACCACACACGCAAACCCCCCCCCCACAAAGACACACTCATATGTGCTTATATACAAATATAATGATGCACGAACTCACTGACACACACAGACATGCCAGCACACACACACACATAGAGCCCCCTTCACAAAAAACGATGCATATATATATATAGACGTTCCTAGTTGCTTATCTGCCATTATTAATAACAAGGTCTATACAGTAATGCCAGTAGAGTTGGGTTCAACTGACATGACTCACACAAGAGCGCCAATTCAAAGGAAGAGCGCAAGAAAAGATAAAGGGAGAATATCAATGGGCAAATTTCAACTTCTAAACTATTTATTCCCATTTATTGGCTTCCTGCTTCAGCTCCAATTGAAGTCTATTAAAAACTTTCTGTGGAATCAAATTGCAATTGCCGGATGTATTGGAACGCAAAAGAGTTGTTGAAAGTAGTGGTGGTGGG
>JAODJU010000046.1:13655476-13676441 GCA_026776725.1 Gnathonemus echidnorhynchus
CCAACCCCCCATACGGGTCCGATCGATCTTGAACCAGATATCCCTCAGTGGAAGGCAGGACTGGACCAGCAACGGCTGGGCGGTTAATGAACCGGGACCTAGACCTGCCAGTGACTCACAGATCACAGAGAGGCCTTGAATGTAATGTATTACTCGAATTAATCTGCCACATGCTGAGAGACACCGAGAATCGTGGGTCAGGCTGTAGGTCACTATGGGAAAAAACTATATCTTCTGTACCACTATACTATAATAAGGACCTCATTGTGATAGAAGCCATGCATGAAAGCAGGCAGGGAGATGAAATTAGCTCAGTAAGTATAGCGAAATAATGAGACTCACCTGAGCCACCGCACGCAGTTTACAAACTGGGTAATTGCTAATTAACCTGGGGGGAAATCACAGCGATAGGTACAGCGCAGTTGGAATACAGGAGCTTTTTGTTTTCAGCAACGCCCGTCATCTGGTGCCGTGCACATGTCACGTCCTTTTCCTGTGAAGGGCACTGTGAAGGACACTGTGAAGGGCACTGTGAAGGACACTGTGAAGGGCACTGTGAAGGACACTGTGAAGGACACCAACGGTGACCCTAGAAGCAGTGCATTCCTGCCGCCTTTACTGCCACACTGAGCTCTGAGTCAGAGACGGAGAGGAAACGCGCTCCGGTGATACGGACCCAGGTGAGCAGGAATCTGCTTCTGCCAGGGGTGGAGGAATCACTCCCCCAGTCATGAAACATCAAATAAGCACAGGATTACAAATGCCGATGGCTTGGGCTACCCTATAGGCTGACTGGCGCCCCCATGGACTCTAACGACCAATCATTAGGCAAAATGAGTCGACACAACAGCTGAGGAATTATGGGTATTTTTGATTAAAGAAAAACCCAGATGAATCATGAAAATCACCATAAACCTTAAATCAACTGTAAATATAGCATGGTGCAACAGAAACACCATAATTATGAAGATTACTAACAAAGCATATTTCTGAATAATTACATTAACTTCAATTCAGAATTTTATGTGATAATTTAAGCAAGCATTTTGCCATGAAATCATCCAAACTGACTCAAATCATATTCCACTATAGGTAAAGCTCCAAGTTATCAATTAATTGTTGAGTAATTTTCCTGGAAAACAGCATCCATGAACGAACACATGGGGGCTTCTTCATCATGGAAAACAGCGCATTGAGGTCAGTGTGGAAGTAATCCAGATGTTCAGCAGGATGGATAACTTTTATACACAGTAAATCTATTTGCAACGCTGCAAAGTTTGACTGTACTTGCAGGATATTTAAAATTCAATTCCATTCTAAATGGCAAAATGACGTTACATTAATACCCTGTTATTTAGAAACTGAGAATTAAGAAGGTGAGTAGGGGAAAAAACACATTATTCAGTCTGGATGCTACGTATGTTACATTTTAACCTAACAAATCAGCTCCTTCAGTAAAATAGTCAATAAAAGGGAGCTATTCAGTACCAAGTCATAAAATATGTGTGGGTGAAAATTTCATTGCAGTCATAAAATATAATGACTGCATTTCTAAACTGCCGTTTCACGGGCAGCCCTCTCATACACAAATTGTTATTTATCACACAATGCGCCTTTCGCCTCAGAAAACACAGAGGGTCCTTTTATCCTCAGGGCTGCCAGGTTTACAGAGCTTACAGGCTCATATCTAAACCTCTCTTTTGTGGAGGAGGTTTGGGTTCAAGCGGAGAGTTGTCAGGCATGCTGAGAATTAATGTCAAGCTCTTAGATCTTTATACGTAAGCAACAAAGCTTTGGATCTTTTTTTTACGGTTTAATTTTTGGATGATTTTGCATATGAAAGTCAGTTTCGTCTGATTCCTGTAAATGTTCTTCACTCTCTCTCTCTCAATGGAGTAAAAAGCAAAAATTTTAATTAAAACCATGAACTGTTTTTCTTTGCTTCCAGTTCCATTATGTGTAATTTTATCTGGAGTCCTTTAGAGAGATCCATAGTATTGTTTTTAAAAGTAGGTGCAAACCTTGCACTGGTTGGCATCCTGCAAATGTTTGGCAGAACAAGCCCTAAATGTTCACATCAGAGACTCTCAGTCTCCACTTGTTCCCTCATTTCTAGTTGCTCCATATGTGTGTATTATGGAAAATCCCAGCTACACTTCTGGAATCTTTTATATCGAGGGGAATGTGGGGGGATTCAGCATCTCTAAGACTCTTAGATCTTCAATGGGGAGAAGCCAGTGGGTAGGGAGGGTGTAGGAGACTGAAATCTGAGGCCAGATGGGCCCACAGATAACCAGGTCAGCTCCTGGTCCTGATGCAAGACCTCTGCCACATCGCTAGAAGATGTCAATAAATCATTAGCGAGCACTTGTTGCCCAGGCTGGATCTACAGTATGACTCAGTTGTTGGGTGTAATTGCTCAGGTAAGAGAAATTGCAATACTCCCTAGATCTTAGACCCATGTGTGAGTCAGTTAATGCTTGACTTATGGTCATTCTGTCCAATTTGCCTTCTTTGATCTTGAGTTGGATTGGTTCCATTTTTTTGCGGTTCTGCCTATAAGGATAATCAACCGACAGCCAATGGGAACACTCACAAACACACACAAAAGACTGTCCAATCAGAGCTGGCTATGGAGGCCTGAAATCTGAGAGAAGCACAATGCCACACCGGGATGCTAAGCAGGATCTCCTGGGTGTACACAGAGTAATGATTCTGGACCTTTCTTCCTCTATGGGTCAAGTGACCACACTTGCCCCCGCTGGCCCTTTGCCACGCTCCCAATCTATCACGTCCGGAATATGTGCTTTCTGTTCCTTTCCCTAGTGACAGGTGGACCCTTTGGGACCTGCCCCAAAGCCCGGCCCGGCCAGGTCCAGCGAGCGGGATGCTGTCCAAGCAGCTTCCTGGACGGGGATATGATGGCGAGGATTCCCCTCTGTGGAATTCCCCCGACGACACGCAGTAGCGGCTCACCGGTGCGGCCGACAGCGGCCGAGAAGCTTTGGGTAACTGATAAACAGATGTCACCATCCCTACACTGCCCGGGGTGGGGGTGGTGGCTGGGGGGTAGAAGGTTAGAGTTGCTTGCGCCTGAGGCCATTTCTTTTGCTCCGTTTACGACGTCATTGTTTTTCTTATCCTAACTGTCTTTTGCTCGCTGCGATTGTACGCGTGCTTAGACCTGCCGAAGACACAAAATCGCCTAATTGCCCCGGCCTTTTACGCCGTTGTCATGGTGACCGCCGGAGTCCTCCTCAGCCTTCGTCTGCTCTGGCCTTCCTTCATGCCTCAATACCATTTCTTGCTTTCACGTGGCCTCTCCTTCACTAGCCATTAGCAACACAAGCTGCTTAGGGATAACCCAGCCATGCTTGGTGATGTCTGGGCGGAGTGCATAGGTACCAGGGCCATTCAGAAGCCCCTGGGAAAGAACCTACATCCCAGAGCTTGCAGGCAAATTTTTTTATAGAGAAACTTTCATCATCCTGCAGCCAAATCATCCTGTTGTGTTCACCAGCAGGACATCAGAGGCTGGCAAAGACTAGGCTTGGTCAGGTTCTGACAGGACAGTGGTGCGTGCCGACCAGTAGGGGGCGCTCATCCCTTCAGTTCAATACTAGAAAAAGAAAGAAAAGCAGAAAATCTGGGGTGTGGCACAATGAAGCTCCATCCGAAAAAAAAGAAAACCGAACTCCTGTAATCCCTCTGAGGGTAATAACTGGTTAAGTAACTCATCAGGCAAAAAGTCACGGGGATTTTGGAACAAAATGGCTACCGTACATCATCCCAGTAGCTGCTACATGTCGATTATGATGAGCTCCTAAAAAGAAATGTATAGTGCTTGGGGCATGGGGAGATGCATTATTTCTGTTTGACAGAAGAGAACAGAGAAGACTGGGAGAACCAGCAAGGTCCTCGCTCTCCAATACTGAATTTGACAGGCAGAGTGAAACAAAATAAGCACTTCAAACTTGGGCATGAGATGCTTTTATGTTATGGGGTGAGAGGAGAATGCCTCCTGTTCCCACCCCGACAGTCTGCGAGTTCCCCCACGTGAACATCCTCTCAGACCCACGATTACCTCGAATGATTAGAGGTGAAGGAGGGACCTTCACAGGAGGCCACAACTATGATTCTTGGGGAAGGTCTACGGTCCTGTGAAGGCGGCGTACGGCATGCTATCTTCTCCAATTCACGTGGAACTTCGATTTTCTGCACTGTATTCTTCTCCCCTTCACTTTCATCAACGATGTCCAGGGAGATCTCGCTCGTAAACCAGCACCGGAAAGTAAATAAGCCACCAAGACCGAATGAGAGGAGCAAGGCTGGATTTCATCACCACTGTCAGATTAACGTCTTCTAGTTCTGCCTCGTCCTGTTCAATAATTGATGTAACTTTTAAGTACGCTGAGGCACATCAGAACCCAAAGTCATATTGCACCCAAAGACTCGTTTCTGTCTGAATTCTAGCCATGCGCAACGGCACTTGGTAATTTGCAGCTCTTTAGGTGATGAGTGAGAGTCAGCAAGCAAACAAACAAAAAACACATCCACAGGAAATGACAGGAAACTGCCGAGGACTGTTTACTTCCTGCACTCTAATTTTATTTCGTGATTTGATCGTGTGCCTCCTTGAGTGAATTGGAAAGAGGGGTGGGGGGCATTCAAAGTGTTAAATATCCTGCTTCTTAGGAGGTAGGGGAGGGCAGCACTACCAGCAGGGCCCACTGCAATATCCACTGCCCTAGTGTAATACATATGAAACTATTTGTTTCTAATGAGTCTGAGCATCAATATGCTGAGTTTGGGATTTCATTAAGTCTGACTGATTGATTATTTCATCTGTGGGGGGGGGTTGCTGGAAAAGGCATGAATTTTAACCAATGAATGAAACTGGTTCTGTGCACCCCCGGCCATCATTCAGCTGAAGCCCTGTTATGTAACAATTCATCAATAAGCACGACCGCCTCTGAACTTCATCTGGACCCTGGATTTCTAAGCATCCCATTTGTATGGTGAGATCCATTACCGTGGCCGGCCATTAACAAGGCTCAATAGTGCTATAACGATCTACGAAAGCTCACAGTCTTGGCCACTGATGGATCTGCCGACAATTATTGAGGTGCGTTAAAATGAACGACGGCAGAGGGTAATCTTATTTGCCCATCAGTCTGACAATTCTTATCTTCCACAGGGTTGTGTCCAGGTTTGGAGCCCATCTCAATCAGTATAAAGCAACCCAGTCCATGGGGATCCCCAGACAGCCCATGTTTTTGCTCCCTTCCAGCTCCCAGCGTACCTGAACCAAACACGAGCACCGAATACCTGGCTGTTCTGGGGATGCTGGATTGAGAAACATAGAGCAGAAGCCAGGAGTACACCCTGCGTGGGGTACTTGTCCATCACAGGAGACGTGAGGCTCTGCAGGACACCACGGTGGCCACATCAAGAGGTGGGCGTGTCAAGAGGTCATTCCTATTGGCCGAAAATGCTGTCAATAAACGTCATTTCAGAAAGAGCCCAGACATTCACCAGACATATAGGTCAGGCAACGACTATGATTAATAGACATTTATAATTAAAGGCCTTTGTTCATATAACGTAATACATTTCCAATGTTTGTATACATTTACTGTCATACTTCCGAAAAGTACCCATGGGAAATGACCCGTGTGGTTCCACCTACTTTGCCACACGCTCTTCCTCTTAACACACAGCAGAGACACATACTTACATTACAGCGCAAACACACCAGAGTTTACCAGAGTAAACTCACAGTATGAGCTGGGAAAATCCACAAACCCTACACACAGAGAGGAGAAGCGAGACGCAAACCCCCCCACCTCACCAATCGGAGGCGACAGTGTTGCCCACTGAGCCACAGCACCAGTAAGCTTGCAGATGACAAAATCTGTCGCTACAAGATGCCCCGGCGACTCAGAGCCCTGGCTGTGCTGACATTAATCGGTTTAGTAATTACCAGTTGACATTTCTGCGCACAACACTATATTATGGCTGCCTCAGCGTGTGATATTTCCACAGCGTGCTTGTGTGAGCGGGAAGCTAATGCCGGTGACATACGGAGGCTGCTGTTTGAATTTATCACAGCAGGTTGTCTCAATACTTTGTGGAGCATCTATCTATGTATCCATCTTATAGCCATTTAGCTAATACTGGGTCAGCGTGAGGCTGGAGTCTATCCCAAGGCGCAGAGGGCAGGAGGACACCCTGGGTGGGATGGGAGTCCATCACGGAGGGCAAGGCACAGTCTGGGCAACTGCATAACTGGATGCTTTTTGGCAGCAGGATGAAACCAGAGTAAATGGAGGAAAGACGGAGTGCAGGAGAGCATGCAAACCCTAAGCACAGGGCGAGCAGGACTTCAACCCTCAGTCCTGGAAGTCCGTCTCTCATTGTGTTTGAGATGAGACCGCCAATGACCTAAAGTCAAGCTTCCTCTTCATATGTTGCAGTATCGGGAACCAAAATGCACTCAGTCCTCGTGTAATCCAATGAAGAACTTCTGTTAAATTTCCAAAACCAAAATCTCAAAAACAAATCCTGTGGACCGAGCGAGTTTCGGAAATTCACCCTTCAGTTCAGCAATCACAGGTGCCGGCGAGGAATCCGTGACGTAGAACCGCATCGTCGTGTGACACCTCAGCATTTTCACAGGCCCGACGAGTATCACAGAAATGAGAGCACCGATCAAAAGGATGCCGTTAATGCAGGCTGGCGGTTTAGGGCGATCTTTATGACGGTATTATGAGAGGAACGCTGCTAACATCAAACGGACGACTCGCTTTAATCTTCAGCCGTGCTGACAAAGGGACGGCGCTGGTTTATGGCCCGCGGGACAACCTGCATTCCGGCCGTAGAGGCGGCAATCGCAGAGCGCGATGGCGGTGCGGAAGCTGTCAGGGACGGAGGCCGTGGTGACCACTCGGGCCTGGAGTCGACTCCCCATTGGACGATACTGATGATTAGCACTGAAATGTCAGATTGAAATGTCACCTCAAATCTGGGGACTGTAATTAAAACCCTTCACGTAGCTTCTTCAGCAAACTACAAAAGTATTGAATGGCTTGGAAATAGAATGGGGGGAGGTGGCTTAAAAAAAAATGCGAGGAAGAAGCAATAGCTGTAGACCTCGCTGATAAATGGAGAATCCTCTCGTTTTGTTTGATATGCTGGATAGTGCTTTTATTTCATTCTGCCACATTTGTGGAAGGCTTGGCTGCTGAGGACAACTGTGATAAGCCAAATGTCTTCTCTGGCACTAACTGCTGACGGCGTTTTTATAAACCTCCCCGTTCAATGGATATTTTTGTCTTAACCCATCTATCTGACTCTATCTATCCCCAGTTCATCAACAGACACTCAGAGAGATCATTCAGTTCCTCATTGCGTGATTAGACATAGTAAGCACCATAACAATGATGCGTGGATATGGCAGCAGATTAAAAAAATAAATATCTAATTAAAAAGATTGTGCTTTGTGCCTTTACATTTACATTTATTTATTCAGCCGTTGCTTTTTTCCGAATTGGCCTAAAAGCGAGGCAGACTATACTAAAGTCAGCTACACTAAAGTGCAGCAAGGCTGAGCTGGCAATAAATAACTGGCTATAAGTGCAAGTTAGCACTGGAGATAGAACTACAGAATACGTACAAACTTCCAGTAATCTAATGAGAGAGCCATTCAATCAAAGACATGTGCTTTCAGGATATGCTAGAGACTAGCTAAAGGAATCGCAGATGGAGTCAGAGTAAGTTAGCAGTTAGAAGGCTAGTTGTGGTGTGGCATGATTGCAGTGGAACAACAGGTCTTAACGCAGATAGGGAACATATCCTTAGCTTCATATCCAAGGCACAGAAGCAGCATCAGATCAAAGAATTTATCAAATTTAATTGTCCAAGTACTAACGGCATGAGTGAACAGGATGGCGGGTATCTACTGAAGCCTGTCGGCCTTAAGAAGGCGCCCGGATTGCCCCAAGGCTGAAAAACAAGTCGCCGACATCTTTCACAATAGACGGGGCAATCCGATCGCGTTAGCAGCGGCGCTAACGAAGCAGCTGTAGCGCCATTAGCCAGCCGTAGCGCCAGGCGAACAGGCGGGGAGGATAACGATGCTGACTCGGAGTGTCCGGCAGGGCCCTCGCAGCCAGGAAGCGTAGCAAGGCCCTCCCGCTGCCAGCGTTTTATAAAAACACCCAGCTGCATGAACGGGCGCCCGGCTACTGGAGAACGAGAGCGCTAATAAACACGTACGTCAAACTGAACCGTGACGGACGGTGCCGCTAGCGAAAGGGGCAGGCGTGGCCACGTGCCGAAAGACGACGGCAGCCAGCCTTCGCTGCCTCTAATGAGCGCTTTCACACTTTGCTGGCAGCGGCCTGACACTGGCGATCCAGCAATACGAACGACAGAGCCTTGGCACCCCTTCACTGCATCGCCGCCTTCATTAAAACTTGAGGTGCGGGAGGAATGGGGGGGGTGGCAGGATTTCTCCATCCAGCCACGTGGTGTCCGTCAGCCCGAAATCGACAATGGGCAGATTTATCACAGCCGGAAATTACAATAAGAGCTATTCACATATTTTCAAAGCCTGCCAGTTGGTTTGTGTGTCTGTGTGTGAATCAAAGGAAGCAGCTTATGCTGCAATCCCTGCACCCTGACCCCACACACCAAGCCCTACCCCCAACACTTAGGGACCCTACAAGGTCCACACAACATCTACTGTATGGCCTTGTTCTGCAGCAATGCTGTCTTACAAAGGTGGGGGACATTCACTCTATGCCAAGTCACAGCATTAACTCCAGCTCCCCGTAAATACTGGGAAATTCAGTTATGCTGCATTAATTTGAGAAATGCTTTTTTTTACCCATCATGCACTGGTTGCTGGCTTCTTCTTCTTGTTTGTTCTCTGGACTGGTCTTAGCGCTCTCACCTCTGCTCATTCTGGATTCTCAACTACAAGTGCACCTTGGGACCACACTTCCTGGACGTTGTATTACTGTAGAATTGTGTGCTTACAGATTTTTGTTCTGGAGAAGCACTAGTGCTGGATACAATTCCAAGACTTTAGGTAGGAATTACGCAATTCCAGGTGGCCTACGCCCCTGAGCCAGGTATTTAACCTGAAATTTCAGTGCCAAAATGAGGCCATGTGACTGGGAATCTGCCCTAGATAAGCACCCTTCAGATGTAGCATCAGCTTATTAGCTACCTGAGCAGTAGCTATCGGCATCATGACCCCTCTTGTTCTAGCCAGCAGGGACCCTCAAAGCATTCCTTCAACAGCAGGCAGCAAAAAGTCACACCAATGCATCTCTAAGCCATAATGAGCAACATGAAGGACACACTGCATGTCCAATACTGCTGTTGTCAGTTTGAATCAGAAGCACCGTTCATTCCCTTTCTTCATTTGTCTTGTGCCTTGGGGGCCTGGAAGGTGGGAAATAGCAAACAAAATGCCTGAGGGGGAGGCCTCCTGAGGTGGCCAGTAGGTAGGAGCGTGCCTACGGGTTTACAGGGGGTGACCCTCCAAGACAATTCAAACACTGGGCACTCACTCAGCATACCCAAATTCTGACCCCAAGATGGCATCCTGGATAGCCCACTGCCAATAGCTCCAGCAGAAATTCTGCTCCCTCCTAAGCATCCTGAGTGGCTTCTGCCACAAAGTAGAGCTCCCAGTTTATTTAGCAAATGACCAGTGTGCTTCTAGGTCTTTGGCCACATGTGGGGTGGGGTGGGGTGGGGGGCATTGGAAGGCTCCTGGGCTGTAGCCCAGGTAAACCTGTGCATTAAAACAACCATGCATGCATGACTCAGCATCTTCAGTGTGATTTGTCTCAATTCTCTTATTGTAAGCATTGCCAACAGCCTGATGGGAAGTGGGAGCAGATAACAGACAGCTACAAGGGAAGTACAACTAGGGAATGCATCCCATTGTGTTACATAAAAGGTCTTCACTCAGGGGACACTTGAAGAACCCAGCTTAACATTCAAACGGCTCTCGAGGAAACAGCCATGGTGTCCAGCCCCCATTGCAAAATATCCCGTGATGTGTTCAGACCATGTAGCTCTTATCATAAAGCCTTGCTGATAGCTTGTGGGAATTTTACTTGCAAAAAAATGATCTATGTGCAGAACAAAAATTATTGGTTGAGAGAGATAACCAATCAGATTGTAGATGATGTGAGTCCATACAACTAGAGCAGGCGGGACCAACCAATTAGATGTCTTGGCCCCGCCTCCTCTAGTTGCTTGGATCCACCTCTTCTACAATCTCTCCGAATCATTTTTCTTTCAGCCCTCAGAACATTTTTGGGTAAGTAAAACTCCCATGAGCTTTCTGATATGGCCAATAGGCAATTTCCTCAACAATACATTCATTACAAATCAGCTGACATTTTTTGAGCACATGCTTGGATTTTGGGTGAATCGTGCATCTTGCCATGGAAGCATCTCTGGTCTCAAAATCAAACAACAGTACGAAGGGCTGTAGACTTTTGTTCTCATCCACTGTTCAAGTTGGGCAACGTGAATAGAGCGGCCAGATTAATACAGCAAT
This sequence comes from Gnathonemus echidnorhynchus, assembly GCA_026776725.1. Classification (NCBI taxonomy): domain Eukaryota; kingdom Metazoa; phylum Chordata; class Actinopteri; order Osteoglossiformes; family Mormyridae; genus Gnathonemus; species Gnathonemus echidnorhynchus. Next base: position 13,666,062 of record JAODJU010000046.1, read on the forward strand.
CCCAACCAACATATGCCACTGCAAAGTGCCGCTGACCTCTCAATGAACCATCTCCCCCCAGGCAGACACCACGCTGCCTCTAGAAAACCTCCCAGTCCAGAAGCTCGGCCACAGCAGCACTGCAGAGGCCGTGTCCTTCACCGAGTAGAGGGGACTGCCAGCAACCGACAAATACTTGACAGGTTACGAGCTGAAACGCTGAATGGACAGGAAATCACAGTGATGGCAGGCGTAGGCTGGTACAGCAAAGGCTTCTCATTGGTCAACCGGACCTGATCCTCTCCATCTCACATGCCGGTCCGAAGCCAGCGTCTGGCCCAGGAGACAAGGGAACATGTTGGACTTCCTGCCTTACTGGTGGAGCTGCCCGTCATCTGCTTTGTGTGGAACCGACTGCTTGTAGTAGCCGAGGCAACCTGCCCCTGACCTCTCCCTCCTGACTGGTCAAATGCGGAAGGGCCAACCCATTCTGATTGGCTGTCGACTCTGTGACTCTTCCTAAATCACAGCTGCCATTTCTGGGGATTTGGGAGCCCACTGGTAACAGCAACAAAGTGGCAATTGCTTGCCAACACATTTAAAATTTCGCAGTCAGTGCTTCCAAATGCTTCTATCCTATTGTCAGGATGTTTCAGTAAAGTCTTACGGTAAAACTGAAAACATTTTTACTTCTACCACAATTATTTTACCATAGTAGAATTAGCATGAGCCCTACGCCACGCCTATGGTGTCATGTTTTATTAGAAGAACATAACAGAATTGCCAGAATAACTGCTGCAAATAAAAGTTATTTAAACATGACATCTAAGGATCCATCCATAACCATGTACGCAGTGTTAAATATGGCATATATAATTCTATAATAACCATGGCAACAATCTTCTGCCTTTGCCAGTTGCATATAGATAGAGATCACCTGTAATGCCGGGATGCAGGCAGCATTGTAGAGAGTGAGAATCTGCATGTAAACCTGAACACAGCCTCTGAACACTGCCTCTGAACACAGCCTCTGAACACAGCCTCTGAACACTGCCTCTGAACACAGCCTCTCCCCCGGCACCACAGCACCAACCTGAGGGAAACAAGCAAATCCAAAATGCAATTGCATCGATTTAATTTCCTGCCTTGTTTTCCTGTCATTTTCTCTCTTTGTCATCCCTCTGTCCCACTTCCCTGGTCACACCATTCATCACACCAGGTGTCAGTCATGCACTCTTTCTCTGTCACTCTCATCCCTACCTATCATCTTTTGTTACCTCCTCCACAGATCAGGTCCGTTGTTCCACAGAATGCTGGGAGTCTGAGGGTGTGGTTGATTAATTCCCGAAAATGAACTTTACAATCCCGTACATTCACATTCGAAAAAAGGGGAAACAGCAAAACTTATTACACGTGTCCTATACATCAGTCGATCTACCGCCAGTATGCCCCCCCCCCCCGGAACAAGTGTTCCTAGTCCGTGAAATTTTTGCACAATGTAAACCGGTCCACAGCCTTCAACATGTTCAGAATCCCTAGTATAAAGGCAATCGAGCAAGGGGGTAATAAACAAAATGTCAACATGAATTCAGCATTTGTATTACAGAGGGGCACCGTGGCTGTAATCCCTGCCCCTGGGTCAATGTGCATAGAGATCTGATGGCCCTGAGACACGGCCTTCGCGAACTTGGTGCCCTTGAAGGGAACATCCACTGCGATGCGCTGGAATCGTGTCCAGGCTGAACCGGCGCGTCTCCTTATACCAGGGACAGCTTCCTGGTTGTGATCGTGCATGAAGCATACGATTATGGGAAACAGATGGGTATGGATGGGCAGGGGTTGTAGGATACTGGCTACCAGATTCAAGACTGCCTCCCCAAGCTATCCACATCATCAATAGTTAAATCTGAACTACTACAATATGACTTGCACCAGCAGTTTTATGAATGGTTCTGCCGAAGGTGTATTTGTTTCCTGGTACTATCGCACTTTTGTTGTCCATTATTCATACTGTGTGTTGTTCGCCGTACTGGGTGTGACTGAGCAAGCATTCCGATCTTTAGATAAGATGTTTTTATTTGTGCATACCGGTAGGAGTCCTTAGATTTTTTTGCGTATCCCATCTTACTCTCCACCAGAGGCACATGTACGGATGAAAGAAAGGTTTGGGGTCAGGACGCAGGGTTGCCCATTTACCCAGGGGCCCCGAGACAGTTTTCGGGGTTAAGAGGTTTGCCTCAACGGCCCGACAGTGATAGGTTTTGAAATCGAACCAATATCCTTCTGGACATGGACACAGATTGCCTATCCACAGAGCTTGACAACGATTATGCGGAGCCTGAAAATATAAGCATAATATATTTACATATAGAGCGTATGTAAATGCATTCAGATTTTATTCAAATTAGACTTGTGAAATCACAGAAGTTGCAGCCGGATCAGTAAGCAGATACACACTGCGACATTCTGATCTGGCTGCAAATCCCTCCCTCATTTCCTGGTTTTCCACTTACCCTGTGTCACGGTTTTCTACCTTATGCTATAAAGCAAAGAGCTAATTAGGGCCCATCGCAATCAGCTTTTTCCCCGCTGACCCTCTCAGCTCCTGAGCTCCTCGGACATGTTCGGGTTGCAAAAAAAAAAAGACACATTGATCTCATCACCAGTCTTCTTTCCCTCTCCCTCTGCCTGGGATTTTGGCACCTGTGACTCCTCAGGCAGACTATTGAAGTAGCACAGAGTGACGTGATCCCAGAATGCCAGATGATTTTCCGGCAAAAACAGGTTAATCTGACAATTACTCCTACTTTGTAAAGCTCACAGATCAGTCTCTCTATCGCAAGGAAATACTGAAAATATCTCAAATGACAAGTGTCTTCATCGGTGTCTAGACCTTCAACGTGATGAATGACCAAACTAACAAATAATCACTCTATGTCAGTGTTTCCCAATCCAGTCCTCGGGGACCCACAGACAGTTCATGTTTTTACTCCCTCCCAATAGTGAGCTGGGAGGGAGCAAAAATGTGGACGGTCTAACAGGAAGCGAGGAGGGAGCAAAAATGTGGACTGTCTGACAGGAAGCTAGGAGGGAGCAAAAATCTGGACCGTCTGACAGGAAGCTAGGAGGGAGCAAAAATCTGGACCGTCTGTGGGTTGGGAAACACTGCTCTATAGAGACTAAAAGCAGTCATGCACTTGACCCACTGGTCAGCTAAACATCTGCTATTGCATGTTGATTTTCCCAAAAGGCTTTGCGGTTTAAGGTCCCGTTGTGCCGCAAGGTAATTTGCAGTTCCAGCTCCTTGCTGACACCAAGGGGACTCAATCGCGCCAGTGCACACTGCACACTGCACGCCATTACAGTGACGGACGGGAACAGCAGCTTCACGGATAAGCGCGTCTTATTCGCAGCTCCAGACATGATGTCAGTCAGCTTGACATCACGGGGTTTTTCACAGTCCCTGACACTCTGAGGCAGCAACCAACAACAACAGTAACAAGACCTGGAAACAGATCAGCAGCTCAGATGCTGTGCTAGGATTTAGAAGCATAACACTGTGCATACAGCACCTTAAACAGGTGTATAAGCATCCGCTGGAGAGCAAAACAAGCTTTAAAACAAGTTCCCGTTCTTTCATTATCTTGAATTCAATTCTGGCTTGCTTCAAACAGAATAAGCCGTGACTCTACTGTACTTTAAACTTGTACCTTTTACACATTTATCTGAATATTTTACTTCTCTATTGCTTTTTCATCTGCTGTGTCCAGAGAAGCTGACAGTTTTGCCAAATGTAAATCTATGGAAGCGTTAGAGATCAAACCCATTACTGAAAAGCACAAAGCAGGCCTTTCCTTGAACGTGTCCCGGAAATATTTCCTGCACTTCACCACCACACCCCCGCTGCTATCATACTTAGAAAAATAAACCAGGTAGATGGCTTTGCTTGGTACAGATCCGAGCCACGTCCACGTTGCTTTGCACGCTCACTTCCTTAGCCGCCACGCCACCTGTCGCCCTCCTGCTGATTGGCAGAGAGCCCCCGCCGTGTGTGATGGCCCCGCATGACACAGCATTCGCGTCCTGCTGAGTGAAGCTGTGCTACTAACGAATCATATACGACCATCTGCAAACTCACTAACTATATCAACACATAAAACAAACAATAATAATAATAATAATAATATTTATAATAATAGAAGTGGCACAGTGGTGTAGTAGTTGCCACTATTGCTTCACACCCCCATAACCGGGGCTTGAGTCTCAGTCCTGGCTGTACATGTGTAGAGTTTGCATGCTCCCCCCCCCCCTTTGTCATTGTGGGGTTTCCTCCAGTCCCACCCCCCCGTGCTGAAACACACTACACAGATTTCTGGTTGCCAAACTGTCCGCAGATATGAGTGGTATATGGGATTTAACTCTTGATCTAGATGTAGACTCACAGACTCATAACATACCTCTCATTCATTCATACAGCCTTACCTAGAGGGCCTCTGAAACCGCAGGTCTTCCTCTTCATTCCTCATTTTTTTTTTTGTACCTGGTAAGTCATTAAATTCGGAGGTGGATAGCGACAGCAGCCCGGCAGTATTTCCCATCCAGCTCATTTTTTTTTTGAACCTGGAAATGCACCTCAGGTCTCTTCATGTGCCTTTTGGGATTCTGTGGACTCCAGGTCCACACCGCTAGCAAGAAAAACTCAAAAACTCAAGGCAAAAACTTGCCCGTATAGAACAGCACAGGTCCATGGCTATATTACTCCAGGAAACAATACAAATTATACGGTTTAATCGACTGTCTTGCTGTTGGGGAGAACAAGGGGAGAACAAGTTTATGATTTAGAAAAACAGGGATAGGGTAGACCTAATCTCTTATGTCACTTCCTATACAATGACAAGGAGGTCAAACAGTGGGTGAATCTCAATACCAAGAACGCAAAGACGGAATTTGTGATTTTGGCAAGACCGGTTTCAACACCGGGGATTTTTACCATCCTCTGTACTTGTGTTCTTAGCATTGGAACTGGTTTACAGCAATGGAAGGTGACGTAAAACAGGTACGCGACAGCATAAATTGAGTACGATTATTGAAATTCACAGGGTGTTGGAAAACATCACAGCCTGAAACTCGAACCTGGATCACACTGATGGGTAAAACAGAAAGTCTGCAAATCAGATACCTGCCCAGATTAACAGTAGCCAGTCATGATTTCTCAAGGACAACAGTCCTAAAGACAATTTGTATCCTTTTCAACATTCGCCTGTTCAGCGTTAAAACACTTAAATGATTGCGTTCGCGTGTTGATTCGTATATCTCCAGGAGGCAACAGGATCTTTCAGGTTTAACCAATATAACATTTACATCATATATTCTTGCTTGCAGCAAAAGTATGAGATTTTATATTTTATTCTAGTAATCGTATTCAAACGACTGCGTATGAAATCGAGCTACCAAGAGAATTTCAAGTTTAATGGCACGTCCGATGATAAAATAATTGCACAAAAAATTATCCAAAGGTCATTGTCTAGTGTATTTATGCTAAACTTTAAGACTTAGATCGATAACTTGAGTTTTCTTCAAACGTATCCCCCTGGATCTGGCCTTTGAAATGATCAAACAGCAAAAACAGATCGAGACGTTGCCGGATGGTTTAACTACAGACTACGATTTTCAGCAGCGGCTATTTAAACTACCACTTACGGTTATGTTATTGATCGCTGGGATCTCATACTTAAGTCTCAGATCATAACCTAAAGATTCAAGGCGTAAGATTAAACTTTACTTTCGGCAAACTACGAACGCCGCCCCGTGATCTGCGCATCTAAGAGAGCTGCAGGTTTTTCCAGAAATGAAAACACATTTCAGTTTAATATACATAATGTTGACGGGTATTCAAACAGTTTTATGGAGTGCAAAATTTTGAAACCAATGAAAAAAGCGAGAGAGCCAATGCGCCAGGAAACTGGTCCCCACAAGGCGTTTGATCCATATAATACCGATGATTTGCCCCGATCCTTATCGGATGCAATTGTGCTTGACGTAGACACAAGCATAATGCTAGTCGCAATATCGCATCACTATCTCATTATTTTCTTTAGTGAGTAGTACATAAAACTACAAAGCCGAGCTTAATTCTATTCATATTTTTTGATTGACTTGGTTCTTCTATCTGCTGTCAAAACATGTCAGTATTAAAACATCAGACCCTGTTTGTTTGTAATGGATTTGTCATAGCTTGGTTTGTCATAAAACATTGCTCCGTGCATCGCTTTCTTGAAATACGACCGGGAATTAAACAGTGCAATTTGATACTCACCCCTCACAGTGAACCTACTTTTCTTCACGCCCATAAGGCTGTACCACAGAAGTGCAAAGACTGCCCCGCTTCCCTGTGACAGTTAGATGTTAGTTAAACGCAAAGCTTAGGGTTTGGCTTCCTAATGACATTTCCCTGCTGTTACAGAAAGGCATGAGCGCTCTTCTCTTCTTGCGCCCTCAAATTTCTCAATTGTATATGCTGAAAACTAGCACGTCACCTATTAGTGATGAACGCCATTTGTAACTCAGCGGCGGAAACATAACTGCAAAGCCGCACACGAAAAAAAATAAATAATAAAAATAAAAGCATGCTCGATAAAGCGATCGAATAAGCAACGAATGAGCATCATGTGAGCTATATTGCGATATGGCAGGTCACGTGTTTGTCTTTTAACGGCGTTTGACAGTCTACAAACCCGACCCAACATGCTCTGGACACTTTTGGACCAGAATAAGGTGACAGAACTCGTGCTAACGTGCCCAGGCGCAGGGAGCTGGTTCCCGAATAGGAGATAATGTTGATTGTTCTTGTTGTTGTTGTCGTCGTTGTTTATTATTATTATTATTATTATTATTATTATTATTATTATATGTTAGTTGTGTCACTATTAGCAATATTTGCAAGTGCAGGTATCTCGGTAAATATTTGACTATTCAGTCCAGCTCACAGCTAGATTAACAGCTTAAGTGTAACGTGCAGCAGCGAATTATTTTCATTTCGACTATTTTTTTCAACCGCCGCATTTCAAGCACTGTGTATGAATAGCGTCATAGTGATCATTTAATAAATGTGATGATTGCAAAAATAACCTTAGACCCTGTCCGGCTGCGGAAAATAATTCCACCTTCTATTGTGCAGAGCCCCTGGGAATGAACTTGATTTGTAATAAAATCTACGGCAATATATCCACTGTTCTCATATAAAACTTACAGACACTGCACAACGTCGACAACGTGGTTATCTGCTTGTTTAAGAGTATAAGAAAGTTAGCTGCTAACCATTATCATTAATTATTTTCTCATATTCTCTAGGTATGAGCATCGCGAAGAACCGCAATAGAGTTAATTAAGTGGACAAGTATTTCTGAATCTTCAAATGCTTGCCCACGATTTAGAGTCCTCGATCATTTTAAAATAATCAAAACGCTGGGGTCCCTTGAGTCTCTCAACCGTGCGCCCCCCTCCCCCTATAATTACAGCTTACACAAAATAAATAAGCGCAACGTGGTAACTGAGCATTTCTTACGACATTACATCGCATTTCTCTGTATGCCGTGAATTTGGGCTATTCCAGGGAGATCAACCCCGTCCCGGCTCACGTATCGATTTGACTGCCGCCTCAAACCAATTTCAAAAATGTGTGTAATTGAGTGGAAACTCCTTTACGGAACAGTCCGCTGCACCAGAATAACTTTAAAGAACTGCCAGATGAAACAGTTGTAAGGTTGCACAAGGCTTCTGCCACGAGCCCTACCTCGTGCACAAGCCTAACAAAGACGATCCAACGCGGGGAACGCCTACGAAATAGCATCCGTCCCGTTTATAACTGTATGTTTGCCAGTAGGTTAAGAATCCAGAAATATTTGAACACCTATTTACATGATTGTTGTATAAACTCCCGGAGAACAGCCAGCCCACCACGGTTATATCTTACCTTTATTTTTTCACTTGGAAGTTATGCCGGCGTCACCGTATAATGAAATATTCCTCTAAAGCAAAAAAAAAAAATTAAATCTCAGCATCAAGGGGAGGCGAAAAAAAATGTGAGAGCACTACCGTGGCAGATCCGATATTGTCAGTGCTGCTTGCGGTGTGCTTTGGCCCTCCGCCCGCACACCGGGTTCCCCTCTCGGGCAGCACTGTTGTGCTATTGGTCCACGGGACTTGTCGGCTACTCTTTCTTCATACCCCGGCCTCGGAGTCAAAGGAGGGGCCAAAACACGGAGCTGGATCCGTCAGCTACAGCACATTACAGCGAAGCCGTGGATTCAATGCGATCGTTCATATACTGTAGAAAAAAGGGGATTCAATTTGTAGATTAATTCAGGAAGAATGCACATCATATTTGAAACCCTAATTCCGGGGAAAGAAAGCTTACTTTCAAGATTTCGGGTACAAGAGATATACTGAGAAGCCGATTGGGACTGTTAACGACACACATTTAATCGATATGTATTTTGTGTCAGGGTGTGCCCTTATGTGTGTGTTTGTGTGTGACAGCGAGAGATAAGGGGGCGTGGTCTACGCGGGGTGCAGATCTAATTTTACTTCAGATCATTATTTAGAAATAACTGCTTTTTTTAATCGCAAGCTGACCGTAACGTGAGCACTTTCAAATACAGATACGCAAAATCATGCACAATAATATGCCTGATGTCTCCCTTTATAGAAGGTAAACGGCATTTTTAGCTGAATCTGACCAGTAAATAATGTGTATGTACTGTCGTATGAAGACCCCGTACGGGTTCTCAGTACATTAACTTAGCTGATCGTTGGGCGATGGCATTCAGTTGAAAGCACCTGGGGCGGTCACCTAAAAAAAGGCCTTAGCTTCTTAGACGCACCTTTCTGAAAACTGCATTACATCATTTACACCATATATTTACGCCGCCAACCACGCAAAGAAGCCCAGCCTGGAGAAACGAATGACATTACTGGGGGCATCTGCTTAAGCCATACACGTCTTACATACAAATATACAACATGGTTTAATTTTGACGCATGGGTCGTAGATGCACTTAATGTAGCTGCATCTAATACATCAATTGATTCAAATTACAAAACAAGTAAACTATTTTTGTGAAATGTGTTCGGCAACGATCCCATCTGGAAAACCATTAAGAACACATCGCCACATGCAGTGTTCCATAGATATGGGTCAGCGCGAGGTGAGAAATTAATTGCGGAGACAAATTAGGTGCCAGTAAGACGGACAGTAGCCTGCATTTAGGCTACTGCGAATTCCTAATAATGTGGTGCTATCCTCACAAAAGCCAGTCATTGGATATGTTGACGCCCACATAGCTGTGTTTGTCTGAAGCGTAATATTTTCATCCTCCTCTAACGTAATACGTGCTGCTGTGAGGGTAAATACAGCCAAAATCACAGCCGTCCCCGGTGTTAAACATTATATTTCGATGTTAGCGGTGTCTAGGTGTCACCATGACCGATCTGTAATAGACGCCATTCCAATAGACGCGCTCTCTGTATTAAATTGTAAATTATCATGGATTATAAAACTTGGTTTTGCCCGGTAATTCTCGGGTTTTAAGTTGTTGAGGGATCGTAACTTTCTCGAAATCCCGTTGTCTAAACCAAACCGTAATTAGTTTAATTTGGTATCACAAAACTACGATTTTTACACTTTCACAGACATACGTAATTGCTTGTAGTGAAATGGTGTAAGCAGCCGTTTCCTGCTTTAACAGCTAGACTAAAATTACTATGCGAAAATGGAACCGCACCTCGGAAATCACGATCGGCTTTACTAATTGTGTGTCATATTCCCTGGCGACACCAAACGCCTTCAATGTGAAATTCTCAGAAGCACTGTAAATTAATTCAGTGTAGCAGAGTCAGAGATATATGACTTATACGTGGATGCTTATACCAATTGTGCCCTCATTTAAGGCCACAAGATTTTTAATTAAACGCGAGTGACTAGGACTGGCTTTATTAATAACTGAGGACGCATGGATAATCTTGTTTGGAGACTGGTGTTAATTCGAATTAGCAAGCACAATCTCTGACTGTCATGTGCAGGCGCCTCATTTCAGCACCTCGGACAGCGTTGCTCACTGCAGAGCACGTGAAGTCGGTTCCCTAAACCAGTAAGACACTGCACAGTTAATAATGCTCTGTCTCATTATTCTAAATTCAGCAGTTCTGTGTGTAGTAATTACATTAATCTTGGAAGTATGGTCTTCCTACTAGGCCTACGTAGATTTGTGATAATGAATTCCATACGATTAATATTCAAACCCTTACTTTCTTAAGCATTGCACTGTACCACAATCACTTTTTTTCTCTACACAGGATGATTGAATCAAATGACGTGCCTTTTTTCCATGGAGCCGTTGGGGG
>JAODJU010000046.1:13676541-13693357 GCA_026776725.1 Gnathonemus echidnorhynchus
CACACTGATGCTTAGCATCCACTTGTGTTGCCTTGTGTTTTTTTTTGTACTTACCTCCTTTCACATTTACTGAAAAAGCAATCTGTGATAAGAAAGAAAATTTTATGCCATACTACATAATCCCACTATGGGGAGAGACATTGGTCACGTTGAACACTGAAATACACACACATATATGCATGCCTTGCTCTACAGATAGGGGCAAATACAGTAAACAGATTTTTTTTTTCATACACAGAGAGAGAAACACATTTATAGACTCATAAATTATAGCCAGATTAATGGAAACAGAAATGGAATATCTACTGCAATGCTCTGATGTGAGAATGGTGGACCTTACATCATCCTTTAAGTGACCATGTTTTAAAGCACCATGACTGTGCTTAAGCAGAGTGTCTGTGAAGCTGCTACGTTTCATCAGTACGACTATGTACAACCAATCTGTCACCCCAGAAACATTTCTGCCTGTTGCCCATTTGCTTTAGAATAGCATATAAATGATGGTGGTACAATGGCACAGAGTGTGATGTGATGTCTTCAGACATCTAGCATGCGGCTTTGGTCCCCGTGGGACCGAGAGGGCGTCTCCAGGGTTCATACATCCAGTGCTGCGGCTTTGGTCCCCGTGGGACTGAGAGGGCGTCTCCAGGGTTCATACATCCAGTGCTGCGGCTTTGGTCCCCGTGGGACTGAGAGGGCGTCTCCTGGGTTCATACATCCAGTGCTATGGTTTTGGTTCCTTTTGTTCCCATGGGACTAGGAGGGCTTCCCCTGGGTTCAAACATCCAGTGCTGCAGCTTTGGTTCCTGTGGGACTGAGAGTGTGTCTCCTGGGTTCATACATCCAGTGCTATGGCTTTGGTTCCTTTCATTCCCGTGAGACTGAGAGGGCGTCCCCTGGGTTCATATATCCAGTGCTATGGCTCTGGTTCCTTTCGTTCCTGTGGGACTGAGAGGGCGTCCCCTGGGTTCCAACATCCAGTGCTGCGACTTTGGTTCCCATGGGACTGAGAGGACGTCCCCTGAGTTCACACATCCAGTGCGGGGGCTTTGGTTCTCTAAATTGTATTTCTAAATTGATCAGGGTGTGTTACTCTCTGTGGTCCACTGGACTGGCATATCATCCAGAATGTCCCCTGCCTTGTGTCCTGTGCTTTTTGGAATAAGCTTGGGCCTCACTATCACTTGAAGTGGATAAGCAATTATAGAAGATTGATAGCTAGCAAATAAAAGACATGATTAAAAAGTGAAAGAGGTGTCATTATGAATACAGAGGGACAGCATTTTTAGCAATACCCGAAATTGCAATGTACCACACAGGGTACATACTTTGCTGGTTTCCTATGAGAAATTTGAATAAAAGAGTCTTGTGGCAGGTTATGTAAAACAACTACTCATTGTAACGGCCTAGTACTTTGTTTTGTGGCTTCTTTACATTGCAAATTGCATTTTCGTTTAGACAAACTTTATTTAACAGATCAAATAGCTTTCGTTTAACACACTCAGCACTTGTTCAGCTCCAACGAACTCAGCTCCTTGTGGGTGACAAATGTTTCTAAGACAGCATTCTGGGGATAATGTGTCCTTGTGTTTCTGTTAAACCTACTGTAGTCCACCGTGAAGTAGTCCATCGCATGGTGCTGTTGGCGTTAGCAAACCATGGCTATGAAAACAATGGCGTCAATATCAAAAGGAAATATAAAATAAATGAACAGAAAAAATAAAGAAATCAATGCCGTTCTAGTGGCGCAGAGGATGAGCCTTTGAAAAAGCAGCTCACGGTAATCTGGGCACAGAATCCATCACACCAGGGGAAGATAATTAGGCTGATGTATCTGTTGGGATCAACAAAGCAATATTTATGGCAGTAGGTCTGTTGGGGTGTCGAGTGCGTTGATAGGGTATCATTTATGTCTGAGAGTGCCCCCCCCCCCCACACCGTAAAATAGAGAAAGAATCAAAATGTTCATAAAAGGAAGGCACTTCTAGACTCTGTGTTAGACTGTGACGTCTCCATATCTTGGGATAAAATTGTTCAGAAGCGAATCCCGCTGTTCCCTTGATAGCTTAGCGTGCGCATACCCGCGACAGACGGCGCGATCAGCCGCACTACCGCTGCTAGAGTCGGGTGACGTTCTGCCAGTCTGGTGGCGGCTTTGGGAGGGGGCGAGGTCGCTAAACATGAGCAGCCCCCGCCATGACGTTGGATGACTCATGCTGGGCCTCATTATCGTCACCCAAAGTAAAGCAGCTTCATCCACCAGTTTGTGTTTCTTAGATGCCGGAGTCATCCTGTTTGTCCAAAATCCGGATCCACGCACTGTGATCTCAACAGATTCCATATGAAGAGCCCTTCATTCACATTTGTTTGCAAAGCTATCCATATTACACTGCGGATTCCCTGCCACTTCTTTAAGATGAAAGGGGTCGTTGGATACAGGCTGCACTTTGTGGTACTTCACCTAATGAATAATACCTAGTATTTTGAAACCTGAAAACTAATTTAAAACACATTTCAAAGCATATTTATTCAAATTAGAGTTTTCACAAGGTTGTGCAAATGCTTTTACATTGAAATCCGCATTGAGCAGTGCTTTAATATTTTTAAAATAAGATAATTATATTTGGCGGGAGCAGAGTGGGTAGCCCTTTGAACTCCCAGATCCGATCCATGTGTGTGGACTTCTGCAGGCTCTCCTGGGGACTCCTTGTCACATGGGACTTCTTGTACCCACAATCTCCCAAAACTGCCCATGTTATATGATTGCATGTGTGCCGTGTGATGAACTGGCATCTCAGCCAAGGTGTACCCCTGCATTGTGCCCTATGCTTCCTGGGAAAGGTGCCCCCCGACCAAAATAAGTGGAAGACTGATGAAGAAATGGAAGGGGTAATTAATATGATGCTATAATATAGAAATTATAAATCAAGACCAGTACAGTTGATATCAGAGTAACTTCAACTGTTGTTTGCCGCTGAAATATTGCATCATGCTCACTGCAAATGTTTATCTATTGTTATGGACAGTTTGAAAAACAAAGTGCCTGTTTTATTTGGCACTTCTTTTCACAGCGTCTTGCTTTAGAGGGCATCTCTTTTTAGAATTCACTGTCTCTGTCCTGCTTGGTCTGTTCAGCTCAATTTTGCTGCTGCGACTACCAGAGAATTTATCCCAGGATATAAGAGAAGCAGCACTGTATAATTTTCACTGCTGTTTTTTTTCTCCTCTTTTCCATTAGCAGGTACAATTGTGAATTATTCTGTAGCTGCCAGAACCGCTCCTTTATGTGATCCATCATCCGACACAGCGACACGGTGGCTGTGTGGGGCGCCAGGTAATCAGAAGGGACGCAGACTACCCCCCCAAAACATAACCCAATACCTGCGCGTTTTCGCTTACAATATTAATCAGTGTTGACTGCCATTCTTACACTTCTCACTGCAAGTCAAAGATTCATTTGCACTTTCTCCCCAATAAGCGATCAAGCTGGCATAAAGTATTGTTATGAGCCATAACGTCCTCATTAAGTGCCGATTTGAGCTGCTACACTCTTACGAGCTGTTTCAGCAACGCGTGCCTCTTAAAGACCTGCTATTACACCTTAAAGTGGCCTGGTACTATAAAACAGCCATATGAAGTAATGACGTACACTATGAGTCTTAGTCATCCAGATCTTGCTCTATAGCCCCATTGCTGTTCAAACATTAATATCCCATTATGGAGAAGTGGAACACAAGCATCTAACATTTACACAGAGCTCTGTAGCACTGTTCCACAGAAAACGAGATGTAGAACATCTCTTCATTATTAACAGAGAAGCGGGGGGTGATCCTCTCTGTTTCCTGGTGCGCAGCCTTCAGACCTCCTATGGAAACTATATTTTTTCCAAACACAGAAAGACTTCCCCGGCTAAATGTTATTCTCAAATGTTCCAAATTGCAAACATATCAATCTGTGCAAATGACGTAGAAATGCTTAGATATCGCAGGACAGAGCTTCTGGGGAGGAGTTTCCTCTTGCCGTCGTTATATCAGTTGCATCACTGTTTTTCTAGGTACTTTTTTTTTATATTTCTGCATCAATGCAGCTTCGAGGAGGGCAGTGATGGTGGAGCAGCAAGCAGCCTGAGGAGACTCAGGTAACCTTTGCAGCTCGGGCCAGTTGACGCAGTATGTATGTGTGTGTGTGTGTACGTGCATGTGCTTATGTGTTGGGGGGGGTTCGGATTCTGGGCTCCTGGTTGCTTGGATCTTTCAGCGTGCAGCTTGTACTCGGCTGATGCCCACGGGTAATGGGGTGTGCTTGGCACTTTGAGCGTTCACTGACACGGCTCTCGAGAGCAGCGCTGAAAACGCCCCCCCCCACCACTACCACACACACAAACACAAACACACACCCCTGCATACATATAAGTGCCTGGATGTGTGTACTCAACTGCGTGAGAACAAAACATTATCCAGGCAGAAACTGGGATGGGGGACCTTATGGATAGGGTAATTATTCTGTGTGCATGATTTTTATATTAAGGGGCCTTAGAGCATGGAAATCCCCCCCCATACACACCATCTCCCCTGGCCTGCTTCACTAATGCATCATGAATATTACATCAAACAGCACTGGCTGCAGCTGAGATGCCTGTATTTTATATGGAACTATGACACGTTCGCCAGCCAGCACAACAGTATAGCTAGGAGAAAAGGGAAAAAAATTTCACAGTCAAACGCAAAAAGCCAGGCTTAAACAGATTGCTTCATGTATAATTTAGACATCCCACACACACAGAGACCATATGGCACCACATGACAATAAGCGCAGGTCCCGAGCTCAGTCATATGCACAGGGAGAACCCGCATGCAAAGCGCGAGGTCGGCTAATGTTAAATTCTTCAGCATGGCTCGGTACGCCGAGATCGCCTGCATCGGGCTGCTGCGCACACAGCCGCGGAACAGGCCGATTACCAAGAAGGACCGGAACAAGAGAGAGGCTTCCATTTCTTTGGGCTCCCTGTGACCGTGGACCGTCCTGAGTAGCACGTCAACACCAATGGCGTGGGTGTGTTTTTGGATGGAGACGGCAGTTCCTGAATGCCTCCCGGGCAAAGCGGCTGGGTTTCGGTCTTCGAGTGTCGCCCCCAGGGCTTCCAAGGCCAGGGAGGGGGGTGCCGTGGGGATCGGGGAGAAGCAGGATGTCAGCTCTGCTCATTTTTTCCCCACTCCTCTGCCCACTTGCACCATATTACCTCTGGCTTGCAGTAACAAAATATAACTGGTCTCCCTCACCTTTCCTACCATGTATTGATCCACCGCTGAAAATCCCCGGTGACTCATCAGACGGTAAATAAAGCTGAAATACTTGCTCTCTCTCTTTGGGTCAGTCCCACAGCTTGGACCTCCTTGTGGAAGTCAATGACCAGGCAGTCAAGACCTAAGGCAGGGACCTGTTTATGTAAACACTTGTGGAAAACACAGTCTGCAGTGCAAACAGTGCTTCCTTTTGCTGATCAAAGCAAAACTGCATTAAAACAAGAGTATATACAAAAAGAAGCTTTACTCCTTTAAGAAATGCAAATACAAATAGTGATGTAAGTGATGCTCGTGGGAGTTTTACTTACACAAAAAAAGTTTTGAGGGCAGGAAGAAAAAAAATTGGTTCAGAGAGATAACCAATCAGATTGTAAAGGAGGTGGGTCTAAGCAACTAGAGGAGGCGGAACCAAGACATCTGAGTGGTTGGTCCCGCCTCCTCAACAATCTGATTGGTTATTTTTCTAAACGGTCATTTTTCATTATGTCCTCAGTACATTGTGGTGTAAGTAAAACTCCCATGAGTGTAAGTAGCACTGAAATGGTGCTCATGAGAAACAAGCATGCTGACCCATGTAACCAGGGGAGCAGAGGTTTACCTAGGGCAGGAACTAAACAAGCACTACTCTAAAACAAGCGAGATATGAGGGCTGGCAGTATGGATACAAACAAAATTTATTTCCCTTTGCTGAGGTAAACATAGGCCTCCTGCAGCTATGGGTTTTAGGACATGCTGTAATACTGAGCTGGGTTACTAGGGGCAAAATAAAAACAAATATACCAACTTCTGCACCCGCAGGAATGGATGGACAGCTGACCAGAATTAACCCCCGCGGTCTCCTGAGTCTCACCCACAAGAGGCTTAGCCCCTCCCTCCTCACGGTGTCCTTTAAACTGGAACAGCCAAGAGTAACTATGGGGAAAATGCTATACAAACAGAGATACGTGACTCAGCCATTTGCAAGGGGGGGTATGGTGGGGTATAAAACAGTGTTCTGTATCCACTGTAAATAAACACTTTGGCAGCAGTTTTAAATGTCTTTTATCGTTTGTCTAAAAATACTGAATTATGGAGGTCTAAATGATAACTGAATATAAAAAAGCTCAGTATTGTTCAGTACAGAATATAGCGTTATTTCCACATGAAAACTGTATATTTTTTGCGGCGTTTCCAAATATTGGCTGCCGTGTTTGCCAGCAGCATCAGGCTTCCCAAGCACTCCTTCTGCACAATGCTGGACCAGCTGAGCATCATTAACTGGCGATGGTTTGCAGGGAGCTGAGCGCCGGGGAGAGAAGCGGCGCAGAAAGCTGCCTTCCCAGAATCCCCCGCGATCAGCCGAGTGCTGCCCGAGCCGCCACCCCCCCGCCGCAGACTGACGCTCCGCTAAGCGGGTATGCTATAGGGTGTAGTGGGACACGGCAAAGGCAATGCTAACGACTAATGTCAGCGTGGCTCGTCGCTTATGTACTAAACTTGACTCGGTTTCCTTCTTCCAGGAGGGATACCTGTTGTCAATCTCTAACAGTGCTTTCGACACCCGTGACTGACTCACGCTGCTCCAGATCACAGGGCCCCGGTAGTGCAGAATGAAAGGGTCCCGTTTACTTGGACAGCTTGACAGGTATAAATATCGCCTGTAAGGAACTGGGCTTGTGTAATAACAGTGAAATGGATCGCTTGGCGGTCAGTAATGAAAACGCTGCGGACGAGCTATTGGGTCATTTTTATGTATTAGCTGTGCCGCGTTTACATGCACACAGCAGCCTTTGCGAACCGATGAAAAGGTACACGCCCCCCCGTGAAACTGCGAAAAACCTCACGGAGAAGCATCCATCCCAATTTGTTTGAACACCTCAGGCAGCTCATCCGCCCCTCATAAGTCATAATCCAGTGTCAGCTGCGATTGTTTAAACAGGGACATCGACGGAAGCCGATGTGTTTCAAACTGCAGGTCCGCAATTTCAGCAGAACAACGTTGTGAGAAAGTAGTATCTTGCACGCAACAAATTGCCATAACCCTAGTTAACCGAACGTTTTAATGACCATCTCATTCAAGACCCTGCTCTATGCTGACTGAAGTGTAGTTACATAAAGATCAGTAGCCTACTCTGTGTAACCTGTATTTAGAGCTATTAACGTATAGGATTGTGTTATGCCGAAACACTTGAAAGGAGCACATTATTCAAATGTTATTTACAGTGTAACTCAGTGCCAGTATTAAAGCCACTTACCATTCAGCATCCAGGAGCATTCAGGCAAGGTAGAGAGGGGCATGCTTGGTACGTACTTATCGTGGCCTGCAATCTCACTGAAGGGGTTGCACCTGCCCGTTGTGGTAGAGCATCACACCCTCAAAAGGAATATTCCCAGCAGTTTATATTGGCGCTGTACTTATTTCTGGGTCTTTAAACATTTTTGTTTGTGAATTGCTTCTGTTAGTTTGTGGTTTAGGTACGATATGAATGCCTCTTTCTGCCCGGAATTGCAAATGCGAAGTGAACGCAATTAATTGTCGTCGTTGACACGCCACAGAGCACAACAACATAATGTGTCCATTGCATTTAAGCTGTATGCGAAAGAGCAGTGGGCAGCTATATTATTTAGCACCCAAGGACAAGTGCTTTGGGGGGAGCTTTGGGGATTCAAACCAACAACCCTCTAACCATAAACACAGTTCCCTAACCATTAGGCCACCGCTGCTCTAATAGCAGCCAATGGGTACCTCTGACTGTACATCCATGTCACACAACTGTGTGGCCATTTCACAGCACATCTAAGATGCCTGGCCCTTCTGTGCACCATCACATTCTGTGCTAATCGTAAGCAATTTCCCAGCAGGATGGAGAACTGCCACAAAACCAGAATTTAAGCTGTAGTGGATAGACCTCAGATCCTTGATTTTTTATTTTATTTTCTTTTTTAAATATCATTGGCCCAAACACTGCTCCATACTCCAAGGAATCAAGGGAAAATTTCTCTTGAGTGGCTAGAATGGAGATCAATGCGTGTGAATGGCCAGCGACAAGGATCGATATCAGCCCTCTGAAGCTTTTCGCCCACAATCGATGTGTAAACAAACTGGGTTCCAAGGCCCCAAAACGTTTGCAAGAACTTGTGAGCATCCAATTAATGGAAAGCTGCTTTTTTTCTGTATAATTTCTGATTTTGTTCCCTCGCCAAATTGTTCTGAATCAACACAATCACAACAAAGGTACTGTGGAACATGCATAGTGGACAATAGGCCAGAGAAAAGGTAGAATGTGTCCAGTTTAATAAGGACTATGGAAAGGAACAAGCTGCATGTTATAAGTTTGAGATAAATAAAAATACAGTGTTTTTTACATGCAGACACTATAATTCCATGGAATATATTGAAATATATTTTATAAAATCCCAGGTTCTATGGAATGGAACATCAGCGCAACAAAAAGATTATGCTATTATCTTATAACTATCTTGTTATAATTCTGGCATGACAATAATAAGAATATTGCCCATAGGTGTGCATGTGTGAGTGAATGATGTGTGAGTGTGCATGTGTGAGTGAATGATGTGTGAGTGTGCATGTGTGAGTGAATGATGTGTGAGTGTGCATGTGTGAGTGAATGGTGTGTGAGTATGCCATGCGATAGGTTGGGGTCCCACCCTGCGTTGTTTCCTGCCTTGCACCTGTAGCCTCCAGAACCCAGAATAGGAAAGTGAATACAGGAAATGTATGTATATATGGATGGGGTTAATACAATATATTTTCATAATAGAGATACTTATTATTTTTATTTTTCCTAATGGAGAAATTGATAATAAATTAAATTAAAATAAGTTCTTTCTCGTTAAGTATCTCCTGTTGTTTCTTCGCTTAATGTTATTTGATCCCAAAGGTTGCGCTTACACATACTGCAGATCACACTCTCATTCCGCAACCTTTAATTTAGCCTAATACGTTAGACTTTGGTAATAATTACCTCACAGTATTTACTGAGGCTATTCAATAGCGTTACACTTCTCATATGCAAATGGTATCTCTCACTCTGAAATCGTTGTTCTGTCGTAAGATTCGTTCATTGGTAACCATATCAAAAAAAAGGACACTGCTGACACCTGCTGGTATTTCGGGAAAGCGCATTCTATAATCAAATATAAGGTTAGTTATAAAAGTTGTGACGAGCCACTGCACACATTACGACGAAATCTTAACGTGTTTCCAGAAGACCACATGGCCAGTATTACATTACTGTTGTAATAATAATAATAATAATAATAATAATAATAATAATAAATGACAAACTGCAGACAAACAGCATACACAACTACAAAATATATATTGAAGGTAGAAGCTGGAAAATTAATGATAGATAGATAGATAGATAGATAGATAGATAGATAGATAGATAGATACTTTATTGTCATTTTAAGTACAATGAGATTTAGTTTGGAACACGCCAGCAGATGCACAGTATATTGCTCCAGACTTATGTAATCTGAATGTTTAATGTGCTACACATTTTCAGAAAAAAACTGTACCTTTGAGGTACAATTACTTGTCAATGGGGCCGTACCCTCAAGGGTCTGCAAATTATACCCTAGCTGTATGTAAATGTACATTTTAAGGTACAGAAATGGAAACTGAAAACATTTTTTAACATTTGTTAATGTTATTTGTACCTTGGGGAACGAAACTGTAGCAAATCTGTTACCCCGTTTCTGATAGTGTGCCGTCCTGGCCTGCTGTAAGCTGTACAGCGCTTCGCTGTCCTGTACCTAGCGGCTGTAATACTGCATGTTAATGAGCGGAGCCTCCATATTGGATCTGTCCAATGTTGCTGGCATCTGGACCTTCCTTCGATGTTTCAGGAGGTAAAGATGGGCTCGGAGCTGTCTGCTTGGGGTGTGCTGGTCGAGTGAGGTTCTCAGTGATGGTGACTCCCAGTGAGCTGAGGCTTTCCATACCACCCCAGTGATCGATGTAGTGGGTACTGTGCACTGCCGGTCTCTACCTGGAGTCAATAAACAGATCAATGCTTGATCACCAAAATACTGGTGGGTCTATGGTGGGTGGTGCGGTTAGAGAAACTGATGATGGTGGTGACGTTACCTGCAGAAACAGAGAAAACAAAGTTGTGGGCCACTTTGGCAGCTCACAGCAGAGGAGGACCCCGCAGGTGAGATCGGATTGAATTTTTATTTGTCATTTATTAGAATACAAATACCCTGCATGAGATTTCGCTTTGGCATGATATTGAGTTTTCTCATATTTTATTGCCTTCCTGAGATCATACCTGCCTTTACTGGAACGGCTGTGTCTCTGGACAGGAAAGCAACAGGGCCAGCCTTCATTTTCTTGTACACGACCGTGGCGATCCATGGCTTTTGCTTTGGAGGCAAGGGGATTGTTTCTGCTGGGACAGTTTATAAATACGCCCAAACGGCAGCCCCGCCCTCGCATCCTCTGGCCGTTAACAGGAAGCAGGTGAAGCGAGACCCGTGGATACAGTAAAAAGTAGTAGGTGTCTCTGGAGCAGAACAGGTAATATGTGGGGTAGACAATGCCAATTTGTTGAAAAGCATATACCACTTTTTGTAAGTGTCCCTCATGATCCTAATAACACCTATAGAAAAACCTTCGGGTTGGATTTCAGTGTCCAATGGGTCAGTGTTCTGGGTAAAACACAAAG
Source organism: Gnathonemus echidnorhynchus (assembly GCA_026776725.1). Lineage (NCBI taxonomy): Eukaryota > Metazoa > Chordata > Actinopteri > Osteoglossiformes > Mormyridae > Gnathonemus > Gnathonemus echidnorhynchus. Next base: position 13,687,520 of record JAODJU010000046.1, read on the forward strand.
CACATTGGTTTCTCTTGACACTGAAATTTTATTCAGTCCAGTTTATTGCTGGGTGACTGACCCTTAGCTGGAAATCAGCAGGACAGAGTAAATGGAGTTTCTTCCTCACCTGTACACTGCCCTTTGTCCCCGTTTCCTCGCCTTTTAATTACTTTTACAGTGGTAAGCATGATGTGCGGTGGGGAGAGTAGAGGACACGTGAAAACGACTGTAAGGCTAATTTTGATGCGGCATAATTTTGATGTAAGTGATAAAATGAGCAAAAAACAAAAATATTTATTTCATAACAAAGAACTAAATATAATCGCACGGGAAAATTGAAATTAAGTTACTAAATGCATTTCAACAGGTGACTTTCTAACATAAGTATATGTTACCAAGCCCTTTAAAGTAATTTTCCGATTTTACGACGTCGACTCTTTGGAAAGAGGGGGGGAATTTGTGACGTGATCCCTTTTCCTGACTGTATTTCCTGCGGGAGTTCCAGGGGAAAAGGGAAAAAAAAAGTTCTGTTGAAAAAATATCCCAAGCCATCAGCAATCTTCAGGCTAGTGCATCAGAAAGCCGGCTTTCAACGGGAGTCCCAGCGTACGAGGGGACTGCAGGTACAACCAAGACTTTCAGTGGAGGGTAGGTATTATTATTATTATTATTATTATTATTATTATTATTATTATTATTATTGCTGCTACTGATATGCTGCTACTAGCCAACCTCTTATAAGTTTTCGCACATTACTCTTTATTCTGTAAATTACGTGACAATGGTAACTGATTTCTGTAGTCATTATAATACGGATTAAGGTATTATCAGTTACAAACGCAGTAACAATATGTTACATCATGCTTCTAGATACAGTATTCTTAAATGTAAAGAGATGGGACAAACTGGATTTTTAACAGGCTTGTGCAAATGAAATTGTTTTGGGCCTAAACGGATTATCTATTTTAAATAGGTTTATCGTATACTGATTGTTATTTAGGCTTAATTCAATTAATCGTTTGATGCCATGAGCATTATCTCAGATTTTAGACTAAACACTTTTAGTCAGCGCTAATAGGCTTAACGTACCGCTAGTTTCCGAACAACAACTGAGTTTTACATCACGTTAATTTCCGCTTCTGTGTAAAATACATTTTCTTATATAAAATTGTTTATAGGTTAAAATGTCTTACAAAATGAATAGTAATACAAACCATAAACCGAAGAACTTAACGGAAACAGGGAATAAGTTGTTGGGGTTGTTAGTTACATAAGTTTAATTAAACCTTCCCCTAGACTATCGGTACATTGAACGTGGATCCCAACTGTCCATCTCCAGGAATTGCAGCAATTAAGTGTCACTTAAGTATAATTTTGGTATTTATTAAGTATAACCTCGATCTCCTGCGTGCTGCGGCTTCTGTGCTCCAAACCCACATGGTTCTGCTTAGGGGTTCGCGGCCCGGTGCCGGTTTGTGGCCACGGCACGTTCGGGGTTCATTTCCAGAAACAAATAATATATTTTCAGTGTTTTATGATCCTTCACCTTTGCGTGTTCTGTTCACGTATGAAAAAATGTAAAATGCCACCCACGGCTGTCTCAAAATGACGTAAACAGTCTGCGGAAATCGATATTTGGGGAACCCCCTAGGTTTGGAGAATCTCTTGAATTACTTTTTTATGTGATTGTGAGTAGTCCCTGCAATGAGAGCATCTTGTATCAACTGGGCCCAGTGCATTGCAGACTCACGACAGCCGTGTGCTTGATATGGGCTTACAAAAATAGCACAGATGAACGGATGTATAACAAAGCATAACTGGCAGTTCAAAGTTAAGTGTCCTGTTGTGATGTAAATATTTGTGCCCAAAAACTGCACACGAAACGATTTGTTTAATATTCAGATGTTAATTCTCAGATGCTCCAGTATGTAAACAGATCCTGCGTAGCCTGAAAATTAAGAGATTGGATCGCATTAGGGAGAGAAAAAAATGCATGTTGACAGAAATATTCTAAAAATTGCCTTGGGAGATGTCTTTCCTGACAGATTTGACTGCTTAGATATGCCTGCTCAGCACAGCACAGTACTAACAGAGATCACTGTCTCCGGCCAAATAGCCATAGACAAATAATATCCAGACCTATAGCATATTTGCTAAAAGCAACCGTTAGTGTTAGTGTCACTCATTCTTAATACTGGTAGGAAATTATGTCTTATCGTAACATTAAGGTCAGCAGGATTGTTAAGTAGGTTAGTAAGTATTATAGACTGACCATGATTTTACACACTTCCACATTAAAGTCAAACTGCATGGTTTATTCTACAACTGTAGAAAATTGTTTCACCTAAAATGTCACTATAAGTGTTTATATATCGTATATAATGTAACAGATGAGGAAAAGAGCACCATCATAATGAACTAATTTAAGCAACTGAAGAGAAAATTTCCCAAACTCACTCAGTTCATTTCTCATTGTGTTTGTGGTGAGACCACCAATGACCTAAAGTCAGGCTGCATCATCATATGTTACAGTCCTGGGAACCAAAACTCACTCAGTGCTCATGTAATCCACTGGAAAACTTTCTTTAAGTTTCCAAGTCTCCACAGACATTTTGGTGAAAATGTATCCTGTGGAGTTTTGGAAATTTGCTCTCCTGTTACGTAATGATAAGATTATGAACGTTTTAGTGGAAGACTGAGGTTCAGGTATGGTTTCACCGATTATGAATACCGTGCCCTTTGCTTGTGTATGGTGTGGCCTCTGCAGGTTCGTACGATGTCCAAGGCTGACTGGGGCTTCTTGGAGCGCTTGCTGGAGGAGGGGCAGGAGCACTCGACGGGCGTGGGCCGGGTGTGGCTGACGGTGCTCTTCCTCTTCCGGATCCTGGTCTTGGGCACAGCGGCCGAGTCCGCTTGGGACGACGAGCAATCGGACTTCATCTGCAACACGGCTCAGCCTGGGTGCGAGCTGGGCTGCTACGACAAGGCCTTCCCCATCTCACACTTCCGCTTCTTCGTGCTGCAGGTCATCTTCGTCTCTACGCCGACCGTCTTCTACTTCGGCTACGTGGCCTTTCGCAACAGATGGAGAGAGAAGAAATTGGAGGAGGCGGAGGTACAGCACTTGGTCGCAGGAAAGGACAGGGGTAACAGTCATCTGGCTGTTAATGTGAATGTCAAAAAGGTGACTAAGGACTATACAGCCACCTTGGAGCAGCCTAAACTGAAGGGCAGGCTACTCTGTGCTTATACACTCAGCATCTGCATAAAGATGGTCTTAGAGGTGGGCTTTATGTTGGGGATATATTTTCTATACGGCTTCTTCATCCTCCCCAAGTTCGAATGTGAACGCCTACCATGTCCGCACAAGGTGGACTGCTTTGTCTCCCGGCCCACCGAGAAGACTATCTTCACCATCTACATGCAGGTCATCGCTGGCGTCTCTGTGCTACTCAACGCTATGGAGCTCCTCTATGTCCTCCAGCGGGTCATAACCCTCTGCCTGGAGAGGAAGTTCCATAATAGAGACCAGGATTTGGTGCCGTCCAACCTGGACAGCATGTTATGCTATCAGGAGAGGTGCCAACTGCCGATTCCTATAGGTGACATTAGCTGCTCCCAACCGTACAAGGACTGCATATTAATGGAGAACAAGGTAAACCAGCACCAGGGCATGGACCAGTGTTCCCCTACAGGTTCACTGCCCAACCACTTGATCAGTCCCCCCCCCACCTTGACCCCCTCATCCAAGCCTGACTCAAAAAGGTCGTCTCAAAAGGGAGACAGAAGAAGCCGCACAAAGAGTGTCTCCCAGCAGAAGCATTATGTCTGACAGGCGATGGTCACAACTGTGAATTTATTTTTTCCACGGGGTGGGTGGGGTGGGTAGGCCTATGAGCACATTGGGAACATTCCGTTCCGACTCCTTGACCGATTTCAGAGACGCTGGGTCTCAGCTCATCTTTGGCTGGCGTTGCATATCCCGTGGGCCTCACTGGTCCACCCTGGCACACGGACTTGGCAGCGGCCCGGGCTGATGGTCCCGGGCCGAGCCACAGGCTGATTCGTCACGGCGATCGGGCAGAGGCTGTGTAAACGGTCCCTGGGACCAGCTCTCCGGTACTGTATGGGGACACAGAAGAGGTGGGAATCAGGCGTGAAGAGGAGCAGCCGAGAAGGGCAAAAGAGGAAGCCATCTTGTGTTGCTCTGTCGAGATGATCAGCACGGTACAACAGCGAGGATTTTCAAGAGTGTGAGCATTCTGAAAGAGTGCTGATGCTGAATTCACATGTAGATTTTTTTTCTATAATTTTTTATATTAATGTACAGATAATATGATAAAGTTTATATTTTTATCAAATAAACATTATTTAAATCTATCGAATTAGCAATATATTTATTGAGACAGAAAATAACTTATGCAATATAATAGTTTCTCGACCCAGAATAAATGGCGAAATGTAAATAATTAAGGGTGGTATATTTAGAAATCAGTAATTAAATAAGTGACGCTGATTATCACAGTCTCCATTCCCAAAAGGATGCACAGGTTTTAAAAGTGAATACCTGCATAGTGAAATTATAATATTGTTCGTTTTTTGTGTGAGATGATGAGGTGTGATTGTGTGTGATTTCATGCCTTCACATAAAATGATATAATGTGTCTGTGTTACTGTTTCATTCCTTCTGTGCATGAAATAAAAGTTTCTTTTAAATGCAGAGAGGAAAGGCTAGAAAAATCTAGACAGGATTAAAGGACGGGAAGACGTCATTAGCACACTAAGGTGAGATATTTTACACTACATTCTGTTTCTTACTACTGGCTTCGATTCCAGGCATGTTCAGCTGAACACATTAAGCCATATTTATCTGGGTGTTTATGCTCTGAGAGGTGGATCACTGGGTTCCCTTCTGGGGTTGCTGTTTAAATTCGTCCCCCGATGTGCGTGTGAGTAGCGTGTATGTTCTCCGTGTGTCCTTTTGGAAGCGTTAGCGCCCATCCCGCGTAAACCACACTCTCACTAAGACTCTGGACTATTTGGTTTTTGCTGACCTTGGGTTTTAACCTTCAGAGTTTTGGTTGCAGTCCAGACCCTGCTGACCCTGGTTAGAAATGGGTCGCATACTCCTTACTCACTGTCAAATGTAAAACAGGACAAATGCAGTGGTGCTGCTTCTGATTTATCACAGCATTTGGCCATAGAGGCCTAGTCCTGTCCATAGAGGCCTAGTCAATAAGTGAACATACGTGCTTTTGAGTGAACAGCAACAACATTTTTTCAAGTTGACAGAAAATCAGGATCACGAAGCAGGATTTTTTTTTTTTGCTTATCTAGATAACATGCCAGATTTAACAGTTTTTGCCAAGTGTAAGTGAATGAAGATAAAGTCCATTTAAACTTCGGTACTTTAAATCCAACAAGTTATCTAGCTAATCGAGAATCCAGCTTTGTGATACAGGTCCCGAACCTCTTAGGCTGCTTTATTTTGCGTTAGTTTGACTGTGTTTGGTTTTGAATAAGCACATGATCATTTACCTGCCTACTTCACCTATGGGTGGACAGTAAAATCACTATTCATCTCAGTTTCAGTGTCAGTGTAGTTACTGTGTTCTGCCTTTGTGGGGCAGCATGAAGTTCATCTACACCAGTGGTTCCCAAACTTTCTTTGCTGGGCCCCCCTTTTCTAGATAGGAAGATTATTGAGCCCCCCCCATTCAAACTACACAGGTTCAGATTCAAACTTTATTTGAAATACAGCTCCCTTTTCTAATTGAGCGAAACAAATGCAATTACAAATTACAAATGGTGCAATTTCACCACTGTGGGAGAAAAAAGAGCAATCAATTAAAAATA
>JAODJU010000046.1:13703733-13745068 GCA_026776725.1 Gnathonemus echidnorhynchus
TATGTATGTGGGGTAATAAGGTAGTTAGTTTTTAACTGTTGCAAATCAGCAACGCCTGCCTTGAGAGGGTTAAAAAGGAATGTCGCCGAGATAGGTGCAGCTGGGAGACGCATTTGCACATGGCCTTGTCTGGTCAACTTGACAGAAGAGCTCCTCCGGCTCCACATACAGATTATGCGATATTTACCTGGGCCTTATTGATCAGGTTTCAGCGCTGCATTTGACCTAAGGGTGCCATCTGTTTTTGTTTGCATTGTCAACCTCTTAGTTTTCTCGGCTGCTCACTACATGTGATATATATTTACATTCAGTCATGTCATTTCTCATACACAATGCTTTGGTCAGTAAATATACAGGCTGCTGCTGCTACTCCACACTGACTCACCGAGTGACTGAGCTCCATGCGCTGTCTAAGCCATAAGGGAATTGACGATTATTCACATCTTATCCACTTTTCTACTACCCCATGGCTTTTAAGGAAGGCAACAGCTGCAAGAGCCGCTGGGATAAATGCTGGCATTGCTATGGTTTTTTTGGACAGGCGGCGTGTACCTGTCAGGTTCTGGCAGGCGACCTGACCAGCACTGTCAGGAGGGAGGGCTGCCATCTGTTTGGCCAGAGCCCAGACGGATATTGTCCACCAGGTGTGATAACTACCCTGTTTAAGAACCACTCTGCGGGTACATTCGAAATTGCATGCTAACAGAGTAAGCTTTGAATTGTGTTAGAAGCCTAGTGCCTGTAGTATTGTATGTTTGCATGAAAACAGTATGCATGCATTAGGAATGATGAAGTTTTAGCCCCCGGGAAAGTTAAAAACTGTCAATGAACAAAAGTACATATTCTAATCGACTTATGTAACTGGCTGTTGTTTTCTATTGAAATTTATACAGAGATGGCACTTCCTTCCATATTGTTGTTTAAACATTCTACATATATGGGTGCAGTTCCCGTGGCCTTGTGGAATAGCATAACGCCCATTGGTTGCACACTTCAGAATTGCGCCGTATGAAGTATGTCATCATGGTACCATTCACCTATTGTCTAATCCATACTAAGTATCTGGCAGAATGTAGAATGTCATCCAGATACCGTCCGTCTACTGTCTCATCCATACTGAGGATCTGGCATAATGTAGTATGTCATCGGGGTACCATTCAACTACTGTCTTATCCATACTGAGTATTCGTACATACTCACTTTGCATACTATATTTTGGCTACTACATAGCAAACAAGTATGCAATTTAGGACACACCCTGTGCCGTGGTGATTACAGGGAGACAGCCTCACTCACATAAAAAGATATGCATACCATCTCTGTACTTGTCTTACTGGTCCTGTCTCCATCATCACTCAGATCTGCACCAAGGGCTCAGGCCTGTCTCCCTCCTCTCAAATCATTCCTTCCGTCATCTTCTCGAGAGGGCGGGTGACGTTTCTTTGGAGGCAGGGACAGAGGGCCATGTGTGCTGCCTCCATAAATTCACATCTTATATGTTTTACAGAAGGCTGCCCCCTAACAGCCTCTGACTCGCGTTTCCCCAGTCAAGCTGTCAGCTTCAGCGCTGAAGTAAAGCTGTCAAGATTTGGGCGCTGTGCCCTCACTAGGCTACCTGACAGCTCTGTGCAATTGAGAGTCCCAGGGGAAGGCGCGGGTGCAGTGCTGCGAAATTTGCAGCCATTGAACTGATTTTGCACTGAAGAGAGGTGCTGCTTCACACAAGGAATCACAAGGAAGTTTCAGGAACATAGCTTCTGAGTGCACCCCTAGTTTATGATCGACCTCAGCTGAACTCATTGCAAACACTCTTATGTATTCACACAAGAAACTAGACAAACAGATATAAGAGTTGTTCATTTCTTCTTTACAAAGCAATAAATATGTATTGGATGGTTTTCAGGTGCTGATGACATCACACTTTTAAAATCAATGTTTGTGGCCTTCCAGTGAAAGTAGACAAGACTAGCTACTACTCAAGGTCTCTATGATTTTTCACAGTTACATAGGTCATAGCTCCCTTAAAGTAGGTCAGGATTCAAATAATTCTGAAAAGGAGATGATTATTACAAAGAGCAATGTTAAAATGTGCTTTCATTCCTGTTTTATTCTATTATTCAACATTTTAATTAAATATATTATACAAAACATATACAAAGTAATTGAAGTTTGTCATCAACATATCCAGATGATGCTCAGAAATGGGAGTGTCAAAGGAATGGCTTGATCTTGTCTCCTCTTGTGTAATAACTGTCACTAAAACAGCTAATTTTGCTGTTGTAGCTGTTGAGAAATTTCTCTTATGATTTTCCAGCCGCATACAATGACTACGAAGAATGCGAATGTCATGTTTGAATGTCTCCCCTAAGATGCATTCCAGTATTACGTTATTTTTATTTAACATTTCCATGAACATTCCAAGCCCCCGGTAATTCGGTGACCGTAATTCCACATTGACGGGGCACGGTGAATGGCATCATTGCTGGGGACATAGCTTTGAATTCTATTAAGCTTTCTTGTGAAGCTCCTCCCACAAACCAAAGACATTTAAGCTTATTGGTAAGATTTAGCCGCCAATATTTTGTGTGTGTTTTCATTCACGAGTGTCCCGGTACCCCCATCCACCTTGGTGGGTGTCCTTTGCTTCCTGGGAAGCATTTCCCCGCTGGCCTGGCCCCGTGTGTAACTGACGGAGGAATGGGAAGTTTGCGTCAGTCTCTGTACCTACAGTTTTTTGCTGGTGTTGGAATCATGCACCGTGACGATGTCATTGTGCTGGATGATCAGCTTGCCAGAGGCTTGCTGCTGAGTGGCCTGGGTCTCTGCGGTGACAGTGGGGTCGTGCCACTCTGCCCTCCGGCTGAGGGTGCGCTCCCAATTCCAGCAGCAGCGGCACATTAGGTAACAAATCTCGCAGAGACACAGCAGGATGCAGACGGCGGAGGAGACGGCCATGAAGATGATGAACACCTTCTTCTCGGTGGGCCTGGAGATGAAGCAATCTACCGTGTTGGGGCAGGGTTCCAGGGAACACGAGTAGAGTTGCGGCATGTTGTAGCGGTACATATGGAAGAAGACGTACAGGAAGCCGATGTCGAAGCCGGCCTTCAGGAAAAGGCTGAACATGTAGGTACACCAGAGGCCTCTGCGTTTCTTGGTGGGGTTGGCGTACAGGTGAACCCCCCTGTTGACCGCCGAGTACCGCTTATCCTTCTCCTGCCGGTACTTGATGTGCGCGGAGACCATGAGTGAGGGGCAGATGATGGCGATGAGCTGCAGGGCCCAGAGTCGCGCCGGCGAAACCGGGAACATGCTGTCGTAGCAAACGTTACGGCAGCCCGGCTGAGCTGTGTTGCAGACGAACTGGGTGGTCTCGTCGCTCCACACCTGCTGAGCCACCACCACGAAGATCAGCAGCCGGAAGATGAGGACCAAGGAGAACCAGACCCGACCCAGTACCGTGGAGTGCTGGGTCACCCCACCGATGAGGCCCCACAAGGAAGTCCAGTTCATCTCAGCGGCTGGGGGGCGGTGGGGCGATTAGCTGATCCTGAACCAGGGAAAAGAATGTCCCCATGTCACCATCCCCAGACCTTTCAACCAGCAGAAAATAGTTTACATGCCAAACATTGTTGCAGATTCAGAAAGACTATTGCACCTGAACTCCTTTTGTGAATGATTAATTATTACAGTACATACATCTCACTTCTAGTGATCTATATAAAACATCAATAAAAATAAATAGTAAAGATTTCAGGATTATTTGGAACATTCACTTACTTTATAAAATATTTTACTTCTTTACTTAATTTCCTTATTTTTACATTCTCATCTATTGGCATCAGTAGAGATTATAACTACGTCCATTCATCCACCATCCATTTTCTGAAACCGCTTATCCTATTCAGGGTCGCGGGAGGTCCGGAAGCCTATCCTGGAGGCTACAGGCGCAAGGCAGGGAACAACCCAGGATGGGGCGCCGACCCATCGCAGGGCACACCTATAGCTACATCTGTTGGCACTAATTTATCATTCTGACAAAAACAATCACTGAGCACATCGGTCACACGATGATCCGAGATCTATCAGAAAGCTGTCCAGTGAGGTGGCTACTTCGGCTTTGAGGAGATCAGGAACATGATAGGAAAACAGGGTTCCAGCTCACCCTCTAATCCAGGGGTGCCCAACTCCAGTCCTGGGGGGCCAGAACCCTGCACATCTTTGGGTTTCCCCTCATTTAACACACCTGATTCAACTCCTTGTGCTAATTACACCACAGCTCTTTAGCTGAATCATTTATGATGGAACAGGTAAAGAACTAAGTTACACAGGGCTCCGGCCCCCCAGGACTGCTCTAATCTCTTCCTCTTCTTTTGCACATTTGCAAACACCTGTTCAGATCCAGAGCCATTGATCTTTCAGAGATGTTCAACTTCCTAAATTAAAAGGTTGATGAAAACCTGTCTGACTACATACATGTACATACAGAGTTTCTATGTACATATGATATTTACTTAAAGGTCAGTCATATTACAACCTTGTTATGTACATACCTAACCTCTCCTCTGTATTTCCCGGGTTTTATTCTGGTATGTCTTCTATAGGTGACACACTTGAAACTTCCCACCCATAAACCCCTTTGATTTATTTCTGACAGCAGTACCTCTAAGATCATTAGGATCTCGTCAACTAATAGTGTCAAGACTGAAAAGTAAGCAAGACCAAAGGGCATTCAGTTATTCTGCTGCTCATACCTGGAAGTTACTCCCCGAGGAGATCAGAAATGCACCAAATGTCACCACCTTTAAAATCAGGCTAAAAACATGAACAATTTCTATAACTTGATCTTATTTAACACAGCTGTTGCTTAGCCACACATAAAGTGCGCTATAAGCTAAAACACGAAGCTATCTTACCTGCCTTGGTGCTTGAGGGTGAGCTCGCCAGCGAACTTCAGCGCGGAGTCCAGTATGGAGACACAGCGATAGACTGTCATGCCCTGTGCGCCAGAGCAGTGTAACCTGACGGGATGTGTGTCTCATCTCTTCAATGGGGAGGCACCTGAAATAGATACAAAGCAAGCAGAAAGGTATGCGGTAGTGGGCGGGGCATGTGCGTGGTTACTTTGAGAAATAAATAGATAGAAGCTTGCAAATAGCATGCAAACACGTACAGTCACGACGACTCAAACAAATACGACACACCCACGTGGAAGAAGCATATCTCTTTACAGTAAGACCATTTCTTCCATATTTTGCAGGTTTTGGTTTTGTTTGTGGTGTTTATGGACATTTAAGTGACGCTCATCTTCTCATTCAAGATGATGCTCTTATTTTAAATTCATGTTTATACTCTTCAATCCAGAGGATCAGTACTGGATTAATATTAATTAATTAATGATTAATGTTCAGCTGTAGAACTCTTTTAGTCATGTTGCCCCAACTCTATTGTCAATCAGATATTGCTACTCAGGGCCTACTCATCGGAAACCACGACAAAGCTACTCATTGTTTGCTCATTGTTGGGCGGGAGAATTATACCATTCGATTGTTTAGCCGCAGAGCTGGACTTTTACGAGCACACAATGTTCTTGGTGCCCAGACGGGTTTCTGATTTATTGTGCTCCATAGATTAAGCATCTCCTCTCCCCCTTTTTCTGTGTGACTAACACAGTAGCCCAACCTTTTGCAATACAAATGACAAAAGGGACATAGAGGAGATCGCCCTGCCACACACAGCCATGTCACAAGACATGAAGATTAATGTTTACATTCTGCTTCTGCTAGTTAGTTCCCATCTCTCTGCCGGCATTACGGTTTCCTTATATAATTTTTTCCCCTTAGTCAGCCAGGGTGTGTTTTATCTTGCTCAACATGTTAGTAAAACCTGATTATAATTGCAGCATCTTCCATGAAGCAGTGCTGTGTGGGACTTTGTCCTGACTGGAATATGAATCGACAGCTTCCTGCGCATGGGCCGTGGTTTTTGGGATTTTTGGGGAGTTTGCTATCAGCCGCTTGGGCCATTAATGGGAGGGGGGGCTGAACCAATCACACGGCATCCCGAGAGACGCTGGGAAGATCTCTTTGTTGGCAGCTGAAGCAAATAATCCAGTCTGCACAGATGCAGGTCAGATTGTAGATTCACGTATCAAGGAGGGAGTGTATAATGACCCGGGCTGGTGGTTTAGTGCACAGCTGATATGAGGAGAGATGGAAGGAAGAATGATTTCATGAATCTTTCCAAAAACATGGTAATTTTATGCGCTACTTTGCTTGTGGCATGCTATGCTACCAAGGGTAGGACCTTTTCACAGGAAATGATGCAGGATGGGCAAACCATTCACACCTATAGGCAATCTGATGAAATCAAATGGGAGAGGCAGGGGTGGGAGAGACCCAGGGAGAAGATGCAAGCTCCTCAGACAAGGAGCTGGACTTGAACCCCACGCCCAGAGCTGTGAGGTAACAGCGCTAATCACCACATCATCACACAGGCTGCGCTTGTTTGTATGCAACAAAACAGAAATATATTTGTTTGCCTCCCGCCTTCAGGGTTGAGATTTTGAATCCTCGTCCCGCCGCCTGTGCTTCTCCTGTGTGCGAGTTCTTCCTGTGTCCTGTGAGTCTCCTCCAAAAATCTAAATTCCTGCGTTGGGCGGTCGCCTCATTTGGGCTGCCACTTACCGCCTGGGACAGGCACCTGTATCCATGACCAGAATAAGCCGTTACAGATGCATGGGTGATTCCTTTCTTGTCATATGATATGAAACTAGTCCTTTTAGCCTTAAATGTTAATGATCCAGTCTCATTATCCATACACTCTACTTTTTACACACAATTCCCAGCAAGTGTTTCATCAGTGTTTACTCCTTACCTATGGATAATGGGGATTAGAGGTTAAAACAGAAGTATTATCATATAAATATTATATATTTTTTTTCCTATCCTTGAACAATCAATGAAAATTTAATCAGAAGGGGAACAAAACTTTATTTTCCAATACATAATGATAAAAAATGAACTATAAGGATAAGGGCAGCATGAAGTCACAGAATTAATTACCATTTTTGTGGCACTAATTGCGGTAGTTATTGTAACATGCATTTTATTCTGTTCCACTGACCGTGCAACATTTTAAATGGTTGGAGTTACACTCTGGCAAGCTACAGGTTGCGGTCAGGACTCACAGGGCAGACTGATAGAAGCAGAAGAAACTCTAACTGACTCCAGCTGCTCAGTATGCAAGAAGGCTTTAATAGAAATGGGTGACATTTGATAAAATATCCGTTCGCCTTCCTCTTACGGATGCCATTTTCCTGTTTATTTGGAAAGCTCTGTTCCTTTGGGCTTCTCTTTGATTGGCTGACGCAGAGAAGAAAAAGAGATAGAGCGGGGGAGGGAGAGAGAGTTATGGATGAGAGACATGAGGGTGTAGGTTGCGGGAGTTGGGGGGGCGGCAGAAATCACTGTGTGGTGAACAGCGTGCAGAGACAGCTGGACCAGGGGGACCAGGGAAGATGGAGTGATGAGCTTCACGCCGCTGATTCTAACTTGCTCTCCTGTCAGCCTCTGTCCCTGGGACTGTATCACTGTTTACTGTCTGCTGAAAGGTGCCTGGGTGCCTGGTCCACATCGGTATTGCCAACTTGCCTTATACCTGCGGAAAGAATAGTAAACAAAAAAGAAAATGTTGAGTCAAAGAACAGCTTTAGTATCAGAAGACCTCAGTGTCATGGAGAGCCAGAAAGAAGGCTCTCCAGGTGACTTGGTTGTCCTTCAGCTACCCCTTTGAGTGTGCACAAACACGCTGTCTCCTCCCCCCGAGATCTGCCCTGGGGGTCTCTGTTGTAGTTGCCGGTGTGGCCGTTCTCTGGGGTAAGGTCAGCTGAGAGGCGTTAGGACGGAGGTGTGTCATTGAAGGTTGGCCTCCAGCATTAACACTCTGTCCTGATTATTGCAGATCACCGAAGCGCTGGGATGCCAGGATAACAGATGCATTAAAATTGGGCATTTATGGATGTACTGTATGTCGTCTGACACCTGTGTCAACTTTCTGCACTTATATGTGCACTGTATTTCTCCTGGCGCAGTGGGGCCACGGTGGTGCAGTAGAGCTTTGGTGGTGCAGTGGGGCCACGGTGGTGCAGTGGTTAGCACTGTTGCCTCCACCTCTGGGATCAGGGTTCAAATCTCTGCCATCGCTCTATGTGTGTGGAGTTTGCATGTTCTCCCTGTGTCATCATGGGGTTTTCTCCAGTTGCCCCACCACAGTCCAAAAACATGCATAGGCTGATTGGAGTTACCAAATTGCCCCCATGTGTGTGGTCCAGGTATACCTTACCTTGTGGGGACCAAATGTCCCCACAATGTGATGAATGCCCATTTTTTTTACCTTATGGGGACCAGTTTCCTGGTCCCCATATGGTAAAACTTTATTTCATAAAAATCCAAAACTCTTGTATTTTGTTAGGTTACTTATGGTTATGGTTAGGGCTGGGTAGGGTTAAGGGTGTCATAGTTAGCATTAGCATTTTTCCCATAGAAATGAATGAGCTGTCCCCAAAAAGATATGATTAGTCGACTGTGTGTGTGTGTGTGTGTGTGTGTGCACACCCCCTCTGATGGGTTTACTTCCCATCCTGGGTTGTTCCCTGCCCTGCACTCATAGGCTCTGGACCCCCATCACCCTGAATAGGTATCACATTCCGCCCTTATCACATTCCTGCCATTTACTCCTCTCAGTTGTGTATCTTGTATTTATTAGCTGTCTATAGTCCTGGCGTCTTCAGCAGCAGTTTCCTTGGACACGTGGTAATAGAGATTGTGATTTTGAAGGCACAGGTTTCAGATTTGAGTTGAATACTCACTTGACGTTAAGTGAGCCTAGATTCCCCCCCATCCCCCCCACCTATCGCCACAGCTAAACTTCCTCCCCCCTCTCCCTGAGATCCTCAGGGACTGAATCAGTTTCTAGTCCAGGCAAACCCTAATTTTCCCCTTTCAAAAACTGATCACAAAAGTGATATAGTATCGCCCATTATCAGCTGCTGCTTTGCCTCTCCTGTCCCCTCTGGACGCCCACCCGCCCCACTCTGTCTTGCACACTCCGCATGAGTGTCCCTGCCATCATGGCTCTGAAGGGCATGTCATTCTTGAATATATCTGCCGCTGTGTCATTATAATGGGCGACTCTGCCAGGGGAAAGAGAGAGAGAGAAAGCAGTGGTAAGAGATACAGCAACGGGTGGAATGACAGCATGATACCACTAGAGGGCGATAATGCTCCACAGGCCTGCTAAAGCAGAATGCTGGCTGTGACTGGATGAGAGGCAATCTCATTTTGTTTCCAGATGAGGAGCACCAGGATCTCCCGACTAATTGAATTGGGGATCTTCATTGTTTTTTTTTCCTTCTTGACATGTAGACAGCTGAATGCCTTGACCTATAGACACGTCCACAGTGCCCTTCCACCTCAGATTCCTGCTCCTGGATTGCGATCCTGTAACTGCACTGTAGTGACAGACCATTGTACTGCACTGAACAGCTTATGTGAAACATGACAGCTGATAATATTCCTAGCTAGATCTGCACTTATTAATTCCTCAGTAATATCCTTTAGTTTACGCTCTTGATCTGTGCTTGATCAGTTCTTGGTGCTCTAGGTACATTATTAACAACCCTTTTCCTATAGCTTGCATAGCTTATCATTTGATTCTTTGTCGATCTATAATATTGGATATTTTTCCTTTCCCAGTGTCCCAATCATGCAACAGCAATGCCAATTTACAATTGATCTATTCAGCAAATTCTGTTCATCCAAACCAACATCCTCTACTAACCTGATGCCTCTTTATGTTCTTTGAATGATATTTATATTCTGGCCCTTGAATAGTATAATTATGTTCTTACTTTGTTAATAGTTATATGCATATTTGTGTAGGTGTTGTGTAGTTCCTTTTCCAAAACTGCTTACACCAGTACTTGGGAATACTGCCGACTCCTTGACAGCATGCATGTTTGTAATATGCTATTTGCCTCATTGTATGTTGCGTTGGACAAAAGCGTCTGCTAAGTATGGAAATGTGCCTTTCAAAGCAGGGTCAGACTGTCCCTGAAGCAACTGGGGGCTAATAGCTTTGCTCAAAGGCCCAACTCTTCCAACTCTGCAATTTGCAGAGATGGGTAGTTCAGGTCCAGAAATGAAATATCCAGACCAAGATTTTGTTTCAACCAACCAGTTGAAAACTCTGTGATTGTTACACTTTATACTCAACTAGTTGGTCGAAAGACAATCTCGGTCTGGATTTGTACTTTCTGGACCTGAACTATTCTCCTCTGAGGATTTGAACCAGCAACCTTCTGATCAAAGTGCCCTGACCCGCCAAGCCTCTATCCACCCCCAGCTCCCCGACTGGATCATTAACACTTAAGGCTAAAAGGACTAGTTTCATATCACTTTCTTCCTGTACTTCACCTGCTGGTCTTCATAATTCGGTGGGTTTTTATCTTAGATTAACTCCTTCCTTCAAAGGCAAACATTATCCATTTTGTCTGCCTGGCTTCAATCAGATGTTATTCTACTTATCGCGTCCCTGATCACTGGACTCCGTGTTTGCTCACTGCTGAGATCGTGCCTGAGAGACATACACACACCCGGCCGCCGCCGCAGAGCTAACCCTTCACCCGAGCACTTAATACCTTGCCTCACCCTTTCACTCTTAGTCATGCAAAATGCTTGACAGACGGTGAGATTTAAATCCTAGATCAGTGTTTCCCAATCTGGTCCTTGGGGCCCCACAGTCAGTCCAAGTTTTTGCTCCCTGCCAGACTGTCCACATCTTTGCTCCCTCCCAGCTCCCGGTAAAAACGTGGACTGTCTTTGGCTTCCCAAGGACCAGAGTGGGAAACACGCCCTAGATACATCACTGTGTCTCAGCATAATGAAGAAGAGCCCATGGAGAGTTCGATAGGGGTTACTTGGATTGTGATGATCGGAGCGGCTCCTCGTCAGCCGGAGAGTCTCTAGGGGCCCGATTCACGTACCATGCTGTGTTTGCTCTTAGGAACAGAGGCCATCTTTGTATAGGCAAAGCGACTCAGGAGCCTTTATTGTACTATATCGTATGTGGTTATTTAACCATGAAACAAAATGGACCAGGATCTGTTCATTTTAATTATTAATAATAATCTGAAAGCTTGCATCTATTGGGCCAGATGACTGCCTGGCTAGGGATCCAGCAGCTGTACTGTCTGAGAGAGGCTCAATGCCCCTTCTGAAGTCTGCACCACAAAAATATTGAATACAGTTTTAAAGGAAGCGCTGGTTATCCAAAATCAAACGCTTGCCATTATATAAGCTGGGCAACATTTTCCCCATCGCTGTTTTTTACTTCTGCCTTTAAGTATATTACATAAAAACACCATGCAATCTATAATACACCTGGCTGGAATCAGAGCTGTAATGTATGAATGTCCCTTCAGTTCATGCCGGTAACAGCTCAGTGCCAAACCGACACTGCCCCTTTTAGTAAAGCAGTAAAATAAATAAATAAAATTCCACAATGTTTATTAATCTGTTGTAGAGTCCGTTGAGCAAATTAATCTCCTCTAATAGCATGTCCCAGGCTTCCAGAAAAGTCACATGGAAATCCCAGATTGTGGATGCGGTCACTGGATCCTAAAGAGCGGCACCTCCCCCCGGTCCGCGCCTGGCCGTCCTCGGCTGTGGGGCGGTAATGGAGATCAATAGGAACGAGGATCAGGAAAGAAAAGCGCCTGGGTCCAGTGGTGCCTGCAGGAATACTCAGAGAAGATATTGATTCCACCTGCCCCACCAAGATCTGATAAAGGGGTCTGCTGGCTTCTAGCCCTCCGCCTGTCCAGAAACAGGCATTTACAGCTTTTAAAGCATTCTGAAGCCATGCAGAAGATGGTGTGGTTCTGCGTTCCATGGCATCGAAATTCAGAACAACCGGGGCCCCTGTTTATGTAACATTTGTAAGATCTTTGACTGGCGAGATTTGCCACAGCATTCGTTTTGTTCAGAGATCGTGGCTATAAGGACTATAGTCAATCGATGGGGGGCAGAACATGCTCTTTGTTTTCAACACTATATATCTAAACTTTCAAGGACAAGATCAAACTGGGGGGGGGGGGGTGAGAAAAATGAAAAGATTTGCAAAGAGAGCGTCATGCTCACGCGATGTAACAACACTGGACAAGCTGTACCGCGTCCTGCCCTCCGGAAGAGCTTAGCTCGCGTTTCCTCAGAAAAGAGTGCTTCATGTTTTTAAAGAACCCCCGCCCCCCCCGCAGCACTTTCACGCACGCCGGAGAGAAAGAGGAGCCGCAGGGATGAATTCGGTGAGACCAGAGCACACTGCAGTGCTAAGTGCTTCTGGGGAGTGCTGGAAGGGCCGCCGTTGCTGTCAGCCTCTAAAGTGAACCTGGCATGTTATTCATGGCCTGCAAGGTCCCTGAATTAGGCCCCCGCAGGCGGGATGGGAACGAGGCAGGACCTGGGGATGAGAGGCACAGAGACAGCCAGGCCCATCAGATGATGCCCGGATCTGGGGAACATCGGCCTCAGCTCCTTATTGGCTGGACCCCAGCGAGGCCCTGAGATTTGCCCCTGCCACAGGAAGAAAGGCCCAAAATGAACACGCACTCATGTTTCCCCCCCCCCCCCCCTGCATCTTAAAGAAAAAAAAAAATCTTGTCTCTCCCCTAAAACCGCTGTCCAGTAGAGAGATCCATTACGCTCTCGTGCTGTCTTTCAGCTGATGAATGGCCACATATCCAAGCATCTCGCATGTGCAGAACTCGACAAACCTGTGCTCATTAATCTACCCCACCTGGGACGAGATTTTGCATGTCGCCCTAAAGGATATGTACGTAAAGAGAGCCGTTTTGCTGGGCTGTGACGCACTCTGGTCCAGGAAACAACCTGGTAAATGACAGTTGCCGGAACGGCGTTACGCCGTGATGACTAAGAGCTCTGCTCTCCTGAAGAAAAGCTACCGTACCCTGCAAATATAATCCATCTGCGTTGCCCTGGATACGAGGTATGAAGATACACTATACACAGGGAGTAGATGTGATAACAGAGGAGAAACCAGAGCTGAAGGCACGCAGGCCACATTAAGCTGGGGCTTATAAGCCTCTGAAACAGCCTGCTCATGCACTTAGTGACCGGAAGGAACTAATAATAGTCTAAAGATTATCGCTTTGCCTTAAACAATCGTGTAAATCTGAATTTGAAGCTGCTGGTCCTTAGCAGATAGCCTCATAGTTCATTATTCTCAAAAGTTTGATTGAAATGAATTTCAAAAGACCCACGATCACACATCGCTTCAGTTTCAATACCCGTGGGAATAATTAGATAAGCTTAATTCAAAAGTAAATGCATATACTTTTGTAAAAAGTGTATTAAATGAGATCTGAGGACAGTATCCAGTAACTATAATCAGTGAGATTTTGTTTTTTATCTGCCATTTAAATCAGAAACTCCTTGGTGTTAAAGTTGAAATGTAAGAGTCCAGAGGCCTTTATCTTCAGATATATTTTAAAGACAATTAACAGCTGATTCTTCTGAGTCAACCGCAGCAAATGTTTGTTAATGTATTACATGCCTAGAATTAATCGGACTAATTACTGCAGTGGGAAGGATCAATGCAATTCTCCCATCAAGTGCTATGGCTCGTTTCCGGACCGTTTTGCTAGGGAACAGGGACAAGGGGACAATTCCAGGGACATGAAGGTCAAGCCTCGAACTTTTTTGGGTCTTCTGCACACTGCAGTTTTTTCTCTTTGTGTAGCATTATGAAAAAGGACAGAGGGAAAAACATCTCTGCATGGGCATTGCAGACCAAGCTGTATGATGCCTTTCCACGCCATTTCCTTTACATTTTCTGCTCATTGGTACATTTTACGGTCTTTGGGGAGTGGGACTCAGCGAGTTAGGACACTGTGCTTGTCACCAGAAGGTCGGCAGTTCAAACAGCAGCGTTGCCATCAGGCCCTTGAGCGAGGCCCATAACCTCCCAGTTACTCTTGGGTCTGTCTGACCCTGGTTTCTCAAAAAACGTACATTGCTTTGGATAAAAGAGTCTACTAAATAAAATAAATGTAATGTCCTATGTGTTGGGCTGCAGGTGGCATTGCAGGCAGAGTTCAGTTCTTCAGATGTGAGGCAGGCATTGCTGCATCGAGTTCTGATGCCCCACTGCCCTACAAGCACCTCCTGGTGCCAAGAATCCAACGTGCCCAGGAATGAGATTTTAAAAAGGAGCAACATGAGGCTGACATGGATAGAACAGCACTTCACTCTGTTCCAGAAAAGCACCACTCCTGTGTATTTTCACGCTTTCAGCTACGGCTTTGGCCAGCTAATGCTCACGGGATCTGAGTATTTATTTACGAGGCTTTTACAAAGATGAGATCTCTCTTTTTTGTGAGAGTTAAGAACACAGAAGGTGTGGTTTAAAAACAGGTGACTCGTGGATATCTAATGACAAACAAAGAGCTCTACTTTTTTCAGCAGTGGTAATACCATTATCCATAGTGACTTACACTATACTTAAGTGTGAACCTGAGAGTCATGTTAAGTACTTTGCTGACGAACTCGATGCTGAAAACAAAATTACCAACTGCTTTGCTTCCTGCAGACAGGAGATAACTTACTAATTTTACTAGGTAAGGACAAGTCCACCACATGTCCCAGGACATCTGGGCATTCTAGCCTGGATTATGAGGTCATGGGGGATTTGAACCAGCAACCTTCTGATTACAGGATCCTGAACCACCAAGCCAATAATCACCCCACTCCCCGACTGGATCATTAACACTTAAGCCATAGGAATCTGCTCTCTGGATCAGAATCTGTATCGCAGTCAGAGTCAGTATCGTCACTCCAAGGCTGGTGGAAATTTTTATTTTATTTACAGATTGTTACTGTTGCAGATACCATGACAATAAACAGATGACAGTTAGGACATAATGCAGACAGAGAATAAATACAAGATTCAAAGTATGCAAGGGAGATGAGTGAATGCAGGAAACATGCTGAATACTGTAGTTTTTTGTGTAAATTCAAGTTGTGCAATGTTGAAAGATGAAAGAGGCACAATACAGACGACATACACATGATGACATGTTTTTCTTGTTCTGCAAATATGTGCATAAATTTCCAGTATTGGTTTATTTTGAATTCAACTGCGTTCAATATGCTTTTTATTCTATAAGTTTATTATATCTCGATTGATTTCTCTCCTTATTTCAGGGACATGCGGAAGGACTCATACGGCTGAAGCCGTCCTGAGTCTCTGAAGCGAGCAGACCCGTCCTTTCTATAGTGAAACTCAGACACTGACTGGGCAGCTCCCGCCTGGCCCGCAGTGACCCAGGGGGGCGGGGCATCCTGTGGAACGTGAATTCAGCAGAGATTTCCCACTGCCACACGCACTCAATCTTCATTGTCACGGCTCGGCACCCTGCAGTGCCTGGTTGAGTCCTGCTAATTGTAACTAATGGGCAGAAATCAGGGGTTTGTTGGGTGGCAGGACCCGGGGCGTGGTGTTGGCAGGACGTCTGAGCGACACCGGGAGGAGCTCGACTCTCGTGCCTGTTGCCAAGGAACCAGGAGCGGATTGTGACAGAGGGAGGTGCGGGACTTTTGACTGCCATTGTGTTGACTGTGGAACCGGGTTGAGGGGGTGTGACATTTACAGCATCATTAAGAGGGCAGCGATGAAGAATTACGAAAAAAATTACCGACAAATAAATTAATGCAACTCGATGGAAGCTTATTAATGAAAGTCTGAATTACATGCCTGATTTTATAGAATGGAAATGTGATTTTCAGACGAGGCGAACAAACTTGGCTACCCGATGAGTGCTGAGGTCTGATATCCACTAGTGAGCCGTATTTAACGTTACGTCATGGGCAGCCGAATCTCAGCGTGCATCGCAAAGTGTGAGCTGAGCAGGCCAAGGAAATGAAGAGGCAGAAGCTTATATCTGAGTTTTTCCAACAGCAAACAGGGAAGCGGACATGACCTGCCGCCCATCTGGGTTCAGCCTCCTCACAAAAAACAAAACCCTATGGACTAACCGGCGCGAGGCCCTCCAGGGAGCGGACAGGAATGGAACATGCCGGAAAAAAATCCTGCGTACATCTGACCCCTCCCCCCCACCAGGTGGATGTATTTGCTCAAAAGTAGCAAATTAGCATCAAGTGCAGTTTTGGATTGTTAGAAAAAATAAAAATAAAAACAAAAAAATCCTTTGTGATAAGTTTGGCCCCTCTGTAAACGTCCTTGTGCTGTTTTTAATGAACAGGATATCGCGGGCAAATGAGTTCCTTACGTAACGGGGCTGTTGCCGTCACAGCCACCCTTCTCCTTACCCAGCGCCATGGTCTGTCTCCCCCCCCCCCCCCGAGCTCTTAAGGAGCAAAACCTGAACAAGTGCAGAGGGAGAAGAAGAGAAACTCTATTGTTTTAATTACCTCCATGGCCACTCCTGAAGGAAATTAATCATTTAGTCCTTTAAGAAAAGCCCTCTTAATTACATGGCATGGAAATGATTTTTATTATGCTATGAATGAATTTAATTACCATGAATTCACTGGAAAAATTGCAGATCTCTGGTAGAGGGGGGGCATAGAGGTGTTTTTGGTGGCGGATAAGCAGCCGATTTGGTAGTGGGAGGATGTTTAAGAGACAGCAGGAAGGGCTTTGGATGGAGTGCAGACGAATATCCTATAAAACAAAACACTGACCCGGGTCTGCATATTTGAGGAAAAGAGGCATTTTGACCAGGCACCTGCTAATTCAAGATGGACGGCCTATTTCTGTTTTAATGATGCAGCTCGCAGTGGGTTGCCACGGAGACTCACAGGAGAGGTGCTCTAGGGACACTGACCAGTCATCAGTCAGGCATTATCGCTGGTGTGGGGGTGGACAACATATCTTGCCAACCCCCCATATATATATAAGTATGTATATGGCAGCCTTCAATCTGACTTTTTACACACAAATCATATAATCCAACCAACACATGATTCATGTTTTCATGCATATAAATTCCAAAACCTTGTTCAATAATTTTATACCACATATTCAAGTTATGACATTATCATAAATACGCTAATCAGCCTGCAGACAGACCATCAACTAGCTTCATATTTTATGTCTTCATTTGCAAGGCAGAGTGGAAGAACGTCTGAAAGTGTGTCTGATCCACCTGGCCGGTGTGTGAATCAGCTGCTCAGAAAGGTGACAGTCATAGACAGAGAAATCCCTCCATTCAATGTATTTTTATATAGCGCCTTTCACAAGAGTCTCAGTGCTTGTCAACCCTGTCCTGGGGGACCTGCATACCACCCACATTTTTGCTCCCTCCCAGCTCCAAGCCAATCAATAATGCCAAATACCTGGTAGAGGGGTGCTGGGACCTAGGTGGGGGGAATAATGTGGACTGTGGGGGTCCTCCAGGACTGAGTTGAGGAACTGCAGTATCTGAATATATAATACAATTTTATAATCATAAGCAAGTGATTTCTTCTGGGATGATTAAAGTATCCTGATACTGATCTTGATATTAAATGATCAACGTATCACCTGTGCCTTATGGAAATGTATGTTGTAGTTGTTGTTGTCGCTTTGTGTCAGTTGTGAGGCAAATCCAAACAATTCAGCAAATCACCTAAATTTTATGCTCCGGATTTTACACATATGCATCGTTTTGGGATGTCTGGATGTTCAGTCACACTGACAGCCTGATTGCCCGAAATGAGTCGTGCGTAAAGAATCATCTTTGGTGTGACTGAATGACACGTGTATCTGACAAACAGCCATTGAGCTGGGCTTAGAAGTCCTTAAAAAAACCCAGGGGACGATTAAATGTTTTGCCACCGGTATGTAAATCTTTGCTCTTTGTATGGGACATTTTGTCACATGTTGTAATAGAAGATTGACAGGCAAGATGTGTGTTGTGCATAATAAGTCAATACATTTTGAAAAGCTGTAATACTCTCAGATTTTAATGAATGCAACAATTTTTGTTTTGTGGGGCTACAAAATGTGACATGCCTCACACGAGCTTCCACAGTTTTTGACAGTGCATGCGCGCCATGACAGAGGAGTAGGGTGTTAAAATGCTGTGTGAGACCAAACTGCTGCTTCTCGCTAGAAGACAACCAAGTTTAAAATTAGGTAAAAAAAAAAAAAAAAATCTCACCCTGTCAGCTTCTGTGCAGTGTCCGGGACAGGCTGTAACATTTAAAGCGGTTACATCTGAAGAATAAACTTTCATTGAGAACTTCGGGATTGCCTGCAGTGTTGCCATGAGCGATGTCCTCTCAGAAGTAAGAAGGAAAAGAGAGCTTAACCCGCATCCTGAATTAGCAGGGGTAAGAGTCAGCTCTGGGGCAACTGCCCCCACCGTCAATGGAGAGGGAAAGAGAACAGATACCTGGTCAGGTTTTCAAATGGAAAATTTGAAAAAGGAAGGGGGGGTGCATCTGCACTTGGGTGCGGTTTTTGTATATCGAACAATGGCTGATAAATCAAGTTAAATCAAATGGGACTATCTTCTATCTTCGTCATGCTATCCATAAACTGGTACGAAACAGCTACACACAGCATCATCATCGACTTCAAGTGCAAGAACACAGGACAGCACAAAAACAGGAGGGTTTATATACATACTACAATATGTATGTATGTAAACAAGAAGTAAGACAGCAGCACAAGGGGGTGGAATAAATTTAGTGACTAAAATACAACAATAAATAGACAAATAATAATAATAATTCACCAAATAAGCCTCCTTGAGTCCCTGAGTCAGCTGTAAACACGTCCACCGCAGCGCCGCAAACTCGGCTGTCCCAGGGTGGCTGTGCCAGGGGAAGAGTCTGGATGTAAGTAAATTTACACACGGATTTCCCCGACTCCACTAGAAGGTGCCACTCACCTGCGCTTGGTCTGGGAGGATTGGGGTTAAGGAGTCAGTTAGCATAGCAGGTGCCCCGGGTTCGAGATGTTGGGCTGCAGGTTAGGGTTAGGTTTACTGACGGGGGTAAGGAGGTATAGGAGACGAGGTAACTGGCCGATTCCTCTTCCAGACCCCCATCCGTAGCAAGGACTAGGCAAACCATCCCATCCCCTGTTTGGGGCAATTAGCAGGTGCCGGACGCATCCTGTTATCATCTGCTAATTGCCTTGTCTTGTGCTGATCGCCGCCCTGCTGGTGCACAGTGGACCTTCGTGTCACATTTTTTTTTCTTCTCCTTTTAGGTATACAGATTGGTATCTCCTATGGCCCTCATGACACACACAGTATTCTTGGCCTAAGTGAGACTTAATTAAGATATTAATTGAATGCACTACACAAGGCAGATCATGTGAATGAGTATGTTACTGGAAGACCTTCATTTTAATTACATCAGCTTGAGGAACTGCTATACATGCTTTTTGCTAATGAATTAATGTAGATCAAACAGTGTTGTTAATTGTTCAAAAGGCTACAAATGTATAATAGCTGATTAACCGAAATGAAATAAGGAATAGGTCATTATTCATTATGAATCACATATTTAGTCATTTTGTTTAACCCCTTAGCAAATCTTCTTTCAAATGAAGGCACACAGCAAAGAGTGCATATTCAGGGCTTAATCTTGCACCCAACAGGAACGTTAACAGGCTGATCTCTGAGTACAGCTGGGATACTGACTGGGACCGAACTCGGAGCAGGATTTGGTGAGCAACAGCATCCAGGACTAATATAGAAACGAGAAGACAGAATGAAGAATATGGGAAAAATCCAGGCAAAATCTATTGCAATAAAACTTATACATTTGCTTGCTTGCTTGTCCAAAAGTTGTTAAATTGCTCCCAAATTGTTGACACCCGAAACTGGCCAGGATAATGAGTAGACTCCTGTTTTTCTGCAGATACAGAATTGCAAGTCTGCATGCCCTCTAAAAACATGTGACGTAACCGTTTCTGAATATACACCCTCCGCAAAGCCTCTCCCCCAACACTATAATGAGTGTCTCTGCCCATTTTATATAAAAACAATTAAGAAGCTAGGGTTTCCTTGTACAGCGGCTCATGGTTTTTGATGGGCTGGAACCATTCTGGTGGGGTGTAACTCCCAGTGCTCCCATGAAGGAGAGTGCCTACACGCAAAGGGAATGGTCTAGGCATGCCCTTGTTAATAACCTAACAATGAATTATGGCTGGGCGTTGGTGGGGTGGGACACCCAAAAGTACACCCCCGGACAGTAATTAGCAGTCACTGAGCTTCAGTGATACATTAAGATGGCACAGATAGTCAGGCAGTGGGCGAAAGTGCACTCAAAATTCAGATGACCCTAGTCCACCCCCCTCCCTCCCCCCCAACCTAGTGATATTATTCACACTACGAAAGCTTCCAAATATGTGTTTTACTTAACGATCCAGTGTTTATTTATTGCAAAAGGGCGGGGGGAATATCTTCTCTGTGGTAGTGACTCATCAGGGAAACATGGGACTTAATTATGTGAAATTAATTAAATCTCAGCTGTCTGAGAGGCTCTTCCTCGCTCCTCACGAATCTCTATCTGGGTTCCCCGGGTGTGTATGACCACTGTATATGCTGACTAATTTCCTCCAGAACACCCCCCCCCCCCCCCCCGAACAAGAAACCCCACACTTCCAACACCCACCACCCGCCACGCTGTCCTCAGTTTCCATCTGCTGTTGCTGCCAAACCAGCCTACCCCTCCGATCTCTCGTTTTTTTTCTCGTGCCCTCCTGGTGGGGAGATAAAGTGCTGTAAAATTTATTTGTTTGTTCTGAGCCATCATATGTTCGAGCGATTGTTTTTTTTGGGACGTACACTGCTGTATTCCTTATATAATAGTAAAACTATTATAACTTTTCAAAGGCCTGAAACAGCGATAAAAGGAGGCTTGATACAAATAAGAGCAGGAGATTCTATCACCTCTATGGTATAAAACCTGCGTTATTCAAGAAAATACAACACTCAGAGACGCTGTGTTTACAGAGCTGTAACAGCTAACAAAGTGGACATTTATTCTGTTATCCTCTGCTCTTAATCCCTAACCCTTCAGGAGGTCTGCAAATGGAAATCGGTTGCTGTTCCCACAATCCCCCTCGCTTAGGCTGCGGAGGATTTCAGTTCAGACGAGCGAAGCCCCTGACAGAGACGATGCCAAGGACGAGAGGCGTCTGCGTGAGGCAGCCATGACCCCGTGTAGGACGGCTGTCCAGAGGCGCCATCATGTTTTTTTTTACAAACATGTTTACCCCCCCCCCCCCTTACAGTGGAGCTGCACACAGCCCATTTATCGATAAAATTTTGAAAAGCGTTAGGTGAGAAGGAATGTGATTTGCACAGAACGGGAACTTGCGATACGTTCATGTGCTTTGCACAAAGACGTGGAGTGACATGGGTCGTTTTATATATTTGCAGGTTTAGGGCCGGATTTAGGCAAAATAAGCAGTGAAATTAATCTGAGCCTAATTACGGCTTTGCTATTGTTTCAATCACAATGGGCAGGCTTTCCCCGAGTCGGGGCCTGAGACACAACTGCAGCTGATGTCTCATTAAACACAGAGTCCCACTGCCAAGCAGCTGCATTATTCGCGAAGCTAAGCTCGCGTCAGAGAGCATGTCATCAAGCGGGCAGACTTTTTAACAATACAACAAAGGGATTCGTCTCAGCACAGGGCCACGGAGCCTCGCTGGCATCTGGCTCATCCGGCAAGCACAGGATAAACAGGGCAGTGCTGCCTGAGCGGTATGCTAATTAAGTGCAAGTCACCTGACTGGGCATGTCACATGACCCACGTCAAGTGGGCCACTGCCACACTGAGCCACTGGGGGCATCACAGTACTGGAGGGAGGTCGTGCAATGTGGCGTGAAATAACTTTATAGCATTTTCACATTAGAAGCGTGACCAGAATGCATTCTTAATGAGGGCTATCGATGCCCGTGGGGAATCTTTAAAGGCGGTTAGTGAACCGTCTCGAAAAACAACACGGCTCGTGATCAAAAGAGCATGCGCTTAACGGACAGCAGCCGTGACGTTAAGGCCAAATCCCCGATAATAAATTACCGCACCGAGCACGTGTGTTTAACAAAAGACAAACAACCGATTTTTCTCAGTGTGTGACATATTAATGTCTGGATGAGTGTATATTACCTGAATAAATGAACGCATTATTTGAAATTCAATAAACCTAAAGCAAGCTTTTATTATTAATATTGAGCGGTGGTTCTAACAAGATCTGGTAATCCGCATAAAATATAACTTGTTATTGCATTAATATATTGATATTTACTCACTAAGTGAGGGGATTCTTACACGGTCGAAGCTCTACCCCGATCCAAAATCAGGTCCTTATTCGGCACACCTGCTGTTGCCCAGTGGGACAGTGGGATATTTATAAAAAAAATTACTGGTAATAAACCTCAGCTTTACAATCTGGGTGTCGATGTTATTCAAAGAGAATTGATTTCTGGCTTCAGGAACTAAAGGCATATTCAGTTATAATCAGCTAACAGCCCTGAATTAAACCGATTAAGAGGAGCATGCATGAATTTACACCGTCTTCACAACATCGACTGTCACTGAAGATATCGGCCTTGGCACATAGACCTACAATGTGTGCATCAGTTTATAGCAGAGTCATGTTGATTTCAGCACCGTAACAGACGTCAATAAACACAGGTGATATGTCGCTGTGACTTTTCATGTTCTCTTTGTGTAGGTTCCCCCTAAAAGTCCAAAAACATATAATTTCTCTAAATTACCCCTGGAGTGAAACTGTAAATAAATATGTGCATATCCACCCTGTGTGGACCCAGCAACACGCCCAGGGTGCTCCCTGCCCTGGGCTGAGCCAGTACCTAATAAGTGACGTGTGGATGGATGGACATGTCAGATTAATTACTATGTTTTATTTATAATGTTCTTAGCACTGGGCTGTTTTAACAATCCCTACAGATTAGCTGGCAAAGTGACGCTGTATACCATATTTTATGGGTTTTTAATGGTAAGGACTAACCTTGCAAAGATATATTACCAGAAAGACACACAGTGAAGTTACTACACCTTAACTGTTCTGCAATAGGAGGAACCTGCTTGTCACTTAAAGATGCAAAGACCACATCACGTATAATTGAGAAACAAGACCCCTGACTACACAGGCTATTAGCTCCTCCCACGTCTATTCTTTAGATTAGAGCTACATACGTGAAGGGAATCTGCTTGCCGAACACCTGATCAGCACTGCCAGGGAGGTCAGGTGTCACCAGGGGGGTGGGGGTGAATTTTGAGCATGATTTAAAGCTGCGAGTAATTAATGACAAACTCGTTGAGGGCGATGCGGGGGAGGGTTGTCAGTGATAGTGGCAGTTCTCTATTACAGAGAGTTAATGGGCCTTGGTGTGTGTGTTCCCCCCGCTGTGGCGTCATCGTGAGGACAATGCTTATTCTGCAGGGCCCCAGTGATGACTAGGGTGGGGGTGGGGGGGGTTGGTGCAGTGATAAAATGTAGGCATGGGTGAGAAGTTATAAGGACTAAATCACGCATAGAGCTCATCCTGTATAAGAAACAATAGAGCATAGAGCTCATCCTGTATAAGAAACAATAGAGCATAGAGGTCGTCCTGTATAAGAAACAATAGAGCATAGAGGTCGTCCTGTATAAGAAAAAATGGAGCATAGTGAAGGCATGCTGAATATTCTCCACAAATGTAGGCTCTCAACAGCTCTGAGCTGTTTGATCAATAATAGACGCTGCTACACAATTCCCCTGGAAGGTGGCCCCCCCTTTTCTGCATCTCTAATGGCGAGGGAGTCATATTTTCATAAAAACCGCTTTGCCTCATTCTAGTCTCAAGCCAAGTGAATTACCTTAACTGGATTTGTCGTTCCTATAACCAGGATGCAATTGACTGGGCTCACCAGAGGCCCTATAGGCGAAGGCGTCGAGCGCGCAGTGGGGCGCGCGTCGTTGCGTAACCGCCTCCGAGTCGGCGACTGCAGGGTAAGCTCCACTGGCACCTTTCCTGCCTAACAAATAGCTTACGAGAATTGATAGCGCTTTGATCGCTGTCCCTTGTTCACGGGAATCGGCGGTCGGCGGCTGCCCATTCCGTCATGCTAGCTTTGTCGCTCCCCATTCTTTTGTTCTCCCTTCCATCTCATATAATCTGATTGCATCGCTAGCCACAACGGGATCCGATTGCTTTCTGTGCGAGAGGATGGTGTAAACATCACTTTTTTCCCCCCTTGGTTATATATTGTGCTGTTTGCGAGCGTGAGTGCGGCAAACCAAATAAGCGAAATGTTTGACATAAAGAGCAGGATTGCACTCCTTAATTAGTTGTACCATTTATGCGAAACGAAAGAGGATAATTGAGGATAATTACAAAATTAATTCAGCTATACATTTCATGGTCTTAATAAATGGATATGTTTCTTGGTAGCTAGGCCAACATAGTAAGTATGCATCCGCTTCATTAAAGGGGGGGTAAGTGGCTGCATAATTGCCCATGTTTTATGAAACACATGAAACATTAAGTAAGTCTAGGCGGAATGTCACAGCAACGTTGAATTATTATTTTATTATTTATTATTTTATGTGTTGCGAAGGACAGACAAGAAAATGATGTATGACACGATTGCCACACAAACAAAAACCATCAATATAAGAACAACTGAAGAACAGGAAAATATTCTGATCAGAATAAAATTTAGCATCTTATTTTCTTTGTATCCACGCAAACTCATAGTTATTGTGATAAAGCTACGCAGCACAAAACTTACTTTCTACTAACGATTCTTTTTTCTCTCCCTGTGTTCCACTCCAGCTTTATGGCTCAATAAAAAGTAATAAAATATTAATCAACAATTCTTTAACAATTCTCCAACCAGGCAGAACTATATCGTCCCTTAAGTGCCTGTGCCTTTAATTGTGATCTGATAAGGACACGCCTGGTAGGCCACTCAGTCTGTTTTAAGTAGAGCATTCCTGGTTCGATAAGATAAGATTTTGTTGTCCTGAAATATAAAAAAATAAATGCAGCAAAACAACCACCCAGAAAAACAAACATATATAAAAACTAACATGGAAGAACATGGTGTTCTTGGTATAGGGGAAGCTCTGTAATCAAGCAAGGTGCAGGTGGAGCAGTATAAAGGAGACTCAAAGATGGCTGAGGGGTCGTGGTGCCTACAAGCACTAATCAAAGGCAAGGCAGTAGGTACATATCATCAGAGGTGGACATTTTAGGTCCAGAAGGTAAAAATCCAGACCAAGATTTTTTTGTTTCAACCACCCAGTTAAGTACTCTGTGACTGTGACTCTTTATGCTCAACTGGTTGGTTGAAACGAAAAAATCTTAGTCTGGATTTCTAGTTTCTGGTCCTTAAATGTCCACCTCTACCTACCTGCTGAACTCTATTACACGATAAAGTAATCCATCTTTAACCAGCTTTAAAAATGTTCTTCAATTTGTATTGTGTGTCTTAAAGGTATTTGATATTTAATTCATCAAGCACGAAACAAGAGTGAGAAAAAGAATTTTAAAGGTAACATACAAGACAGACTGAGCTTGCCTTGTGTACGATGGAGGAGCTGCAGGAACCATATATTACAATATGCATCATGGATATATTTCTTACTTTTTCACTGTCAGAAGAAGACTGGATTTGAAGAGCTCACTAGGAAATTAAATGCACGAAGTATGCTCAAATTCATTCAGGAGGCGATAACTCTCAGGTACTTTACAACTTTAATCTGCTAAAATTGTGCTTCCATATTCTCTATAAAACCATCACTGATGGGTATAAATTTGGTTAATTCAACTTGAAAAGCATGGTCATTCATCAAAAGTACAGTTGGTTTATTGGATATCATGTCCTAAAAAAGTCACCGGAACCTTCACTTAGGCCGAACGGCATTGTCCAGTATCCGAAAGACCCGTAAAGCTTTAAATCTGGTCTCTGCACAGCCAGAGTGTTCCCAGGTCTGGTGATAAATAAAATGAATACAGCCATGTCTGCTATTACTACTTACTTACTTTTGGGACTGCTATATTCCAGAGAGTCACCTCAGAAAATTCTGTTAAGGGTGACTTTAAACATGCATTGCATTAATGCCAAACCCAAAATATCTTTTATCCTTCCTGTTCCTAGTGCTAGTTTTTACCGCAGCCATCCAAGAGACATCTCATTACCCGGAAGAAAAATAAATTGCCTCAGAAAACAAAGGATTCATAGCAATATATTACATCTATGGTCATGTGTATCTAGCATATACTGGAATTAAATACACTGATAAAAAGGTAGATAAACCATTTAGATTTCTCTACAGGCAATGTGCTCCAACAAATTATTTGATGAAAACGATTAAAGTATGCAGATGTGGGATCTTCTTAAGAGGTTTTTCTGATTTGTGCTGTTTTCACCGTTTCAGAAGCTGGACCTGGGAATAGGGGAAGAGAGCAAGTCACAGAGTTTAGATGGGATGATGGAATGCCAAGAGTGACTGCTGTGCTGGAAGCTGGAGAGGTTACCGCTATCGGGACATGAAGTGTGAAATTATTTATCACACCAAGTTGAGGAGCAACACGTAGCCTGCAATGCAGACTGGTCTCCTGGATTAGAGAAGGCTTGGTGTTGAACATTAGGAAAGTGCAAACATCACAGCTTCACTGGGCTTCAAAACTTTTCAATGACAGTAAAAAGGGGGTCCCCCGGAGGAAGGAATGCACACTGCAGCTCTTTCCTAACGAACTGGAGATTGAAGAAGAATAGATCTCAGGTCACGGCTATGCTTCCTGTTATCTTAATTATATGAAATGAACAGGACATTAGCGCAATCATATTTAGATTATACAATTAGTTATATAATTATATCCTTTGGTTGTTTGGCTTATAGTACAACTATTTACTGGACAAGTAGTTTTGGAAAATTAAGGATAGATTAATTATTGTCTAGTGGATGCTGACTTTCACAATGACATACACTTATCACAAAAAGCATTAGCCAATTATTTAGGGTGCAGTGTTTGTTGATAGAATGGCCACAATAATCAGACCTAAATATGAGGCGAATCTTGATACTGGTTCAGGTTGGAGCCTAACAGCACCACAAGCTCATGGACTAAAAAAATGTAAACTGTACAAAGCAAGTAAGTCTAATTACCGCTTTTGCCACTAGACTAGTGAGGGAAGACTTCTTTCTTCAGATCGACACCATGCCTTTATGAACCCAGACAAGAATCTATCAGTGGGTGTCCCTGAAAGTCCCTGGATTTCCCTCCAGCGTAACAATGATGATAGAGGAACTTCATTAGCAGCCAATGACTGCATCGGTCTTGGTAGACAACAAAG
Organism: Gnathonemus echidnorhynchus; assembly: GCA_026776725.1. Taxonomy (NCBI): domain Eukaryota; kingdom Metazoa; phylum Chordata; class Actinopteri; order Osteoglossiformes; family Mormyridae; genus Gnathonemus; species Gnathonemus echidnorhynchus. The sequence continues at coordinate 13,731,151 of JAODJU010000046.1, forward strand.
TACGAGGCCATCAACATACTCAACAAAACATTAATTCTGAGGATGTTCTACTCCTTTGCTGCATACTCCATTCTGTCAGTGTCAGCAGGTCACCTTTTCCCCGCTCCATACTGGTTTCTGCAGTAAAGTGGCTTTATCTTTTTGTAACAAACCTCATTTGTCAGCTATCCCCGTAATGACGGAAATTTTCCCTATTGTGTATGACTGGAGCCCTATTTTTTTCCCCTCATTTAATACTGGCTTCAAGTCTACTCAGTGCTTCTATCTACAATGGTTGCTAGACCTGTCATAAAATCCACAAATCCTCTAATTGGTGGGGAACCTGTCATTCGGGAGCCGTCTCCACCTACTACGCATTCTGAGCCTCGAGTGATGAACCTGCTGCAGCCTTGAAACCTAATGGCGTCTCCCCCCGCAGGTCCCTCTGGGAACTACCATTGACGTGTGATTTTGTGTAAAAAAGAAAAGAAACTCGGAAATAAAGGATGATGAGCAGAACATTTCTAAAAACATTTCTAGTTCTAATTCAGGTCATTTTGCCCTGTGATATTTCATATTTTGATATCTCTCCAGGGAATATCAGGATGAATGTTATATTAGTAATATGAAATTTTAAGGCTAATTTATACACAAAATGACTAAAGTGGGGAACAGTCTGTTGGTGGCCCTTTATTTGTAATTTAAAAGAACATTTTTCCATATTCTAAAGGGGTCGATCAGTATCCCGAAGCTTTGGCATATCATTTTCCTCAAAACCTCGTTTAGTTTCCTTAAAACCAGCCGCATCATCTTCCATGAGTTTCACCATCTTTCTGTCCAGCAGACTATCCTCTCCTCCTTTCCTCAGTTTGCCATCTTGAGGACAGATGTTTTGGGAGCCTTGTTAGACAGCACTGCTCTGTTCTTCTGCACTGCGTCCTCTCCGGGTGTTAATATAATGCAGTCCATTCACACTCCCCACTTTGCACATTGTGACAGTTAGCGGGATTTTCACTCGGGCTGTCATGATTGTTTCAGTTAGTTCTTATACCCTGATATACAGATGACAAATAGGTAAGACCTAAAATATATCCGAAGCCCAGATTAAATCGCAAAGCACAAAACTTTCTTAATTAAATACAAGCGAATGCTAATGCTACTAAGCTAATGCTGTCTTGAAGAATCACTGTAATTCTGTTGGCTATGATGCTTATTTTGAATCTATTTGCGATCTGCAGTAGGGTTCGTCAGGGAACCTTCGTAAGCATCTGTCAGTCCTCATCTTTATCCTCTGTGCAGCCTGCTGCTGGCAGCTCCAGCCTAGCAGTCATCCGCGCTTGCTGCGAAAAAGCGAGGGCAAATTAGCCGAGGTCCGTTGGAAACTGGAGTTTTCCGGGATGTTTGTGATCTGACGCCTCCATCAAAATGACATCACGGCTCCCTGGTACTTTCAGCACCGCACATCTGGAGTGAACGTGTACACCAGGGGTAGCCAATCTTATCCGCAAAGGGCCGGTGCATATGCAGGTTTTTGGGATAACCTGTAGGTCAGCTGTTCAAACCCAGGTGTGAGGACTCTTTCAGCCAATCAGTCCTCTAATTAGTAATCTAATTAGGGAGTTGCAGCGAAAACCCGCATACACACCGGCCCTTTGTGGATAAGATTGGCTACCCCTGGTGTACACAGTGAACGAGGGGAGCAAACTAGCCTTTCCCAGGGCAAACACATTTGCATGGCCTTTAGCGTTGCGCTAATGCTAGGTTTTTTTTTTAGATATGCACCCAATCACATGTTTATTGTCTTTCCCCTGTTCTATTATTAGCCCAAGATGAACCCAGATGCTGCAGCTTTCATGGAAACCAAGTGGCTACAGCACGTTGAAGCAATATAGATTAAACAGTTTAATCAAAATCTTCACCGTGCGAAGGTGTCCTGTGTGTTGAACTTAGGCTACAAGTAAAATGCTATTTCAACTCTGCTTTAGTTACTCGTATGATAGCACTGTGCAGTTTGCACTCTTGTGTGTCGTCCCAAGCACATGCTGGGCTGTTTCGACTTCTACGGTCCTTTGTGGAAGCAGGAGAAGGCAGAAAAATAAAGAATTAGGCCTGTGGGGTACATCACTAGGCGTCGATGTCAGTACTTCAGCACCACTTCTCTTTTGCGTCAAAGAAACAGCATTACATTAATTATCTTGCAATGACTCTGAGGCGACTTTATAAAGACTGCCATTGTTAGTTGTTAGTAACTACTATAGTCTATTGATCCAACTTTAGCACCCCAAGCTCAAAATGTCTTCCCAGCCCTGTGGTACACGTGTGTTTTCCTGTCCAATCCCGAAGTGGGCCATTACCAGGATGCCAAAGCGATAGCTGGAAATCGGCACCTAATCTAACGACAAAGCGCTCATCGCACCTGCCCCAAGTGCCTTTCCCAGGCGACGGTATGATTGGCTGAATCACTGAAGTAACAACGCTGTCTCCGTTCTCTCAGGTACGGTTGCCTAATTAGCAGGCAGAACCCTTCACAAGCTACTTTGTTTTGTTTCCTCTGGGGAGAGTAAGAATAACATCATGAAAAGTTTGATATAGACTACATTTGCTTTTGTGCTTTATTTTTGTCCCTTAGACACCCAATTATACTGGCTTATTTTTATTTCATGTTAATGTCTACATGTATATAATGTGAACAGAACAATAAAAAGTATGATGTCAAAGAGAAGACCAGATAAATATTCCAATTAAAACCAACAAAAGAAGACACTAAGTGAAATACAGCAATGCAACTACATAATCTAGATGTTCGATTAATTTGACAGACAATTCCTCACTTTCGGCCCACTCGTTAGCGAAGCTGGCGGGAAAAAAAGCGGCTTTTGTTGCTAATAGCAACATCCCATTACCAGATTCGTGGTTCTTTGGAGGTCGTGGGAGAACAAGAGATCATGGCATGATTGGTCATTAGCTGGCGAAGGATCAGCTTGTAGGCTGAACACGCGCTTCCACAAATGATCCCCATTAGTCAACCCAGAAATTATTAATTGGGTCTCCATCAAAGAACTCACCCCCTCCCCCACCACCAAAATTCCTTGAATTTTGATGCAGACACAATAGTATTTATGAGTCTCTTGTAATCTTGATCTCGTTTGGAAGCAGACAAACAAAAAATGCCCCTTTTCATCTCCAGAACTCCATGACCTGAACAAAGATTCTAGTTCTGATGTTAATGCTACTGCCTTCCATTTTGGGACTGGCTGATCGCTGAGCTTGCTTACATCATCCACAATCACTTTCTAGGATTAAACAGAATCGTAAATCGTACTTAAATGTACAATTATCATATTAGCCTGCAATGTTTATCTGAGATTCTGTACCATCCACTGTGCACATATATTAGTCAGTCTTTCTGTTTTATGATAGAAAACACTGGAAAACACAGCTGCAAAGGAAGCGAAGTGTATTTCCTGGATAGGGAAAGAAAATTAATCTCTTCTAGAAGGGTTCATCTATAACCTCAACTAATGTAATTTTTTAAATGGATGATTAAGTGCTTTACCTTCAATACTGCACTGATACGATGTGTGTAACCTCCTAGTTTTAAGGACGTGGTAAAATTGCTCTCTGCAGAGTACAGGAGTACAGAAAGTGCTTTTCGTTGGATAGCTCGAATGCCAGCATACACACATTTTGGGGGCCTTGCCTGGAAGCACTTTGATTTGGTAGCATGCCATTATGGCGGGAAGCCGGATATTTTTCTTAGGGGTGTGCCGAATTGTTGCAATATCTGACAACATTATGTTTACGATGCACACAAATTGCATTTTCTGTCGTAGCGATGCATCGACTCGCCGAGTGAGTAACTGGCGGGTTGATAGTGGCACACTTACCGGCTACTTGACGGGGGGGGGTATTACATTGATTTTGTCACATGTGGTCTCGGGGAATAAGGATGGATTCCTCCGAATGACTGTGATGAATTATTTAACGTCTTTCAGTTTCAACAGAACAAGGTTCATAATGTATTATTCGTTATTTTTCTCTAAATGCTTCATAATGAAATATTTACATATAGCCATATAGAAGAACAGGATCACCTTAATATTTGAATAAATCTGGGGGTGCGATTGTTAGAGTAGTTTATATTACCACTTTAGTTCCATTACTGTTGTGTTATTATGTGCCATTACTGGCCTTATGTAGCTTACATCCCAAAGTATGACCATTCAGAAAAGTGCGTCATCACTTTAAATAAGCCCAGGCAGTGGCTTCTTAAACAACAGAGCTGTAATCACGCCTTGTTATTCCATAGCAGGATGAAACACAGCCAGGGGCTGACCGTAATGGTGTGAGATTAACGCCGATCGAACATCCAGAAGAAAACGAAATAAAAAGTGTGAAAGGAAGAAAACAGAACAATCCAAAATCCAAACAAGAGGCAATAACAGTAATTACAGTGGAAACTGTTGTAGACGGTATCTCTTCTCTGTCTGAAATATTATGTCGTGTTAATCTATGGCACATTTTCTTCCCCGCGCACTTTGCGGCAACAGCTACTGGGAAGAGAAACCAGCTTACGAAATGTCGGAGAGAGTAAAGCTTCAGTTTGAAGCAGCGGGTTCGGTAGCATCCTCACAGAGGGAACGTTGTTTATGAGGGAAAGAGGGTGAATGCACTTAGAGGGCAATTTATAAAAATTATACAGCAGAAGTGACAAAATAAGAAAAGAATCTGGAGGGGTCATTTTTGAGAAAAAAAGAAAAAAAAAAAGCCTTTTGACCTCTCTTCTCGATAGTCTTCCCTGGCTCTTCCACATGATTGATTTTGCTGTGTATTTAAGCCAGAGGGTAAACTATGACGGGAAATTGGGTTGTCCCAGCTGACCGTTCGGAGTGGATACTTGGAATCTGTGCTTTGCTGGTGGATGGGGGCACTCGGCGACGCTGTGTCAGCCATGTTTATTTAATTGGACAGAATTGGCTGAAAGCTAGGCATGCTCTCCAATCCCAGTCCCATTCTGAACAGCCATGTTCCAGGTATCCCAGCTAGCTGGGCTTTCCTCTAAGAGGACACGCTCCCCCCCCATTACCCCCCACTACACCACAGACCCAGGGACAATTCAGTGTTCTCAATTCAGCTGTGGATCCGACTATGTAATTCCTTCAAAGGCTAAAGTGAGACATGCATGTGTCAGAGCAGCCACTGGCCCAGTGTGTGATGCATACACACGGAATGAGCAGCAAATGTGTCCTTTAAAGCTCAGTTAAGACACTACCATGTCATGTCAACACAGGCAGCGTTTCCATGCCTTTTTCAGTTGGCCGTAATACTTTTATTCTCAAGCTCTGGGTGGCTGTTTGTTTCAGCATCACCGTGCCGCTCCGGTTAAGCATCGAAGGCCAGGTTAGAATGGATATTTATTGTCGGAAGTCTACATGACAGACTTTATCAAGGACGGATGCCAAGCAGAACCACTCTCACGGGCCATGGTGACAAGGAAAGATCCATCTTCGGAATGAAGGCAGAAGTTGGAAGGTGGGCACTCACAGGCCTCAGTGGGAGCCCCCCCCCCGGCCATGGAGGAGGGAGAGGGTGGCTGGCAGTCATTTCCTTTACCGGTCACCAGTGTGACTCTCCGCCTCTTTCTCCCGATACACTCAATCACCTTGGGCCTTTGAAGCCAGGTGAGGTATAATTGCATCCCCCCCCCATTCCTGAATATCATTACTGCCTGAACATAATTACACCCGGGACATCCGTCAACTATCCCCCCCACCCCCATCCACGACCAAAAAAAAAGCCTCTATGTTTCAACCTGTGAACAGGAAGGCGAAATCCATCAAAATCCCATTTCGGGATGCCAGTGCCGTGATGGATGCTAGGTGAGTTTGCAGTCTCCGTTGGAGATTATCTACTTGTGGGAATGTATTGCATGCATATGAGCCTTTCCTGTCCAGTAGGGGACCTCATTCCGGACATATTGAATCACTGTCACGTGTTAGTGCTGCAGGCAGGTGTCAGGTCATTCGACAGCTGTGAACCCACAGTGTTGCACTATTAACCTTGGGGGTCTGTGTGTGACTTAGCATGTATGAATGCTACACCTGTGATCAGGTCACTGGTTCAAATCCCAGTGTGAGTAGAGTGATTTCACTGTTGGATCGCTAAGCAAAGCCCCCAACCCCCACCAACTGCTGCAAGTACTGTCACATCCTGCTTTCACAAAAAAATACTTCCATCCATTTATCCATCCATCTTCTACCGCTTTTCCGGGTCGGGTCGCGGGGGCAGCAGTCTAAGCAGGGAAACCCAGACTTCCCTCTCCCCGGCCACTTCGTCCAGCTCCTCCGGGGGAATCCTGAGGCGTTCCCAGGCCAACCAAGAGAAATAGTGTCTCGAGCGTGTGCAGGGTCCTGGGTGAAAATAACTTCACTTTCAATAAAAACATCTACTAAGCTATAAAATAAGGTGCAGATATGCAACTAAATATTTGTAGTTTTCCAAATCCTGATCTTCATCCAATAAACGATGAATTTTGCAGGTCCATGGTCCATAAAAAAAAATTCATAATTAAAGGTGCATCCTTTGTGGTTGACAAGGCAATTTAAACAATTCAAACCAACTGAAACTTAGGCAGTTACACTTTTCTGCTATTTACAATGCAGTTGCAACAGGAGGGGTAGAGAAGCACCTCTGATCTTATTTTTATGGGGAAGATAGGGGAGGATTTTGCCAGCGAACACAGTTATCGAGTGGAGTTATCGAGTCCCCAGTGATGGGGGGGTGCACATTGCTTTAATCTTAAGTTGGAGAAAAAAATCCTTGACAGCGAGCACTCAGACCTACCACATGGGAACTTCATGCATCATGCCATCACAGCCGACCACGGCAAGCCAGACTAGCTCTGGGGAGGGGGTTGGGGGGTGGGTGTCTTTGACTCTTGTTCTCCCAGTGATATAGCTCTGTAGTTTACAGAAAACGCAATCATAGCCTTGTCCCCAACACCCTTATCGCCTTTTGAGGCTTGTAGAGGCCGGGAAAAAAAGCAGCTCTCTGCATCGGCAGCAGCCGACCCGTCGAGCACTTCCTGGAATTGCCAGGGTCAGTTGGTTCTCTAGTAGCTACCAGCTACCCACTTGGTTCTCTGGTATAAGCTGAAGTGTATAACTACTGTGTGTGTCGAGTGTCTGCAGTCTGCATATAAAGCCCCATCCTGCACACACACCCACACAAATCAACCCAACCTGCTTTCGCACTGCCTGGGAATTATTTCTGAAAAACAAATGGCCCAGGATTTTGGCTTTTTATCATCAAAGGGAATTTTGTTTCCCTCATTGCCTATAGTCTGGTTCCTGCCATATATTCCATGAAGAAAGCAGCTCCAAAGCCCTGTCAGAAATATAGAGGAGACAAGCGCAGAACATACAGTATAGGCAAGTGAGATCTATTAGGCAAAGTATTTGGATGCGTTTGAAAGTGTTGGGAAGAGGGAGATAAATATGTGTAAAATCACACTCTGAGGTGATCTGCCAAGGTTGAAGTTTATGCCCACAAATTAAAACTGACACTGACAATGGACAGCAGGGGGCGCTCCTGACCAGGCACCGCCTCACTAAGCCACCCCGAGCCCACAAATGATACAACATACCTTTTTAACACGGTGGTCATGTGACCATGGCTCCATGCCTGCCCCACATTCACAGCATCTATAATTCATCCCCCCCACTACCTAAAGAAGGGGAGCCTTCTTACTCTGCCACAATGTTGTACTTCAGTCCCCCCCCCACAGCCTTTGCTGCAATGCAGGATCAAAGAACTTAAAAAAAGAAAAAAAACTGTGACGGTGTAACATGTTCAAAACACAGTGATATTTCAGGGGCGCTTCCCAATGCTCCGTCATTATTAGCATAATTACTCGTGTTTTCATGCTACATGGTAATCATCATTATTATATCGTTAATTAGACCACCAGCGTTCCACAGTGCGCAAAATCTTCCGTAGTGGGAAAAAAATTAATAATGAAAATGTGGAAGGTTTTTCCTGTGACACTGTGCTGTTCACGTTTGTAGGATGCTGCCTGAAGAGGAATTTTGAACATTTTTAATCATGTGGCTCCTTCGTTTCCCTTTCATGCAGACGGGGTGAATATTCTGGAATTTTCCCCTTTAAATCAAATCCCACCCAGCTCTGCTGCTGGTTTAGTAAGGCTTGCATTTTCAGTGGGTTGAGAGATTAAGGCAATGGATGTTGTGGGTTGAGATATCTGGGGTTGGGGTGGGGGGGGGGGTCGATTATGCTGTATTCTTAAATTACTTCTGCAAACATCTCGCATTTGTAGAAATATCCATCATTATGTGGTATTAAAAATCTATCCATCCATCCATCCATCCATTAATCTTCATTCAGCTTTTCATGGTGAGGGTTGCTATGCTATTTAAAATGGTGCTTCTGGTTGCACAGTTGTACAGAGGGTTAATGCAGTGTAGGCTGCAGTGTAGTCACACTGTACCTGCATGTTTGCATATTGGGGGCGCCACACATTAGCATTTCTGTGTCATTATTTGGCAAGGAACAAACAGTGACAGAAGAAGAATTGTGCTTTTCCCCGGCCCACCTAAGGGACATCATTTACTGTTGCCAAGTTTCATATTTACCCGAGACACGTGAACGTGGATGTTGTAAATGCATTTGTGAATTTGGACCTTCAGGAAGCGGACATCGGCAGTGACTGTGCACCTCGTAAATGCGGACACCGCGCATGTAGCCATGAATATGGCCCTGGTGCAGTTGCAAATGTGGACCCTGTGATGCGATTGTCAGTGTGGACTTGGTGCCAGGACTGTGACACTTTCTCTTAGGAATGTGTCCCTTCTGCCATCTGTTCCTTTACAGATGTCCATCTGCAAGGCCTGGAGGGTCCTTGTGAAGCCATGTGAAACGTGTGGCATTTTGGTGAGCCGGATCCAACACAGTCCCAGTTACACTTATCAGACTCACTCACTCATGAACTGGCATATTCAGCCATACCCTGGGATGGACTGGCATCGTATCCAGGGTGTACCCGAGCCTTACGCTATCCAGGGCATTCTTCAGCCCCACCAAATCCCATGACCCCGACCAGGATAAGCGATTAGAAGATGCATGGATGCATGGATGGATGGATGGATGGATTCAGCAGTGCATTGAAGAAAGCTTTGGCCAGGAGGGAAGGAAAAGCAGTGTCAACACATTTATGACGCTCAAGTCTTCCATTTATTAAAGATTTATTAAAGTGCTGCTGTGCCAACTTTAGCGCTCTCTCTACACGGTGATGAGCAATTACCTCGAACCCAGAACCATCATGGAAAATAAGCCAACGGCGATTCGGCAAACTGCTTTCTCTCCAATATATCGTTAAGAGCAGAGCCAGGAGAGGGCGCTCATGCATATTAATGCGCGTGATTTAAGCTCCAAAACGAACCGTTACAGGATCCTCAAGGGGGCGCTGTGAGTACTGAAGGCTACCCTGGGATCGTATGCCAGGCCTTAGCAGGTCATATAGGTGCTTGGTAGTAATATTGGGACAAATACCTCAAGGCGCAGTTTCATGCGTAGCCCCTCAGCTAAAAAGCTTCACATCAACGCTTTACTCTTTGCTGCAGGGACTGTAATTTGACACCCTCTCTGCCTGCCTGCTTCTTTCCGGTGAAGCGAGCGGACGTGAGGGGCGGCAAGCTCTGCGGTTCATTATCCCAGCACGAGGACACGACTGAACTCCGACACCCAGCTGAGCGGAACAGCCAAAAGCACGCCGCCGTCAGGGCCACACCAGACGGATTTTCGGAGGCTAGGAAAAAAGGCTGGATTTCTGTAGACAGAAGGCATCCGAGGACAATGAGGCCCCCTGATTGTAATTACAGAGAGGTCTCTCTGTGGTTTGAAATAGACTGCATTACCAAGGCGAAAACAAGGAAAAGCTTTCACCTGCCGGCGTCAAGACGCGCGTCTGTTGCAATAAGGAGAATTCCCAGCGACGCTCTTTTGTTTGGAGTGAAAATCTTCTATAGTTTTACAAACTAGCACATAATGTCTGATTTAAATCCCTTCTGCGAAGCTATCAGGCTTCACTTTTGAGTTCTGTCAAGTTTCTGGATTTGGGTGATAGTCACGAGCGAGGAGTTTCACAGTCAGCAAGCTTAGTGAGTTCTTCATACGTTTGGTGCTTTATATTAATTTAAAAAAGTCATCCACCTTGCCCAAAAAGGATTTTGCTTCAATGTATTTTACGTATTAATCTGGCTGGCCTCTATATTGTATACTGACACATTTCATTTCAGAATCAGAACCAGAATCCTTTTTATCAGCCATGCAAGGAATTTGCCTTGGTGATGCTTTTAGAAGACATTACAAGGAACATTCAATGTTTAGCAAGGCATATACAGAAAAGCCAAAACACTAGATTAGCATTTGGGTAATATAATAATTATATTGTTGTATATGTAATTTTATATGTACTGTATTTACCAGGGGTCACCAACATGGTGCCCGCGGGCACCAGGATGCCCCCAAGGACCACATGAGTCACCTGCGGACCAGTTCTAAAAATAGCACAACTCACCACTGAGCAGCATCTAAAATTTAATTTTATCCTGTTGCTATTGTTCTTCAATCACATTTGCTCTACAATTTATATAATCACAAATAGATTTGATAATGACAATATCTAAAAAAACAAGCGTTTAAAACATATTTATTATACATGAAGTTTAGATAAGTTTAGGAGGGTGTTTCAAACTGATAGCCCTTCGCATGGCTCAGTACCCGTGAAGTAGCTCTCATTTTCACTGGTATATACAGTATATGCATAGTAATAATTTAAGTGAGAGGCACAGCCTGAGGGAAGAAGCATGCCTTCTGGTCATGGTTCTGATTGCCCTGAGTCTATATCACTTACGGTATATTACACCAAGTGATGGTTTTATACAGGGTGGCTGTCAAGGGGGACAAAGTTAGAATGGGCCCTAAAATATCTGGAACATAATTGGATTGGTCTGGGGGCCCAATATGACAGGCTTTGATGGGGCCCAGAATCTATAGTAGCACCCGCGGTTTTCCAAATATCCATTTCATGCAATGACATATCAACAGGTTAAGCTTATGGGCCAAGGGTTAAATTACCCAGGTTGCACTTGTGCCAGAAAAAAAGAAAAACAATTTCAAAGGTGGTCTAATTCTCTGCAGGCATGGAGTTTCCAGAAGGATTCCTCTTCATTAAAGCATTCGCAGGGTGGTGATAATGACTTCCGTACGACACTATCAACAGGGGAGGTGCTCTGGGTGTTTTACAAATTGAGTAATAGCCAACCTCGCTTAATTATGCTTTGCTTTGAATGTTTGAAAGAGGCTGCATTTGTCTTCAAACAGAGAGTCTCAGGTAGATCAGCTCTCTGCTTGCAGTTCAGGCAGGAGAACATGACCTGATTTTAAAATATTATTTTTTTCCACAGTAGTGATGCAAATAATAAAAAAAAGCACCCAATAATAGCCCAAAGGTTTTTTTTTTTTTTCTTTCGCACCCGTAGTTCATAAGGCTTATCATTTGAATAACCATAAAGGGTCAACAGTATTTCACCAGCAGCAGGACTGCTAAGAGAGCTCATGAAAACCCTTCAAGTAGGCGTGGGGCGAACTGATTCCTCAGCACTATATCTGTGCCTTTACAGCCGAGACGAGTGAAATATCTGTCCTGTCAAACTCTGTCATAGTCAGTCGTCTGGCTTGCGCTGTGACCAGCCTTCAGATATTAAACACAGCTGTTCTGAACCTAAATCAGTCCGTCCACTTCTGACACAACACCATCTACTGCCAGATCATTAGTTAATTTGTTATTTTTAAAGGTACATTACCATGGGTATATATTACATTTACACCTGCTTGTTAATGCAAACAGTCCCACTCTTCCAAATAGTGAATCATGTGGCTACAACTCAATATAAGCAACAAAAAGGAGGTGCAGTGACTACGCCGGCTAAGCTTTGGAATGGCTAAGATGTGGCACCTAAATGATTTGAAATGTGATAAAAAATGCTGGTGCCAGACGTGAATCAGACTAGACCTACACCTCAGAAACAGCCACTGGCCTGGGATTTTCACAAACCACAATACGGAGAGCAAAAGTGAAATAAATAAATAAACACCATCCAGTGAATGGCAGTTAGGTGGTTAAAAACACCTTGTTAAGAGGAGAGATCAGATGAGAATGGCCAGACTCGTTAAAGCTTAAGAAGGCCAGAGGAGCAAAACTAGCACCTCAGCACCACAGTGAACTTCACAACAGATGAAACATATATAGCAAGAGCTTTTACCTTAGAGTGTGTCTGTCTCTATATGTCATTATCATTGCTGTTATTATCCTTGTTCGTTGTGTTATTCATTTATACACTAAAGGCTAGACCTGACAGTTTTGTTGCCAGGCTTGACAAATTTGATCAAGTGAGTGTCAAATCCCCGCAGGTCTTGGCAGATCTCAGTTGTCTAATTAAATTGAAGGTTTTGTCATCCATCAACATATGGTTGTCATTAAAGCGATCAAATTCTCGGGCAGAAACGTGTTAGGAAAATCATTAGCTTTTTTTTTTTGTCCATCTGCTGACATGGATAATTGATCACCTAAGTAATGTGCCTTGGTTCTTCATTACTTACCCTAGAGTGGAGTCCTGTGAGGAAAAGACATCTATTTTTGCCTTGTCTTTACTTTCGCAGCTCATTGCCCACAAATATCATGAAAATTAAAAAAAATAACAATAACAAAAAAAAAACTTGGCAAGCAGCTAAACAAAAATGCCCTAATGTGCTGCCAGACCCACTGTCCTTTAGTACAGGATGTGGGTCACTCAGCATGGGTATCCACGTTAGATCCTGGGGGTTTGGAAAGGGTTAGATTAAGTAATAAAAATATTAAAAAAGAGCTGAAAATGAGACATTAAAGCATTAAGCTAAATATGCTGGAAATATGTAGCATCTTCTCAGAAGAGGTACCACTGCCCTAAGTCTACGTCACGCTCGCCCCCCACCCCCTTGGAATTTTGACCCAGCATGCTCATTACCTAACCCAGCCTTCTCGTTTGGCCGATCCCTGACTCTTATTAGGTCTGGAAAACTGCAGGTTCAACAGATTTACCCAAGCACATATCCGCTGGCCCCTCTGTGCCCCACATGTTCAAACGCACATGTTTGTTATCAGATGGGAGCTGAGTGGAAATCTCGGGGGGGCCGAGATGAGATTAAGGTCCGTCTTCGGTGCCAGATGGCCGCACCCCGGCCTCCTCGAGCTGGACAGCGGAGGCTGTAATGAGCGGCTAAGACTCCACAATCCATGCTGATTACGCTCATTACAGGGCAGCAGAAGCAGGGAAAATGATCCTGATCTATTTATTTTCACACCCTGGGGAGGTCAGAGGCTCGGGGGGGGGCTGGGGTACGGCATTCAGGAAGAAGCTGATCGTTGTCATGGCCCAGACCAGAGTTATTTAATTTCATCAATGGACCACGATGTTCATGCAGACTCATAATAAGCTCTCTCTGGATGTATTGAAGGTGAGTGTGAATACAGCCCTGACTGCCATAGGGGTATCGAAAGGAAAAGGTTCTTTTTCATAAGGTGTCCTAATTAGTACTTCAGAAATATTTTTAATGAAGTATACAGTAAAAAAACTGACATCATTCCTGGCATATCGAGTAAACATATCTTTATGGGGACCGCTCATTCATTTCTATGGGAAAAATGCTAACGCTAACTACGACAACCTTAACCCCTACCCAGCCCTAACCATAACCATAAGTAACCAAACAAAATACAAGAGTTTTTGCATTCTTAGTTTTTTTCATTGCAGTCACAGATTTTTATTAAATTGAGTTTTCCCTTATGGGGATCAGGAAACTGGGGGGGGGGGGGGGGGGGGGT
>JAODJU010000046.1:13745603-13760574 GCA_026776725.1 Gnathonemus echidnorhynchus
GGGGGGGGGGGGGGGGGGGGGGGGGGGGGGGGGTGTGATTGTAACCCCCAACGCTGGAGGCGTGACACAATCTCACAATCAGAGCTACCCACTGTGCTCCTGCCTGCATAAAGCGTACAAATTCATAATCAGGTGAAAATGACTAAGTAATACAGCATTATCACAATCACGCCCTTTCCAGGCACGGGGAATATCTTGGAATATGTGCGTGGATGATATTTTTAGCAGCTAATCCAAGTTAATTCAAAACCTGACCTTCATACATATGAATGACACTATTTATAATTGTGTAAATATTTTTCTTTTAAATACATATTCCCATCCGGTGTTCTGAGATCTTTGCCTGATGTCAGGGAATAATTTTCAGTTTTCCCCTTACAGTAGCAAATTGCTATTTTTCTCAGGCTGAATTGCCTGAGCCGTACAAATGAGATATTTTACAGCATGTCACTTTTTTTTTTACACTAACAGTGTTATTTTTAAAGGTTGGGGGGGGGGGGGGTTCATACTGAGCTGACCTCCAGTCCCAGATGTGATGGGCATCCGTCCGCCTGCACGTCTCGAAAGGCCGGCCCTTGTCGGCTCCATCCAGTGCACCAAGATGGTCCCTGAAGGGGCCGGAGTGCGGCTGTCATGAGTCACGCTTCACTGACCCCCACAGCTTGCCAGCGAGCCATTGAGATTCCAGTGGGCCTCCTCTGCACGTCAGGCATGCGGCTGGAGTCGTGGACGGGTGCCGCATGGCTGGCGGCCACCCGTGTCCGCTGGAGGAACGCGCCAGATGCAGCGGCTGCATCGCATTAGCCTGCAGCCTCGGAGGAGGAGACTCGGAACGAGCCGTTCAGCAGCCCCGAGAATTCAGCGGCGGGGCGGACGGCCAGCTCCGGCACTGCGTCGGGCTGTCGCCATGACAATACCTCAACCCTCCTGACAATACTACCCCTACCCCGCAGCATTGGGCTTCAGAGGCCCATTACTGCGTGGAAGTCATCCCGCTGTGCCTTCTACTATCTGCAGAGGAGCGAGGACGACAGCGAGGGCATGCAGCCATGCGTGGATGATGATGGTGGGAGAATGTCATCCGTCCGGCCGTCCGGTCCGAGCGGAGGGCTCAACTCTATGAAGTGCTATAAGTACACGACACACTCCATCGCCGCACGTCTTCTGTCGTCTCACACCCAGCATAGGGCTTCCTGCTGCCAACCCTATACATTCTGCTGTGTTTCTACAGGAATCTTGGTTATTTCACTTATACCGAGAGCTACGATGAATTAATCTATCAGTTCATCCTACCCATTACTGCTGCTGTTACCCTCCCCTTTCCCAGGGCTGGATCCAGGCATAGGCAAACTAGGCAGCTGCCCAGGGCCCGATCAGCACAAGGGAGCCACATAAAGTCATAATATACCTGGGCGGCTCCAGCTTTGGGCAGGACTGGCAGCTGCTGGAGCCCCCAAACTCCCTGCATTGCGGAGGAAGTGGAATGATCAGTTTCCTTGCTGGGGGGCCTCCCAGTTAAGTTTCTCCTAGGGCCCCTGAAAAGGTAGAGCCGGCCCTTTTGAATATTGAATATTTCAACTATCGTTTTAATTATTTTAATTCACTAATTGTACTCACCACTATTTATTCATTATATATTCCATCCATCCATCCATCCATCCATCCATTTTCCAAACCGCTTATCCTTCTGGGTTGTGGGGCATTATATATTCCATTTATGTAATATTCCCACCCACTATGCTTTTATTTTGAAAACAATGTGCAAATTGTCCAGATTGCCGCTTTTCACCACAGAGTTTCACTCTGTTTTTTCACAACTACAGTAAAGGTGTCTTATGTCTTAATCCATGTTAAACCAAAGACTAAAGGCTCAAATCTGAGCTAAATAAATATAAAGATGTTTGGCCATTTACTGAATGATTAAATAAAGGAAATGCAGGAAGTTCTGCTGGCGAAACCCAAGCGCTTCAGCTGCCTGTGAGGATTTATATATGTTGGAGTATGAAGGCAGAGAGGCAGAGAGGCAGAGGCTCGGTGATTAGCACCATGGCCTCGCGGCCGTTGGCTGGGTTCCCGTCCCCCAGCCCTGTGTGCGGAGTCTGTGGCTCTTCTGTTTCCCAAAACACAGAGGAGGTATCTCCCAGGGTTTATGTGTGTGTGCTGGGTAATGAATTGGCAGCCCATCCCCGATGCCTTGTGCTTCCAGAGAGGCTCCAGGCTTAGTGCTTAACCGGATA
This sequence comes from Gnathonemus echidnorhynchus, assembly GCA_026776725.1. Taxonomy (NCBI): domain Eukaryota; kingdom Metazoa; phylum Chordata; class Actinopteri; order Osteoglossiformes; family Mormyridae; genus Gnathonemus; species Gnathonemus echidnorhynchus. The sequence continues at coordinate 13,747,841 of JAODJU010000046.1, forward strand.
TGGAAGATGGATATAAAGGTTCGGAACACCGTCACGCCACCGCAGGCTTGTGTTGCTCCTCGAAAACGTATAAAAAGGGTCGCATATGACTACAAGGAATGTTGGAGTAAGTACAGTACATACAAAACAATAAAAAGTTTGTATAAATTTTTCATTTTCTAATCTTTAAGACTTTTTGTAGATATATTTTATAATTAACCTGGTAAAAATCACAGTTTATATATTTTGTCCTTTAAGACCAGAAACACCAGTTGGTCGGCTGCATTCAGAACAAGGTACACTGGGCCACGTACTGGGGAGAACAGCACCTTAACAGCTCAGTATAAGATAGTTCTGGGCCCCCGAATACAGAAAAAATACAGATGAGCTGAGTCTGGTACCATCACAGCACCCGTGGTGCGACCAGAAATGCCTGTCACGCCTCAGTGGGCGGGGCCACACAACTAAACCTCGTTACGATCACCTGTTTAACCAGCACTGTTGCGAAGTATCGTTGCTCTCATACTAAGCATTCTACCTCTCTTGTCTTCTGTGCCACGTCACCTGCCCTGCCCGACCTGCCTGCCCGCCTCGTCTTCCTGATCCCTGCCCTGCTTCATCTGTGTTCCCTGCTGTGCCTGTCTTCCCGTCCCGTGCCTCACCGTAGGATTGATCTCTCCGGGTCACGACCCTCTGCCTGCCTTCTCGACCACCGCTTGTTGCGTACCCCTTTGGATTCGTCTATTGTTTGGTGTCCCAATAAACCTCTGGGTCTCCTGCATCTGGGTCCAGCTTGCTCTATTCCTCCCGGACGTGACAATCGCCAAATTAGGGTTAACCAAAAAAAACAACCTGGGATTAGGATTAAGAAGGTTATGGCTTGTAGAGACATCCAAAGGTGTCTTTATGATAATTCAGGGGCCCTGTGTCCTGGGAAACCAATATTTAGCCAGGATTGACGTAATTTTTTATAGTATTCCAGAGCCTACAGCATAACCTTATCTCCCTAAATTAGGGTTAGCCAACAAAAGCTAGCATTTGGGTTTCAAAAGCTATGTCTTATACAGACAGCCCCGTATCCATGGAAACCACAATTTTGCTGAATTTGATAACATTTTTTGCACTATCCCAAGGCCTGTTGTCTAACCCAAAGTCTTGAGATTAAGATTAACTAACGAAACCAGGGTTAGGGTTAAAATGGTTAGGGCAGACATCCAAACGTGTTTTTCAAAGATGATTTAGGTGGCGTACATTGTGAAGATGTGTGCAGGCAAACAGAGCCGGATCCTCGCAAGTGGATCGATGAGACATTGTATCACCACCTGTAACTTTTAAGTGTTTCAGCAGCCAGATAAAAAAAAAATGCAGACAGCCATTTCTAGGCAAGAAAAAAAATAATGGCATGATTTTCCTGTTGTGCGTCCTAGTTTTTCGCGGTAATACAAATGGCGCTTATAACGGCAATCATCCACTTTCTCTGTCATAGCAGAAGCACGCAGCTCTCCGGGCAACATGATGATGACTAGCGGTCTGCTTCCTGTCTCCAGAATGTGTTGAGAACAGGATGTGCCTGATTATTTTGAAAGACCTTTGAACACCGAGGGAATTTGCAACAGAATTGGTTTGTGGTCAATGCGCCCTTTTCATTATACCAAGACAGTGTGTATACTTTAATGTCACGATGCATTTGCTCTGGCTGGCGCTGAATCGCGCTTTGTTAAGGCTGCGTCTTTGCATACATCACCAAAATCACATTTTATTATTTTCCTTGTTGCACTTGAATGCCTTCCAGAAACGGGCCAGGAAATTATTTTTTAGATATTTCTGCCATTGATTTATTTTTTGTTTTGATTTAGCATTAGGTTTTTGTGTGTCACTACTTTGCTGTTCCAAACAGATTCAATTGATCAGTTATCTAACATTATTTCTGTGTGTCAGTCTTTGCAGAGATTTGCAAAGTTGAACTCAGCTTCCTCATAAGACATTTGCATAATCGTTTTAACGCAGCGCTGTCATTAAGTTTGTCCTTTTGAAAGACGTGGAAAACATAGAGAAGAACCACTACATCTACTCTGTGCTCCAGGGGTTCCAGATCAATGGCTGACCCTACATTCAAAGTCTGTGTGTGTGTGTGTGTGTGTGTGGAAAAGTAGAGCACGATGGGATATATGAAAAGAAGCAGTCCAGTGTACCTGTACACATTCTCATACATCATTTCATTTCAAAACACTTCACCTTGTGTTTTTGGGAAGTTCAACTTGATATTCTTGGGACGTCAGTCCCCACATTATTTACCATGTGATGGTGATGCATTGGACCTGTGTTTCTCAACCCAGTCCTCAGTGCCCCCCAAACACTCCACATTTTTGCTCCTACCCAACACACCTGTACCAGGTAATTGACATTCTTGATTGATTGGTTTGAGGGAGCAAAAATGTGGAGTCGGTAGGGCCCCAGGGGACTAGATTGAGAAACACTGCCCTAGACTGCTTAATTACTGCTCTGTCATATACAGTAGAAGCGTTATTCTGAATGCTGCCAGTGGCATCGGCATACAATTTTGATTAGGGTGACCATCAGGGGCCAACAAAATTTTTTGGAGGTAGCTACACTGCACTGTATCTATTTTATGGCTCCGTTCAGAAATTAAAATAATGCATATTTCATTGTTTATTTTTTTTGATGTGGGGAGGCAGCAGGGGTGGCCACGTATTTACTTGCCTGGGGTGACCAGCGATCATTTCATTTTACACATAAATCAGCCAGTTCATTTTACACATAAGGATATCTGTATGATGAGGCTTTCTACGAGCAAGGACAGAACCGGCCCACAAACATCAGGCATTTAAAGTCTCCCCAGATATCGCTGTAGTGCCCCTGGTAGCTTTGTACACAAGAGTCATGGGGTGAACCCCCTCCAGGATCAGTCCCTGCCCTGTCCTGGTGTTTCCCTGCTTGGCCAGCAGGTGTCACTGGCCATCCTATTCCTAGTGTGTGAATTCACTGTTAATCACCCACACCTGTTCCTTCTTAGTCCTAGTTCTAATGTTTTGTGTATTGTCAATGGCCCACATCTGTATCTTGTTTAGTCCTAGACACCTGTCTAGATATGTACCTGCCTTTGCGCTGTTCATTAGTTGGTCATTGTATGTGTTGCCTGTGTTTCTCTGTGATCATAGTGCATGCTCTTGCCTGTGTTCCCTTTGCTGTAGTTTCCAGCCCATGGTTATCGTCATTTAACCAACCTGCCTTTGCTTTGACCCCTCGTGGTCCCTTTTGTTTTCATACATGCCTGAATTCAGTTTAAGATAAAGTTCTTGTTTGTTGTAAGCCCAATTGTGGTTCATCACTCCTTCCAGGTGTCCCATTGTGACAGCAGCTTTGGGGAACAGACACCTCTGACCTCCATCGCCATTGTTTCCTTCACAATGCAGGGGAAGACCTAAGGGACATAAAAATGGGATACTATGTACCGTGAGCCTTGGGGAGCTATGATGGAGGATGTGGGAGTCGCTGGAAGTTACCCTATAATGGAACTTTTAGCTTTTTTATTCACTTTTTTTATTACATCATTATTTTTACTGGTGCACCGGTAGAAGTAGCCCGTTCCAATTTTGCTCTTGTTAGGTTATCCATGATAAAGTCATCCTTCCTCTCACCTCGTTGATAAGTCTGCATTCCTATTAAAGTACAGATAGAGGACCAGCAAACTGAAAACGGGAGGATGCATGTCAAGGCACCGGCGCTGTGGGTGACCTGCACGGAAGCTGAGGGAGGCTGTGGTAGATTCATCAAACAAATCCCAATGGTCATGCCATCTGCGCTTTTTGTTCTCCTGTTTTTGTATGACTTTTTGCATATCTTGGCTGTTGCTGTAAACATGGTAACCTGAGCTGGTCCAGGTTATTGCATGATCTCTTGGAGCCTATAGATAATATGCATGAATTTAAGTCACTGACCTTAAGTGAACGATGAAATGGCACTGGTCCTAACCAGTGTGGCACCCTAGGTGAGCATCACTGCAGGGGTGTGAGACAAACTGAAATTAGCTGGGAATTTGGCGCCCCTTTAGATGCGGCTGCCTATGTCGCCTATAGCATTGACTGGCCCTCAATTTGTTCAAGTACAGGTACATTAGAACGCCTCTTTGCACATATCTCATCTTGCTCAACTTTGAGATACAAACATATTTGGTTGAGAGCGAAGTTTGGGATCTGAGTATAGGGTCAGGCTATTTATCTGCAAGCCCTGGAACATTTTTTTTGGTGAGGGGAGCGTTAAGGGCCTTGCTCAAGGATCCAATAGATTTGACTCTTTTGCAGAGGATGGGATTCAAACCAGTGACCTTCCCTTCACAAGCAAAGAGGCTGACCCCATTGAGCCACACACTGCCCCCCAGAGGCAGCTATTCAACACGCAGCCTGACCCTGTATGGGACTCTCCCATTTGGTGTGTGTCTCTAATGATTTGTAGCTAGTTTCTTCTTCTGCTAGCTGGTGTATAATCAATATGTGAGCCTTCTTAGATAGATAGTAGATAAGCATCCATGCTTTTGGTTTGTTCAACTGGGAAATAATTCAAGTAAACCAAAGTCAAAATATCAGACTTCTTTCAGAAGAGATTGCAAATGCCTAACACAAACTAGCCTCTATTCACGTTGCCTTGCATTTTTATCTAATTAGTCATTAAAAATCTGTAGAAACATTATTTCAATTTCCAACTATTGACATCAGAGTGAAGGAAATGATGGTATTTAGTAATTGTTAATTACATGTTATTGTTTTCATTATTATTATTATTATTATTACAGACCCTATTTACTGCATGGTGGAAAGATGTTGTTAATTCTTTTAAATAGGTTTCTGTGTCTTTTTTCTCAGAATGCACCTGACTAGCAGGAAGAAGGAAAAGAAAGAAAGGATACAGGGAGCCCAAGGCAACTGCACCTGCAGCCCCTCCCCGCTACCCAGAAGGCCTTGGCATCTCCTAAGCTCCTTAGCCATCCATCTAATTTTGCTGCAGCATTAATTTGTGGAGGACTCCTCGGCGTTGTGTCCGCTGGCCCCCCAATTCACTCCCTCCCCCCCCACAGTGTAGCTCAAACCTCGTCACATTTTGGGTTTCATTAATCAACCGCCTGTCCCTGTGGGGGCCGCGAGACGACCCCCTGACCCCGGTGTGGCACCTACCGGCTCTCCTGTAACACTTTTAATTAAGCCCAGACTTTCCGGGTAACACTATTTTGCATCCGAATCCCCCCCCCCCGAAACACACACATAATGACAAGGTTGTCCCTGCTGGCTGGACTTTCCACTTACCGTGGATGTGAGTTTGAGGGAATATTAAGGGGGAGCAATAGCAGGGGTAGGGTAACTTGACTAATTAAGGAAAATCACCTTATTTATAGCTGTGTGCTTCAAATTAATAATGCAATGCTGGGCTTTCTTAAAGAACCTATCGATTTCCCCTGCCCAAAAATAACACAGTGCTCAGTGCTGATTGGTGGACCTGTGAATGACATCACCGCATCAGCAGCTCGGCAGTGGCCCCTGCGTTCCATGCCTTTCGGCTACCCGCCGCCTTTAAGCGATGCCATGGCATTTTCACATGCGACAATCCTGTAACCCATGGTTTACTTACTTAGGCACAACTACTAAACCAGGTACTTAGCTGGTTAGGAGGGGTTTGAGCAGGGAAATGTACAAACTATGCAGGATTCTGGCCCTCCAGGATGGGAAGTGGGGAACCCTACTGGGGAACCCACAGGAATTCACAGGCATTACCAGAGCAGCCTTGGTTCATAAATAATGCTGGGATCAAAACAGGCAGCAACCTACAAATGGCTTAATGCACAGACATATTACAGCAATAGAATAGAATAGAATAGAATATGGTTATTGTACCTGTGCAACAAAACTCTGTACTTTCTCATAAATGCTACACAACATATATTAATCAAATAATAAAATAAACTAAAGGAATTAAATAAAATAAACTAAAGGAATGAATACACAGGACATATAGATAGATAGATAGATAGATAGATAGATAGATAGATAGATAGATAGATAGTAACTAAAGTTCAGTAGAATTTGTTCTTAATGCTTTGCCTGGTAAAATAAAGGTTTAAATAAAAAATAAATAAAGCAATCATATATTCTATATACAGGTGTATATGTAAATAATAAGAAAATGTTGTTCAAGCATATCTGAGCATATAAGACTAACATATCTCTAAATTTCAGCGGCTGCATTTTGTAATAGAATCCTGCAGGACACGGGGACAGACTTCCGAAGGTTATTTCCTGTAAAAAGCTCCCTCAGATTGCACATTTCCTAAAGTAAAGGAGAAAGGTACCCAAATGCAGATGAAGCCAGCCTCACATCAGCTCAGCCTCCCTCCTGCATGACAGCGATGCGGGGATCTGATCCCAGCCTGCCTGTTGCCATTTTGTGTGTGTGTGCGTGTGTGTGTGTGTGTGTAACAGCAACAGTTCTAAAAAAAAAAAAAAACAGTGTTATTTAGCTTATCAACAAGAATAACACAAATGGATTCTCCAAGAGAGGTACATCTAAGTGAATGAATGAAAAAACACAGGAAATACTCCAAGCATGTTTGCTGTAACATAATGTGAATGAAATGATGACCCCCCGCCCCCCCACTGTAGGCAAGCCAGTGGAGTGCGCTGTGTGTCTGCTTTCAGTTAAGTAAGTAAAGTAAAGTAGCTCTTAGCAGCTGATCAGAAGTCATGATGCAGCCGGAGGCACTGGGGGGGCAGTGTTTGTAATAATGGGAGACAGTCACATACCATCTGCAGGAGTTTACAGCTGAGTCATCCTGGCCACTGGTCAATAAAAACCTGCCGCAAGTCTTACGTCTTTAGTGATGCAGCGTCCGAGTTTGTGTGGGGGCTGTTTGCCTGTTATACAGCCGAACCAAAAAAGTCACCTGATTTGTCAGGAAAACCGGGTGGCAGGTGACCTTAACAAGGAGTCTCCGGATTGGTCAACAGGAGAACATGGTCATTACTGTATCCAGAATGGGATATAGAAAAAAAAAAGCAGCAGACATTTGTCCTGTCCCTTCTCTTTTCCTCTGTTCTGTCTCTTTCGTTTCTGCCTCTGCACCGTGGTCTCTTACGCGTCCCATATAACTGTCCCGACTCACGGTTGAGAGATTGCGTTTGTGTAGACCTGCCAGTACCTAGTGCCATTCCTCAATTAAATCAGCTGTTATTTTAGTTCATCAAACTGGGTCAGATTAAATAAGGTTGGCTGTTTACAAGGCTATTTTCTCACCGAGAGGTTGTGTTGTGTATAAAAAGAAAAATCAACCCACTTTCATTTGCAGAAGCACGCTACGCTCATTGCCAACATGAATCACTGGCTCAAATTTTCTGCTTGTCGTAGCCGTCGAGGTTTATTGCTCCTCATGCTCTGTGAAGCTGACTACGATGAGGAACCTGTTTATTACCAACAGCTCCACATTAATAAAAAAAACACCTTTGTCTGTGTGTGCAGGTAAGGTAAAAATAAAATATGATACTAATAAGCACACAGAAATGTGACAGTAACAGCAGCAGTAATAAAAACTCCTGTCCCTGGGTATACATTGTTCCAAGTCATAACAACAGTTCAATTCATCTGCTGGTGAGTGAGTGTAAGCGTCCAGGAGAGCTGTTAACTGGCATTCGCAGGCTGGAGGCTAACAGCTTACGGGGCGTCTACTCATCTCCTATTAAAAGATTCTTACTGCCTTCGAAAAACTCTGCTGAAATTCCGATTTTAACCAGGGATCTTGTCCAAGGTCTCCTAAATTAAAGATAATTTTTAATCACTTTGGTAATGAAAGTTTTTAGGGGAAAGCGCGGAGACAGATCCGTCAGTTTATCAGAGTCGACACGGAACATTATGTTGGCGACATTAGAACTGGCAGGCTGTCAAACAAGCCATCTCAGAATGATCAGAGGCCCGTGGGAAGGGGGGGGGGGGGCATTATTTTGCAGCGCTGGGACCACTTCTCCTGTCCATTACATCATGCTGAGGCAAGCTGGTACCAGTACCTTGATCTGGGTGCAAAAGGTTTCTTTATTCATAACAGGAGGTGTGTTGTACGGGAAGCTTTGGAACTCTCAGAGCGGACCTTCCTCTATCTTTCATCTTTGCATAATCCTGCCATACACACACACACACACACGCACGCACACACACACACACACACACACACCATGACACCATGCCATGCTGCTGTTCTACCATTTGGAAAGGAAACTTAGTAGTATAGAGGTAAGGAACTATCTGTAGCAGCCATCAGGTCGAATGTTAGAGTTAATGGTGCTTCTCCTGATTTTAAGCCCAGGAGCTGATTACTTAAGCTGTGCCTGTGTGGTCTAAGCAGAAAAGTGAGCAGAAGTGCTGGATAACCAGTCATTGACCATCCCTCAGTCTTCATGCTGAGTCCTTCCATTTGTTGCTCATTTGAGATGTGCCAGTATATTTGTGTGCTTTGTTTTTGTTTTGACGATAACCCTGGATCAGAGCTGTCCTCCCCACCGTCAGACCTAGTTGTCCGTATTGCAGACTGCTGGCAGTGTTCTCCAATTTTATGACCTTGATTTTTCACTAATTTTTTAAGTTCTTGCATTCTTAGTAGAGACATTTCACTTTAATGAAACTAATTTCTCCTGCTTAAATCTTTTCGCTGTGAAGTATCACCTTGCGATTTTAAAGTTTTTGACTCAATATGTATTTGCATGAAGTTCTGGAAATTAAATGGTTATTGTTAGAGTTATGATTAACATCAGAATTAGATAAAAGTAGATAAAAGTCTGATTTTGAAGGCCACCATTATGGGAATTATGGGAATTTTTTTTTTATCCATAGGAAAGTCACTTTCCCCTATTTAGAAAACAGCCAATCCAATTAATAACAAACACGAGGCGACTAGGACAGCTCACTGGAAACTGGATTTGTTGACATGTTGGTGACATCTCTACTAAATGATCAACACAAGGTTGAGTCTCACCATAACCAAGACAGCAGTGTTCACAGACCTCCTCATTGGGTTTGCTGCTGTCTCAGAAAGGACATAACCTACCAGGGTTGATTGTTGACTTCAGGAACGCCTGTGGCTGGTCACCCTCCACACTCCATCAATAGCTCCACAGTGAAGATTGTCGTAAACAGCAGGTTTTTTTTGCAGTACCGATCACAGATGGGCTCTGTGGAAATACCACAGCATCCGAACCAGTTCCCCCAGACTCCACGTTGGTTCCCAACCCCCCCGTCTCTCCCCTGGACATAATAACAATAACGGTGCCCCTCGGGCACGTTTCTGCACACCATGTTTACATACATCTAAAGAATTATTAATATCTGTGTCTATAGATGTGCTGCTATGTTTTGATTTTATACTGAAATACCTATGACAGCCCTGTACCAATGCACACCATGTTTATATATATTTATATATATCTTGCTATATATTTACATTTGTTTTATATTCCACTACCCATGACAGCCCTGTACCAATGCACACGATGTTTATATATTCTGCTGCACATCTACATTTATTTTTATATATACTACATGTGTATTGCTATATTATATCTTTGGTGATCCACATATATATGTGCATGTGTGTATTTGTGTGTGTGTGTGTGTGGATTATGTTTATATTACATTGTGGGAACCAAATGTTCCCCCAAAAGTCTCACATTTTGTTTGGGTACTTACGGTTAAGGTTAGGGCTGGGTAGTGGTTAAGGTCATCATGTTTTGATTAGAGTTTTCCCCATAGAAATGGATGGAGAATCCCCACAAAGATATACTTACAAACCTGCGTGTGTGTGTGTGTGTGTGTTCATTGTTGCACTTTCATGCTTGTCCCATTTCGTATGCATGCTGCACTGTGGGTCTGCAGCATCACTGTTTTGCTCCACTATATACCGCACTTCTTTATGGGGGGGCCTGACAAGTCTCGCACCCCCTTCTCCAAGATTGTCCTTTTGTGTTGCTGCCTTCTCTACCTCTTTGTCTTCTCCTCGCTCTTTCAGAGCTTCGATTTACCATGGTAATTTACAAATATGCCAAAGAGTCGGGTGATTGATCGCGCCGGATCACATAGGGCATGTGAGATATGGACCGGAAGACCCGCGGCGTGACTCGTGAATGGGGGGCGTATTAGAGCCCATCGAGATAATTATCTTAATTAAACTACATGTCATTGGGAAATGTACACCAATAAGCAATAAAAACACAACCCCCATCCAAGAAATGTTCCCTCGCCCCCCAGTAAATAAATAAGTCTACAAATAAACAAAACTGAAGAGTACTGTCTGATCATAGGCCACAAGGACAGGGTTCCAACTCAATTATAGGACTGCGACAGAGAAGAGAGGCAATATTCCGGCTCGGGTAGCTGAGCGATTAGCATATCGTCATCGTTTGTCAATACTTTTTAATCTCTAACAACAATTTTAGAGTCACCCATCAGATGTTGTGGGGATCACACTAATCAGCAGATCATGTCATCCATTACTGATGAGTCTCTAGGGGAGAGAAACTTTAAAGAGACTCAAACGAGATTAAGGAACGAACACATTGTCCAGCTCTTTCTCTTCCGATGTAATGATTGGATTAGGCGCAGGTAGGTGTGCCTCCTCGTCTGCTGGGAAGATTTCATTTTACGGCCTGAAGGAATGTCCCTGAACCTCAACACAATGTATGTCTAATTTGTGGGACGCATTTTAATAAAGAAGGAGTGAGTACGTCAGAACCACTGGGTTCTTTATTACTTGTCTCTATTTATTACATTTTGTTAATTCACAGCACAAAGTAATTCAATGAACGAGACATTAACCTGTCCAGATATGACTTTCTCCATTAGCTTTTAACTCGATTGTCCCCAATAATTAAAATAAATATATTAACGCCATGGGCTATATCACGTCACGATAGCTGGATTTGCAGAGTCCCAACTGTGCATGAAAGAGGGATCTCAAGAAAATTACAGCGATTGGGATCAAGCAATCGTATCCCATCCTTGGCAACTGCATTGTGCCCGGCAAGTAATCAAAGGGTGGCTAATTTGCATAAAGTGGCGGCTATCAAGGATCATCGGCCCCTGATTGGGTGGTGGGGAAGTGCCCTTGCAGGGCAGACCAGTCCTCTCCATGAATTCTGGGCATGCTGCAAGAATATATAGCAGCACCTTTTATTATAAGAGTGCTCTTATTTAATTCAGGTTTTACGCAATCTGCACTGTGCTTCAGCTGCATGATTGGCTGGCTGAGTGTGCTCTCTGTGTACCTGTGCGACACACAAGGAAAAGAAGCTCTGGAATCACTAGGATTTACCGTCATCTAGTCACATTACTGTTCAATATTTTTTCAAATATCGCACAATAATTATTATATAGGCAAAGATTTCAATACTTTATATTATGGTACTTGTTCATTTTTGAATGTATGCATATGCAAGAAGACAACTAGTCACTACAGACTCTGGAAACTTTGTGCAACTCATGTATTAGCTCAAATGCCTCTGAGGGAACAGAGAAAGCGAAAGGACAGTACATCAAACCAGACTATCCTATCTAACTGCAACGTCTACAACCCAGTGACTTCATGGGACAAGACGCTGTGGGAAAGATGTAACTAATGGACTCGAACTGCTGACTGGATGCTTCCGGAAAAGGATACGGGGTACAAGAGCTCAAGTGCAGATCGTCAATGAATGGAGAAGAAGGGGGCTGGAGAGGAGGAGCTAAACGACCCAAGAAAATGAAAGCAGGAAATGGGAATGAGGAAGGGAACGCCGCCAAAGCGGAATGAGGAAGGGAACGCCGCCAAAGCGGAATGAGGAAGGGAACGCCGCCAAAGCGGAATGAGAAAGGGAACGCCGCCAAAGCGGAATGAGGAAGGGAAAACAGCGAAAACAAACAAAAGTACACAGCATTTTATGGTAGCTATGCGGGGCCTGGTAAACGAATGCTTGTCTGCGTGTATCCTATAATGCTGAGATGACGATACAGAATCCTGCGTCTCGAACCACAGCGAGCCAAGTACCAGTGAAAAATGACCCAGCCGATATAAGTCAGCCCTCTGACTTTGCGGACTCAAAATGTTGGGGGGAAAAAACTAATTACAGAATGTCAGCTCATTAACTGATCCCTGGAATAATTACAGTGTATTCAAAAGTTTGAGGGAACAAAAAAAAGAAAAACTGTATTAAAAAGAGCAGAAAAAAACAAAAAAAAAGAACTTTAGCTTACATTTTTGTAGTGTATTGCTTGGGGCTGCTAATTGCTAGAATTGGTTCTATTTTACACACATCACCTCATCGTGCTCGCATTGAGCAAATAGGCTATTATAGCTGCATGTCATACAGAGAAACAGAGAAACACTACATTTCTTACATTAATGAAGCTGCGGGTGATAATTGGTACTTGAGAGTGCATCCAGTCCCTCTGGTATAACTCTAGGGCATCTACCGTGTGTGTGTATATATATACACAAGATCCTGTGGGACTTCCAGATCCAGACCAATAAAATGGTGATGGCGAACCAAGCGGACATGGTGGTGGATAAACAACAGAGCAAAGCCGTCGTGATTGATGTAGCAATACCAAGTAATGGCAACATCAGGAAAAAGGAATATGAGAAACTAGAGAAATACCAGAACTTGAGAAAGCCTGGAGAGTGAAGGCATTGGTGGTGCCCGTGGTCATCGGGGCAGTAACCCCCAAACTGGAGG
>JAODJU010000046.1:13760674-13777712 GCA_026776725.1 Gnathonemus echidnorhynchus
ATTCATCATAGTTTTGATGCCTTCAGTGAGAATCTACCAATGTAAATGGTCATGAAAATAAAGAAAACACATTGAATTAGAAGGTGTGTCCAAACTTTTGGCCTGTACTATATATATATATAATACATACACTATATATACACACACACATACACACACACAGTAGGTGCGGGTACGTTTGTGTGTGTGTGTGTTTGTGTGTTATGCACAGATGCTACCTAAACCTCAAGTAGATAAAAAGTCTTCCTCTGAAAAACAACTACCAAAATAATACGTCCTCTTTGAAAATGACAGCAATTTCCAAGCGTGTTTTTAATCAGCTAGACACCAAATATTCAATATGCCTGCTTTAGCTAATGAAACATTTGCTGTCTTCATTTCACTGGTTCTAAGGCCACTTTGCTAAAGCATTAATACTCTACTTGTGTTTATTTGCTTATCTCAGGCCTTCAGCTAAAGTAATCTACAGTATTCTCTCATTTATATAGCTTGATGTATTTATTGAGGTCATTCATAAAGTACATAACTCAAAGAGTCTACAGTTGTGCTCCTTAAACATGAATTAACAATCATTATGACATCAGATGAATACACCAGATAGTGCATAGATGGGAGGGGGCTGTATGCTTTAAAACACAGTGGAATCTGCAGTGATAAAATCAGGTGTCCACCATTTCGACCCTTAACAGTATCTAACTGGGAGAGAACTTAGGTTTGCATGGATTTAAAGCTTCAAATAACTGATCTCTCAACAACAAGAATCTTTTATTCTGTGGCAAGTCCAATTAGTGTATCATGACAGCTGAGATCTTCTAACCATTTCCTAAGTCCACTCCAAGGTGACCATGCATTCTCAGTGCTAGCAGCAAAGCTTCAGAATGGCTTACCACTGCACATCAGGTGTTCTTCCTCGGTTGTGGTCTTTACATCTACTTTGAACTCATCTGCTTTCAAAAGCATTTGAGGAGACCTAAATTTACTAGAGAGCAGATTGTGTACGGATGTTTTATGTTGGCTTTGTGCTTTGATATCATGTTGTGATTTAATGATCTATGTAAAGCACTTTGGTCAGCAAGGGCTGTTGTTAAGTGCTATATAAATAAAACTGACTTGACTTGATCTAGTTTTGTCATCATATAAAAAAAAAAATACAAGTTTGCAGTCATTAAATTATTTTATACTATTATTATTATTATTCTTTCATTTTTAATTTCACTTATATTTCACAAGGTGTGCTTTTAGTTCAAATTTAATTTCCTTAGGAAAAGTATTTACAACTAGCATTCTTCAGAATGTATTTATTAAATTGAAAATTTGAATTATTAACTGTAACTTTATTAGCCTTTATTTCACTGTGTTTGGGGCTATAGTTTTAGCTCGGGGGGGTGCGAGTGACTGCTTTGTGAGAGAACTATGAATTCTTTTGCTCCTAAGGTACCTTTTATGATGGGGGGGGGGGGGGTGTGTCTAATTTCAAATGCATCATGAATCCATCCATGCAGCTCATCCTGGTCATGGTCATGGGGAAGGTGGACTCTATGAACAGGCAGGTAGTGTATTTTAAATTTATCCAGGTGAGTCTTGGACTGTTCAGCCAACACTCATCCTTGTGTATATTGTCATGCTAAAAATGCAACTTTTGTATGCGGATAAAATTACACATACTGAAAAATGAATCAGTTCTCAAACTTATCCTTCTTATGGGACACTTCATTCTGCTTTTTTCCCCCAGGATCTCCTGTAAATGCCCTTGAGGGCCAGACCAAAAAAAGACGCCGGGTGGTAGGGATGTGGACAGGGCAGCAGAGACCTGGGCAATGACTGGCAGGTCCGTGAAATTTATGCATCCCACAGAAACAAGGCCGTGTAATTGATGGTTCCCTCCTGTGGATTGTGATGGCAGCAAGTGTGCTCTGGAGGACAAGGCTGCCTGAAGGCAGCCCACACTGCAGCTAACGTCATGGGGCCTTTGAAGATTAAGACTTTATTGATCCCGGGGGAAATGCTTACAGCAAACAGGGCAAACAGCAGCAAGTACATAGGGCACAGACTAGCATACTTACAGCACAGACTAGCATACTTACAGAGCATACTGTAACATACAAAGTGCAAAGACAGGACACTTAGTACAAACAAGTAAACATGGTACAAACAAATGAAAAAGTACACAGTACAAAAGTAGAAGACCCTGAAAAACAGACTATTATGGCATACTAAGGAAATATTTAAAGATACTATTAATAAATTAGCATTGGTATTTGTGCAATATAAATCCAGCACCAGATTTGTACTATCACGAAGAGGGGTTCGTTCCTGACGTATTGTGGCTGGGGGTGGGGAATTTGTTTCCCTAAAAAAGGGGTTTTCTGTGAATTTCCATTCCCAAGAGGGTCTTTTGATGCTCACTCTTCAGGGAAACTGGCAAAGGGGGAGGGACAACTGCAGAAAATGCCAACATAACCATCCTACAAAAAACACACAAACAAACAGTGATTCAACTATTCGACAGTGCCAACAAAAATACAATTTGAAATACACAAAGAAACAGCAAAAAATGCTGACCAAACAATCACTGGAGCAAGTTATGCTATTAAAGCTATAAAATAATTTAAATTTTCATACCTTTACCATTAATTGAAATGGTCAAAGTTTTCATCGGTAGTCACAATTAGGTGCACTATTACATGAGTGATAATATACTGTATAAATTGCCAGTATTACTCTAAATATGAATATTATTCATAAAGACTGTGGTTATGAGAGTGCAATTTGACAAGGTTCATTCTGATTAAGGATAAATTATTCTAAGTGCCCCCCAAAGACAAAGTATAAATTAGTGCAGAAATTAGCTTAAGGAACAGTGGTTATGTTAAATGAGTCTTGACTTCACTTCTTCTATAGATTACATGTGGGTTATTATGGGATGGATCCAGGGAATTCTGTCCTGTACTGGCACAATCGGGACAGTGAGGAGGCTTTTTCTAGCTGACTCATAATGTCACATTAGTGGCCAAATCTGGTCATAACAGGATCAATAATGATGCCGTAGAATGGACCTTTTATCAGAAAAGATTCAATTTGTGTGACACATTATGACTCAAATCCCCGCACCAGTTCCTCTTGGACCCTCTTGTGATGCTCTGTAACCCAGTAGATGGATCCTATAAACCGTGGTGTTTTGGCATTAAAGCTCTTCAAGCAGTTACCTAGAGGCCTGTTCGGAAGCATGCTGCCCCCCAGTCCCTCACTAGATGGCACTCTTCTGACTTACCACAGTTTGCTTCACTGGCAGTTAAGGTGTCTTCGCAGACACGCTGTTACCTCGTCTCATAAAATACAGGGCGGTCCGCTTCTTCCTTTGTTTGGCGAGATACAGTTTCGTGGCACATGAAAGGCTGCGTAGGAGGAGCGACACGCCAATAAGAAGCCCCAAAAGAAGCAAGAGCGGATTCAGAGTGGGGTCAGGCTGCGCTCAAGGGAATCCACAGGCAAGACGGAGGCGCAGGGGCTCTCCCTCCGCTTAGAAAACTGGGGGGAGTGGTTTGGAGACACCGTAGTGCTAAAGACTACAGCAAGAAAAGGCATGGAAGTAAAACGGAAAACAGAAATCAGAAATATGAAAGGTATAAGTGGTGGAAGCATTAACTGTCTGCTGTACTTCCGTTGTCGGACAATTAAGCAGTGCGAACTATGAAACTACGCAAGGAAAAGAGAAAGTCTCACCCAACCCTGCCAAAATAACAGGCCATTATTTTGTTAATGGAGGGCTGGGGGGGGGGGGGGGTGACATACTGGATAATCCTCTGGCTTTTGAAAGATTAGAGACCATCGTATTGTGGCATGAAAGTGAATAGTGAGCAAAGCAAAGAAGAGAAAAAATGAGCACGTCTGCCATGTGAGAATAAGGGGCTGCGTTTCAGTACGACTGGGATAAATAGATTATATTGATGGTTGGGCGTTTGGTTTGGTAAATTGATGCATTTGAGCCTTGGGAACAATTCGAAAAGCTGTTTAAACAACTGAACCAACTGCAGGATGACAGGAGCAGCCTTTGGTGTGATTAGTCTGTGCCACAAATGGCTTCAGGGGATTTTTGGTCAAGAGGGAAAAGTCAAATTGCAGTTAACAAAAATGAAAGTGTCGTTTATTTTGTTGATTTCGCTACGCGGCTGATAGCCTATTAGCTTTTATCACGGCCTTTAAACAGGCTTGTCTTTTCCCATTATCTGTCAAACAGGCACAATGCAGAAAAGAAAGCATCACATCTACCTCATTTAAACCTGACCTACGGTCCCAGAGGGGCAAATGAACCTTCACCCTGACTTTCATGGGAATCTAGCAGAACCTCCGGGCCAAGGACCACGAAGTACATCTGAACAAAGGTAGTGGGGGGGTAAAGTCATTTCCACTGGTCTGCTAGCTTTTTAAAAACTCAGATATAATTTGGACTTTTATTAACAAAGTTCCATCAGTGTGCATTAAATTATTTGCAGGTCATTTTTTTTTGTATTGTTCATCACTTCATTCTTAATGGTGCTCTAAAGGTTACTCAGGGACGGGTACTGGTGTTCGCTCTGGTCCCACAGTCCATGCACTGGATCAATGTGCAGTTCCAGATGAGCTAAGGGGGGGGAAGACATGGTGGTAAGGGGCAGCACACAGCCCAAACGGCAGCAGGTGGGGGCCACACTGCATCCTGAGTGTCCCTGAGAGGCCCGGGCCTGACAAATCGCTTGTTTTTCATGGAAACTGCAGCAGGGAGCAGCTGGGCTGATTGAGTTCAGTGCGACAGAGCAACACACTTTCCACTACAGAGCAAAGGGATCAAGTGTTCACATTAGGTCCGGTACTTAGGAGAGGGGAATCAAAACATTCATAGAAAATAAATCCAATAATACCTGAATAGATTCTGGGATTCAATGTGTGGATGTGCTGCAGTGTTTACACATTTTTTTTTTTTTTTAGAAAACCCTTCTTTATGATACCTATCCGTCCATCCATCCCTCTTGTACCTGTCTATCCCAGGCAGCACAGGGCATGGAGCTGGGGATCACTCTGGATTGGGTTCCAGTCCATCACGGGGCAGGGGCACACCCTGGATTGGGTTCCAATCAGCTACAAAAACCCCACATCACCATCTCAGTCCTATCAAGACCCCAGTGTGGCACAGACCCCAAAATGGTGCATGTTCTCTAACAGAAATGGAGGAAGGAGGTTTTGCATCTGACCACAACTTCCCAAACCATTTATCTGCTGGCATGAAAAAAAATACAGAACACTTCTGCTCCATTTTAACAGTTCAGAGCATCCTTACTTTATCTCATCTCCGCCTCTCTTCTGTTTTGATGTCCCAATCAGAGGGTCACCAACCCTGTCCATGCAGAGTGATACCTCCATCAGTCTCGGGGCCAAAGATAAATGTAGCCATGTTTGCAGCCATCCACGATATTCCCCAAGAAACCCTTTCATAGTGAACACACCGCCAGACCCCATGGGTGCACCATCCCTGCCAATGACTGTAATAAATACGAGGGCCGTGGAAAAAGATATAAAGGTTAAAACACTTTTGTGTGTCTGTCTGTTTGCTCAAGTGCATGTAAGTTGTGCTGTTATGTTTTCGGTGTTTACCACAAAACTAATTTTTTCTTCACTTTTTCTGAAAAATAACTGCAGATTTATTATTTGAGTCATGATGCCCAGTTGTTAATGTAATTAAAAATCATAATTTTAGGATTTTTTTTTTTAGGGTGGCTGAGAATTACTCTTAAGTTATCCGGAATAATTAATGTTTTTCATTAGATTCACAGAAGGGGATAACAGGTTTTACTGCCACTGCACTGCAATACGATGAGATTAATGTGCATTTTTCTGACCAGTGCTAATAAATATGAGAATAAAAGGACTAAAAAATAAGTACAAAATATAAAAGAACAGGGTATGCACAAATTAAACATATAAAAGAAACATGAAAGTTATGTAAAGGTGGGGTATTAAATTATACTCTTATCGATGGTAGAAAAATACACACGGCATGTCACGTGACCTACGGAGGCGCAGTGTGGCATGCGGAGGGGAACAGTGCCGTCACCAGTGCGGTTCAGCCTCTCCGTGACCTCGCAGGCTTCTCTTTCCGCACCACTGAAGTCAAGTGCAGAGGCCCGAGCCCTGACTCAATTATTTATCTCTGAACGGCCCTCTCAGCTAGGGAAGCTAAAGAGTTTGACCCCGGCCTCAGCATGAAGCACACAGGTAGTGGTGCTTTAGGTTTTAGAAATGGAAGAGGAACCGGCCAGGGTGATGTCGCCAGCACAGCTGATGTCAGCTCTAAGTGCTCGGTAGCCAAACAAGGGCAGGGAAGAGCGACGCCTCATACGTGTTAATGATCTGCGTCTCCAGGGGCTCTTTTGTGACAGACAAAAGCAGAGCATGTGCAGGTGTGTGCGCTGCACTGCTAATTAGCATTCGCTAACTGACATTCATAACCCTGATACCATATCATACGTCTCCTTCGCAGGCTTTCAGAAAGGTGCAGACCATCGATAAAGCTAATTAATAGGTATTCAGAGCTGGATGCTGCACAGAGGACATGTCAAACTGTCATGTTGAATGCCGAACTCAAGCATATACTGTAGCGGAGCCCACTCTGAGATGTGAACATATACCATACGCCGCAAAAGTCTTAGACAGTGCAAGGAAATGTTTAAAGCTGTTTATCTGGGTAGTAAGCGTCCTGCAGATGTGCTCAAAACAAAACAAAAAAAAACACAATTTTACATTACAGTGCATGCAAATTTAGAGTAACACAATAAAAACAAACAGGAATTTCTCCTGTCCTCCAAAGTGTTACTCATATCTTGTTAGAAGGCTGGAGTAGCACTGCTTCAATTCCCAGACGTCCCCTAAGGGCCCCTCAGCCATCAATGTATTCATTACATTTCACAGCCATATCACATTGGACCCCCAACCGAGACCAATCCAATTACGTTTCAATTTTTTTAGGGCCCCCGTCACTCAGGGGCCCTTGGAATCATCCTAATCCCCCCACCCCCCTCCTCCCCCCATGGCACCTCTGCAACCAAGTCACTAGTAGCTAGTTTAAAATGTCAATGAGGTATTGATTAGCCACATGAGGAGCGGATGGTTGGTGAAAATCGTGGGGTGACGTTAGGAGAGGTTTTGACGGACAAAACATAGTGTTACACCAACAGGAAGAACATATAAATATCACTGACTGTCTAAGACGTGTATGCAACATAGTTAAAACATCAATCACATTGTTCATTGTCCAAAGCCGTCTTGATAACGTCTTTCCCCATGTAATTCACCTGACGGATGCCCTAGCAGCGTTGTTGGAAAGACTGAAAATTACCCCGTTCTGTCAGAAAGCTGTTGTCATCAATAAAGTTTTGAATGTTGCATCACAGGGAAGTTCTGATCTAATGAGTGAAGCCTGAAAGCACCTCGACCTCAACTCTCTAACTTCAGCATATAGGGATGGAATCTGCAAACTTGTAAAGGATGTCTGGCGAGGCTGGTATCAAGTGCTGTCTGTCTTTTGAAGATGAAGACAGTGCTGTCATATTTGACGGCAGTCTCCAGTACAGCCAGACTGTTCATTTAAATTGTAGAAGTTGTCTTTTTCCTCAAATATGAAGAAGTGTGATATACAAGAAGCAGCAGAATATTCAGGGTAATTACTGAAGCTTTGTCAATTAAGTGTATTTATTTCTTTGTACTAGTCTGCTTTTAATCACCTTAGTTAATTCTAATGAGTTTTATCTGAGGAGTGATGTAATTCTACACATACCCTATACACCAGTATATTTTTAGAAACACCATTTAATATTTGTATAATGAGAGTCTAACCTTCCTTCGACTAGTAACAGTAATAATCTAAAGTCTACTTAACACAATACTCACACACACACACACACAGGCTATAGATACCAATGATGCACTCTTAATTGTAAAATGTTTTTTTAATTCAGCCAGATTTTTCAAATTCTGTCATATTATACTGTTGATTCTGGTCTACCATTGCCATGAAGTGCATTAGGAATAACTGGATTAATAACATAGTTCAGTCGATTTAATTTCCTTCAGAATCCACTTTCGCATGCGATACGTGGGAAAACAATGATGCGGTAACAGCGTCTGCGGTATTAAATACAAATAAAGCCTAGATCATTTAAATTTGTACATCGCTGCTGGGAAATTAAAGAGACAACGCTGCTTTGCTGCCACAATCGCATTTACTCGGTCGCCAACTCTCACGCATTTGGCGTCACACTCACAGGAAATCTTCCAGCAAATCTATATTATTCCATTATAAACCCTACAGACTATTTACAAGGTAATAAAACTGTGACATGTGTGTAAATGCGTGTGCACGTGTATGCAGACGTGTCTCGAACTTAAAATCTCATTCCAGCGAGCTGACCCAAGCTGGCAACCCTGTATCTAAAACAAACCGGAAAGGGGTTTTTTTCTTTATTGGGCACAAACCATAGAATGAAAAGAGGGCTCAGTCTTATTTTTTCTTTTTAACCCTGAAACCTGGATCTGACGCACTCCTAATGCTCTTATCAGATAATGCGGGTTAATTAGAAACTCTGCGGCGTATTAAATCAGGCGGATTATAAATGCCGGCGCGTCCCGCACACCGCTTCCCTCTCCGCCTTCCCAGCCAGGACTCCGCGTTCACGATCCCCGCCGAAACGCAAACGGGCTCCAACTGTTCATATTAACCGAGCATTGTTCCCGCATTATTTGCGTAGCAGCAGGGAAACTCTGGGTTCAGCGTCGGTAAAGAGCCGCAGACGGATTCCGTGCGGCGAACTACACGGCCGCCTTAGTAAAGCGGAGTTAGTGCTGGGAGGTGCACTGGAGAATTCAGTCGATTAAGTTACAAAAATACTTTTTGGGTGCATAATATTGGTTGATTATTATATAACTTTATGGGATGTAAATCATACGGTATTGTATATTTTACAGACTACAATTCACTTCATGCTGCATTCAGAGTATCCGAACAACCGTAGTTCCTTTTACCAGTAATAGTGCCTTCTGACAGTAATTACCGGAAAGCACTGTTAATAATTGTTATAATAAGGTAATCTTTTAAAGGGAAAGAAAACATGCCAAATACATAAGCCTGATATTAATGGAATAGGTAGTGAACTCAGCGGTTGCAATCCGATAAAATCGTTTGTGTGCGTATTCTGTATATCCCACCCATGTACTATATAGCCAGGTATCCTGATCAGGTTTGCGGGGTTTCCTTCTATCCTTTTCCCAGCAGTTGTACACCCTGGGCGGGGTCCCAGACCACAGCAGGACACCAACACAGGCCTGGGGGTGTGATGTACGCACGTGAGCCACTCTGCCTCACTAAAGACTTTTCACTAGTATTATTATTATCCTTAATTTCATCATATTTGCATAATTTGATTAAATCTATCATGAATTTAGTAGTCGGTTATTTCTATAGGTGGAGGTTGTCTCCTGCTTATCATAATGATCAGACTTCACTGGATGGTGCTTTGAAAGCTCTGATAACAGCCTCCTTTGCTCTATGAGAACTTTACTTTGAAATGTGGGATGGGTGGGGGTGCTGGTGGCAAATACCTACAGAAAGAGTCATTGTAAGCCCCCCCCACAAAATAGCGTAGGTGTGTCAAACGACTGACTCATGAGTTTCAGGTTTGTCTCGTTAAGCGGGTAATTCTTTCAGTACGTCTCCGGTGTAATCGGTGGTGATGGTAACGCCATTTTGATAGCTCACCAAGTGCCCGGTGGCAAGATCCTGATATCCCTTCCGAATGAGCCCCCCCAGGGCATGGGAAGATTCATTGGAAAGGAGCGACCATTATATCTTTTCTCATATCTCATATCATCTCTGTCTTGTACTCTTCCTCCCTCCCACTCTTCCCTCTGTTCCTGATTGCTCCTTTGTTCTGAAGACTGTCTCATGGCCCCAATATCAGAAGAAATGGGCAGATTGGGTTTCATCTGTGGGCACTTGGGTTTAATGGGTGAAGGCTTGGCCTTGGCAAGTGGCTGTGATCACTTCTGCCTGCTGACCCAATTTTAAACAGCAGGACCAGGGCCTAGATAAGCATAGATGAGCGGTGGTGGCCCTTAAACGGGCAACAATGACATCCTCATGCCCTCAGATTTACTGCTCACTTCTGTTACCTCTACTTTAAAGGACGGCCTTTCAGAAGGCCGACTTTTCCTTAACGGCAGTCAGGAACTGCAGATATTCAAGAGTCTTGCCAACATGTTCATTGATACGCACCTTATGTACATTCTTAAAATTGCCTTACCCATCCATCTAGAAGAAACAACTAAAGTAACCCAAACTTATGGTGAACCTGGAACCTGTTCTAGAAAGCATAGGGTACAAAGCAGAGGGCACCCTGGATGGGATGCCAGTCCATCACGGGGCACATACTGTGCAATTCAGAGACCACTGATTGCAGGAGGGAGCTGACACAAAACAGACGATGTAAAAACAAATAAGAACAGATCTGAGCCCTGACCCCACTGGCGTGTGACTGTGGGGGTATCCACTGTGCCAATGTGCTACCCATGTTGCGGAATATATTCCATGTATATGTTGTACACATTGATGTTCCTTTGCCAAGGATTGTGACCATAGTATGATGATGTGGCTTGTTGCTTCAATGATGCAAAGACCTGAGTCTTCCTTAGGGAACAGGTCTGTGGTGGAAGGCCGTGGAAGACTCTCCTAAAGGGTAGCAAGAAAAATCGGAGTCTCTGGATGTGAAAGGCCTGGCCTGACTGTGTAAATTAGGATTTTAAAATCATGTTCATTTGACTTCCTCTGCCGGCCCCTGGAGGATGGGCTCCCCCTTTGAGTCTGGTTCCTCCCAAGGTTTCTTCTGTCTAGGGAGTTTTTTCTTGCCACTGTCCCCTCTGGCTTGCTCATTGGGGGCTTTGGGTGGGGATAATATAAAGCGTTTTGAGACAATGTAGTGTTGTGCAAATGCGCTAGATAAATAACATTGTTTTTCTGGTCTGAACATCTTAGAATGCTGCCACCACAACCCTCACCAAGAGAAGCGAATTGATGGTGATGATGATGATGATGATGATGATGCTGATAAAATTCTACAATTTGTAGTCCCTTTTCAGAAAGATTTTCTTTGGTACAAATTTGCGTCAAATGTGATGGGATTACTGGGTAATTGTCATGTCCCACTGACTGCAGACTGGGCACTGAGAGGACCAGGCAGTTGATTGGGTCAAAAAAGACCAACAGACCAATTGCAGTTCATGTCAAGAAAACCCAATTTCACATGATGCTGGTTCTTGGCTTTTCATGCATGGTATGGTAGCCCTAACACAGATATTAACTGAAACGTGTTTTTTCACCACAGAGATAATTATGGAGTCAGTATGGACATCTGTATTCTCCCTGTTAGACCTTGGCAGCAAACAGCATGTCACCCAAAGGAGACCCATCCGCAGGACATTGGGAGGTTTTGCGTCCTACCCATCAAAAAACTGACTAATGCATTAATAAAGGGTGGCACATCGAAGCCAAGGGTAGCTGATTGCTCTGACAGCAGCGGGCTGCAGGGTCCCGGTCGGTGTGGATTGTCTGGGGAGTGTCTGATTCACAGCTGTACATTAGCAGCTCTTTGGTGATGGTGTCGTTGAGTGCCCTTCAGTGGAAGGGCATGCTGCTTCAGGTGAGGCTCTTCTGACAGTGTGCAAGGTTCTGGTGCAGTTACCTCTGGATTATGAGGAGCTAATTCCACTGAGGGAATACATTCAGAAGTTGATGCCTGAGAGAGGCAACCCATAAAATAGTCAATTTGTTGATCCTTTATGGTAAATAGTGGAATTGCACAGGTATCAACCAGTTTGCTGTACCCCCTGAGAACCCCCCCCCCACACACACACACCCCACCAATCTGGGAAATGCTAATGAACTGCTTTGATTCACATTGTCGCATAAACAGACCCGGCCAGCCATTTGTTCCAGCTCAATAATAATTGGTCACAGGTTCAGTACTTTAATCACTTAGAGTACACAAGTAATTGTGCTATAATAACTATATGTCACATGTAGTGTTATAAATGAGGTCATTTCCTAGGTAACACATGGCCTTTATGGGAGCAGGTTTAAAACTCTTTTTCACTTCTTCCATTTGGCACTTAATACCAGCCAATAGTCACCACTGATATTATGGTAACACAATCCTTACTGGTTTGGTCTAATCATGGGCAGTTTAGTGCACAGGTACTTTGGATTATTTCTTTTGACCGATCCCATCTTGCTCTTTGAGACATACACACATGTACAGAGGGTCAGGTTCTGAGCACACAGTTGGGCCATTTATCCCGAACCCCTGGACCATTTTGGGAGATGATTAAGTGCCTCATTCAAGGGTCTAATGAAGAAGTGGCTGTTCTGCCAAGGCTTGAACCAATAACTTTCCGAACACAGGTACAGAGGCCTCGCCTGCTGAGTCCCACACCAACCTGTTTCCTCGGCTTCTGTGTGTGAGTGTGCGCGCGCGTGTGTGTGTGTGTGTGCGCGCGTGCGTGTGTGTGTGCGTGCGTGCGCACGCGCACCAGCGGGTATACCTTACCTTATGGGGACACAATGTCCCCACAATATGATGAATACCTGCCTTTTTTCCCTTGTAGGAATCAGATATTTCCTGGTCCCCATAAGGGAAAACTCAATTTAATAAAAAATCTGTGACTGCAATGAAAAAACTAAAAATGCAAAAACTCTTGCATTTTGCTTGGTTACTTATGGTTATGGTTAGGGCTGGGTAGCGGTTGTCATAGTTAGCGTTAGCATTTTTCCATAGAAATGAATAAGTGGTCCCCATAAGTATATGTTTACCCAATATGTGTGTGTGTGTGTGTGTGTGTGTGTACTAGGTACTATCTAGGTTGCCTTTAGGGTTCTCCGCCCACGTCAGAACTTGGCAAGATCTCCTTCCAATTATTCAGGGAAAATGCATGTGCAAAAAAGCTCTCACCTCCGTATTAAGAGTGACCGTGTGGCTTCTTGGCTGTGTGCATGTGCTTATGTTTATCACGATTTTCATGATGTCAGAAAAACACTTAAAGCAGCATTGCCGAATTGGCTCATTTGACACATTGGCACATTTGTATAATTATATGATACACGTTACAGGGAATTAGTATCTTATAGCAGCTGCTACCCTGCTGACATTTATACGCAGTATAGCTTGAAGCTAATCTTACATAAACTGCTGAATATGGGTAATTCAGTTGTTCATGTGTTAATATACATTGTTGTCTAATAATAGTATCCTGTTTAGTTTGATTGGGTTAACATGACAGAAAAGCCACAGCAAAATCCCTCTGACTGCCATTAGCTGTAGCTATAAGCGTAGCCGCTAACATAAATAAGATGTGTGACCAGGGGGTAATAAGGCTCTGGGTCTGCCGCCAGTCCCAGCTGTGAGAGTGACTGACAGCCTTGATGGGAAATATCACTGGGCCTCTTGATGCTGGGCGGCCGCACACTGGCTCTCCCGTGGATGCTGAGAGCTCGTTTGAAAAGCCTGCTTCTCCCTTACCACTCGGTTACCATTCTGGCCATTCTGTCCTTCTTAAAAACCCGCCGTCGCTTCCCGCTAGCCACCGTGTGCGCCAAGATCGTCGCTCCACTTTGCCCGCCTTATTTTTCTCTTCCATATTCAGGTTTCTCTCTCTCTCTCCAGCTATGGTTAATCATTAGTATGATCAGCATGATGTTTCACTGTGCCACGCAACCGGCAGAAACCAGCGAGTTCTAGAATCTATCAAGAATCTAGATTCCATCAACAATCAATCAAACCATTGTTTTTAAGCTCTGTATCAATTATAGTGAATCTTTATATAAGACGTTGAAGTTAATGTGTTTTTTTTTTTTCTGTATCTTTCCACTAGGAGATATTTGTTTGTGTTGTTTAATAGTCTAGGCACATCTTTCTGCTGATAGCATCTGCTGTATCCTGCAGGTGTAACCTGTAGGTCATGTCATCTGCATCAACCAAGCGCTATAGCTGGAATCTCACAGCTGCGTTGGATGTGAATAGATTGATGAGCCGTGCAGGCTGCGGACAGAATGGACACGCTGCTATACCATACAGTACCACAGCACTCCTTCATGTGGGTACAGCACTTGGCCATCAGCACACCCAGGGTATAGGGGCTCAGAATTATTATAATATTATTTAAAAAAATAATAATGCCAACACACATTTTTACCCTTATATGTTTGCCAATGAAATGCAAAACAAACAAACAAACAAAAAGTTTTTCGGGTCTTAAAATTGTACTGATGTAACACAAACAAAGCCATGATCAAACTCTCACACTTGCACAAATATACAAACCCACAGCAATGCATAATGGATTAAAAATAGCAATGAAACAGAAATTACATAAAATAAAATTACAGAACCTCATAGTACGAAAAGCTTCCTTAAAAAGCCGTATGCATATTCTGAGCCATCTTCGCTTCCAATCCTCAGAAATGTTGTAAATGGGTGGAATTCATGCCCAGTGCATAAGACCAGGAGAAGCATATCTAGCGGGTGTTCAGGTCCTCCACGTACAGGCTGGGTAGCTGGAGCCACATCACAATGTCTGCTTATGCTGTCCACAAGTAAATCTACATATATAAACTCCTGTCTGTCTGTGTGACTGTGTGATACAGCAGAGAACAGGCATCTCATCCATGATTCTCACCGTGACACTATAGATATGCAGCTATGGAAAATGGAATGAACTAATAACTGATTATTCATTACTTTATTATTCATCTTCCTCTTGTTAATGTTTTTGTCATTATTGCCGTGTTGATAGAAAGCACATTATACTCCAAATCAATCAGATTATGCATCTGATGGCTGGATGATTAGAATGTTGACTGAATATTACTGGAACGTGCCCTTTTCATTACTCATCGTTGCGAATGGGCCTTTATTACATTACCGTTCCCCTTTTACCGCTCAGCATTAAAGACAGAACATGTGTTGGTCTGTGTGACACCTGCTGCAGTCCTGCCACCAGGCCGCTGTCCTTCTCTCTGTGCATCTTCTCCTTTTTGTACTTGAGATTTGTGGAAGTATATCTGAAAAAGGGATCCGACGTATATAGTTATACATCTTGTCACAGGCATTTTATTACGACATATTATGTTTGTATGTCCTTTTTGTTGGTTGTTAACCCACAAAACTGTGATAAAACACTCCTTGGTTATCTACTGGAATCCACTGCTGAGCCACATATTGTGTCTTGAAATAAAATTCTGAAAAAAATGAATCCAACCTTTGTTTCATTGGTTGGTTTGTTTAGTCATCTGAGTAGCTGCATGCTATAAAATATTCCTCTGTTCCAGCTGGTGCTCACTTTTTTACATTTAAATACTTCTATGTCTTATCGCTGTTTCAGTCATTTTATCTTGAAATCACAGTACTTAGCGTTTTAAAAAGGGAACAGGCCTTGGCTTGTGGATTTATTTTTTCTTTCTTATATCTGAGAAAAAAGCTCCATAAACCTACTACTGCCTGCTGGTTGCTGGCTACTACCCTTGCTCCTGTTGTGCCCGGCTTATAGAAACGTCCCTCAGACCAGAGGTGGCACTGAGAATGGCACTGCCTTCGTCTTGCTATGGGGTATATACTTTCACGCTCTTTTCATTGTGGATCACAGCAGTCACAGGAAGCGGATGCTGATGTGCGCAGCTTGTTTACCGAAGCTAATTGTTTGCTTGCAGCCTTCTGCAGGGTGCCGGGAACAGGGGGGGCTGGTCCATATAGGAACCGGAGGTGTGGTTAGGCAGCAGAAAGACAGCCCACATTACATGAAGGACCTCATAAGCTGAGAGAGAGGGAGAGGATGATGAAGATGATGATGATGATGATGGAGCTGAAAGCAATGCGTCATGCTGGCAGAGGTCGAAAAGAGCAAAGCTTGTAATTAGCTGTTGAGTAGGCTGGTAATCAAGCAACTAATACAATGTTTCAGCAGATAATTAGTCGCTGTGCGTGTGGGGGCAAAGAGCATCTCATTCACAGGACCATGCAGATGCGAGCCGCCAGTGCAGGTTGTACTAACAGCACGGAGCGCTAGCAGAAATTACGTTCATTACGTTCAAGAACTGATTTGTATGCGTACGTGTGTCCACCGTCTGGATGTGCGCTTTCATTTTCTGTCCTTCTCACTGCCACCATGCTCCCGTCAACTAACAATTCAAATACCCAGAATTCTTCACTGCTTTCATTTTCTGTCCTTCTCACTGCCACCATGCTCCCGTCAACTAACAATTCAAATACCCAGAATTCTTCACTCCAAGAACAGGATTAAGTAGAGGCGAAGAGCGTAAATGTTCTCCATGGCTGCCCCGCTTTGGTTGCGTGTATCCCATGAGGCAGTGCGGCATTTCTGTTGATGTAGTGGTCTAAGGTATACTTTCATCTTTTATGCATGGGAAATCTCAGGAAAGACCCAAACAGGTTGGCAAATAGCAAGCTAGGGTGGGGAAAAGGGGTCATCTTTCTTGCGAGGCTCTCGGTAAATATCACAACACAGTGGGGCACATTCAGCATCACAGTGCCTTCTGTTTGCCATGACAGGGGATGTTCCTGTTTGTTCTCTGTCTTAATTAATTAGCTAACTCAAAATATATACATTTGTCTTCAAATAATATAAGCAACTATTATAGCAATCTCTTTTGTGTTCTGTCATTTATATTTTAAGGTACAGTCCCTCATTAGAAAATATGGCAGACAGCGAGTTAGAGTTTGGGCAAAAGCTCACAAAGGAGAGTTTATGTATGATTGTCCATCCATCCATTTTCAGTGTCCACTTGTCCCATTCAGGGTGGCAGGAGGGTCCAGTCCACAAGGTAGGGAGCAACCCAGGATGGGGTGCCAACCCAGTGCTGGGCACATGCACACACCATTCACATCTACAGGCAATGTGGAAACCCCAATTAACCTCGGCATGTTTTTGGACTGTGGGGGGGGGGGTG
>JAODJU010000046.1:13790005-13805025 GCA_026776725.1 Gnathonemus echidnorhynchus
ATTTTTCCCATTGAAATGAATGAGCAGTCCCCATAAGGATATGTTTACCCTACATGTGCGTGTGTGTGTGTGTGTGTTTGGGCACTTTCCAGTTAATATTAGGCTTTTAATAAAATCCTTGGTTGTCCTGTAAACTCCTCTGTTGCATGAATCTTTATGTAAAGGACTTCCACAGGCTGCCATACTAAGCTCCAGTAAAATGTGCCTGTATGTCTGATACTGTATCATAGTAGGTACCTATGTATATAATGCCATCAATGTAATATCAGGTCCACAGTTTGGTTTGAAAATGCCATCAAAGATTATGTTGTATCACTTTACAAGTAAATTTTTGGGGATTTTTCAGGCCATAATGAGGAAGTTTTTTCAGTTTTTGATTAATGGATTAATTAATGAGTGTATGGCAGAGTGTGTAATAAGCATGCAAATGTGTGATTCATAAAGCCCTTAGTGAGTATTTATGGGAACAATTATCTATTATTTGTGTGAATTGGGAGAGAATCTCAGGCCAACACTGTGATACGGCCCGTCACTCGAAATATCTGTTTATGGCCGCGCAGGTCAGGATTCCAGGTTTCCGTAACTTCAGGAACCACCTCATTAGCCAGTCCGTATGGGCACTGAAAGACTACAATGTCAGTCACAGCCGACAAGGTGGTTAAGATTGTATTTTCAAATTGCAATTGTACTCTACACACTGGAATACTGATCAGAATCAGTGTTTCCCAATCCAGTCCTCGGGGACCCACAGACAGTCCACATTTTTGCTCACTCACAACTAGGAGGGAGCAAAAATGTGGACTGACTGGCAGGTAGCTGGGAGAGAGCAAAAATGTGGACTGTCTATGGGTCCCCAAGGACCGGGTTGGGAAATATCAATCTAAATCAAAGCCTTAAAGGAAGTCATCATACATGATGGGTGACAGCTGTAAAACCCTGAGGATGAAGAAATAACTGTCATGTTTTATTCCCAAGAGTCCAAGTATTTTAATGTTTGACTGATGTGTTTATTCCCCCATTTTAATAACTGGCCATCAACTCCAGGGTGTGGAGCCCGGAATCCGGACTGGGGAAGAACAGGGCATAAAGGGGGCAGCGTGTTGTCATCAATCCACATGAAAGGCATGTTCCTGGACAGCTGAAGAGCACCAGACAATGTCGAGGAGATGCATGCAAACACGGGGAAAACCTGCAGCCCATGAGCAACCATGGGGGATTTTGGAGCCAACACTACTGGCTGAACCTCTAGTAAACAAGGCGAGTTACATTCATATCACACTCAGTCAAGGTCATCTTGATGGGGTCCTTCCGACTTGCCCGCCCTCCTGCCTGGGACATCCTTCCGGGATGGAATTGGACAGTGTAAATTAGAATATTGCCATCTTGTTCATTTGACTTCCTCTGCCGCCCCCTGGAGGATGGGCTCCCCCTTTGAATCTGGTTCCTCCCAAGGTTTCTTCCTTCTAGGGAGTTTTGCCTTTCCAGTCTCCCCCCTGGCTTGCTCACTGGGGGCTTTGGGCTGGGATAATGTAAAGCGCTTTGAGACAATGCCCTATACAAATGAAATTGAATTGAATTGAATTGAAATCAGAATCCTTTTATTTGCCAAGTGCAGAGTGGAAGTTCAAAGAGTATGAGGAATTCACTTTGGCTCATGAGGTATACAATTAAACGTACAACCAAGACAGAAAAATAAAAGAAAATAATTAATCGAATAAAAATCAAGTACAAATAGAAATGTGCAAGAAACAAATGCGTAATCATGTAATGGTGAGAAGCCAAGATGTTGGGTGTGAACATCATTGGGGTCTGTGCAAAAAAAAAATACAATTGAAAATTGAATAAATATGAAAGTCCCGTAAGTGTCAGTGTGTTACTCATGAGTAACACACAAGTGAGTACTCATTCAGGGGGCCAGTAGCAATCTCCCATTAATTGTCATATTAATAGGCATCACTTACTCGATCAGCGTAGTCTGACAGCATCTTGCACCCTACCTGTCACAGTCAAAGACTGTCATTAGCTTAGTCTAAGTGTGTCTGCAAAAGGGACCCATTTCATGCTTCCCTGGAACATACATGCTCAGATGCGGTTTCAACGATGCATCTCGCTGCAGGATGCTACACGGCATAAGACTAAATGTCTTCTTCCTCGCATGTCACACCAAGTGAGTAATGTTTATGCGAACCTGGCCATAAGCGTTTCAATGTATGGCTGCATCCGTTCATCATGCACATGACAAGTAAAGGACTTTGACTTTGAAGGACAATGCTGCAGTTCAGGATCTCCTGTCTGTTCCTCTCTGCATTACACACATATCCAGTAGTATGCTGGCTACATCACTAATGGAGGGAATGAAGCGAAGGGCAAAAGTTATGGCAGGTTTGAGTAGCTGCCATGGTAGCCCACCCCAGCGCTGGCATTCTGAACACTTTATCCCCCATGGAAGCATATTTCGGGGGTTTCCAGTGTGTACATCTTGATTGGCGGCACAATGGTGGCACCGTATTTCATCACTACCCACAATGCATCTTGGGTGCGATTGCCTCTGAAGTGGTCACACAAGGAATCCCACAAGGAAAGTATTTCCGAAGTTTAACTGGCACATTAATTAGTGTTAAACGGTGATGAGCTCCAAAGGTATATATTCTTTGCCTGAGATTCACTGTCATTCTATGGAGCTACTCCTAGCAATCCATTGGAGGTCATTGGTAAATATAAAATAAATCCCCTGGACTTGTTGATCTAGGATTACTTTACAACTTCCAGCTATTCGGCCCTCACAAAATCCATTGCTCTCCCAATAAAATTCCAGATAATGAAAGCCCTCGCAATTCTGTAGTTGAAAAAAAAAATAGCCTAACTTTAGCCTAGCAATGCTACTGGCGATTGCCTATGCTTTCAGATACATCGCAATCAGTCATCCTGGACAAACAATGGGAAGATGTTTCTTTGCGAACAAAACACCACAACTCCAAAAAGTTGTTATGTGAAATTATGTGAAGATGATATTTAATGGTTCTCCCTTTACTATCCATCTTCCAAACACTTACCCTGCTCAGGCATGCAGAGGAGGCTAGATCACTATCCCAGGCAGCACCAGGCAGGAGTATAGCCTGTACACACCATCTTTTTATCACAGGGCGCTTACATGCGCATACTCACACATTAAAGGCAATTTACAAACACCAAGCAGCCAAACTACACATCCATGGTGTATAGGAAGGATGCAAGATTAATTGGGAGAAACTCAACTTACACGGGGGATATGCACACTCCCCACACATGCACAAAGCAAAGATGGGATTCGAACCCTCAACCGTGCCACCATGCCGCCCTTTCCATATACTGTACCAGTCAAAAGTTTGGACATACCGGCTGCTAATGCACTTGGCTCTATTTTAGCTGTTATTCACCCTACAGTAAAAGGCCTCCCAGAAATGAAGCAACACATATCAAGTATCACAACAACTAAGAGAAGTGCTCAACATCTTTAAATTTTAGACTCTTCAAAATAGCCCCCTTTTGCTCCATTGACTCTTGGCATTCTTCCAACCAGCTTCCGGATGCAGCCACCTGAAATGCTTCTCCAACAGTCCTGAAGGAGTTTTCACAAGTTCTGAGCACCGCTTGGCTACCTTACTCTTACTCTTCGATCCAGCTCATCCCAACCAGCTCTATAGGGTTTACAGTAGGTGGGGGGATTGTGGGGGCCAGGTCATCTGTCACAGCACTCCATCTCTCTCCTTGTTCACATAATAATCCTTAATACATCACCCCCAGATGTGTTTTGGGGTGTAATCCTGATGAAAAGCAAATGATTTTCAGTCGGTGTGTCCTATCGTTTGACTGGTACTGTATCTTTAAATTACCAATTAGGCAAGATACCATTACTACATCATCATTACTCAGAAGATTTTTTCCAAGGCATCGAATGAAGACCACACCAAACACCCTTCGGTGTGTTTATCGGGGCTCTTCAGCAAAACTATAAGATAGAGTTCAATGACAGCAACATGACAGTGTGACAAAGAAACCCATACTTTTCCTTGTAGGCCCTTGGGGTGCTCCCTAACCTTACACAGCACCAGAAGGCAAAACGCAAAGGCACTTTATTCATAAACTGCTTTCCCCATTAGCCTCTGTTTATCACTGAATAATTTAACAGTGCTTTAATGCTGAGAAAGCCTTTTTCATCGTTTTGTATTTTCGCTACGCCTGAAATTTATCTACATTCAAACATATAACTGAGTCGGTGTTGAAAGCTGACGGATACCCGCTAACCTCGCTTTAGTGACAAAAATGACGGAAATGACGATGCATATATGGTCGAAAGTGATGTAAGGACCGGCTGCAGTAAGGACTACTGAAGCTGCGCGTGTTTATAATGTCGATGCTAATTGCGACAATAACCGGTGAGGCTATTTGCTTCTTTACCATGTCTGTGTCCCTTGGCGCCATGGCAACAGACAAATAAGTCACAAAGACAAAACCTAGCATGCTGTACCCATGCATTTTAGCTTCATTATTGGTTACCGTGGATTTAATTCTTGCTTTATTCAGCAGTTTGTTTTATCTAATAAATAAGAAAAGCATGCGAATGACTGTATTTACCTTAGAGTACCTTCTGCTAGTTGAGTCCGTTTCTTTAAGAATTATATTTGATTGATTTAGCAGACGGTTTCATCCAAGGCAATGTACACATTACACAATAGGCTCTGGAGTGATTTGGGGTTATGGGACCCAACAGTGACATCACTGTGCCAGACCCAGGATTTGAACCAGCGATCTTCACAGGCACAGTGTTCAAACCCACAGAGTCATAGACAGCCCCCCCCCCCCATAAGCAATACAGTATCAAACATCCATCCATCCAATTTCAAGAACGGCTCATCTGGTGGATGGTTATGATGGATCTGGAGTCAGAGCCCGAGCACAGACAGGCAGGTGAAAACCCTGGACGTGATGCCAGTCCATCAAAGAACAAATAATATGGTGTCTTCTTACCTCATTATAATCACAATGTGCTCCCAGACTCTACCGATCCACTTTATTATAAGACATCAGTAAGATCAAAGTCCCCCAGTCCCTCCCCCTTCCTTTCAACTCCAGCCTGTCAGTGTATTAGTTTATTTACAAAAAAGTTTCTCTGGAGTTTCCTAAATTATGTACAAGTCAGATGGAAAACCAGCAGGACTCAAGGAATGCCCATGTTCCGGACCTGGACCAGCAGCTTCTGCAGCTAGCCAGATGGGCGAGAGATGACATCAGAGGTCAGGAAGGGGTTAACAGCACGTCAATTCTTTATCATCGTCACTGAACATGTCAGCATAATGAGACTGAGTAACAGAGCAGGTCCAGAAAGTACAAATCCAGAGCAAGATTTTGTTTCCACCAGCCGGTTGAGTACTCTGTGAATGTGACTGTTTATACTCAGCGGGTTGGATGAAACAAAATCTTGCTCTGGATTTGTACTTTCTGGACCTGAACTTTCCACCTCTGTGGAGTTATTAACTCTCCGAGCAGTGCATGCCAAAACACAAGACAGGTAATATGCAAACAATATGCACAAAATATGTGCAAAAGTACTAATGTGATGAAGAGTTTGTGGTGAGAGTGCTTCAGTTCAACCCAGTTCCCACATTGGTGTAAAACAGTTTTTCCCAACCCAGTCCTCGGGGAACCCTGGACAGTCCGCGTTTCTGCTTCCTCTCAGCTCCCAGCAAACCTGAACCAGGTATACGGTGTTCCTGATTGACTGGGACCTGGGAGGGAGCAAAAACGTGGGCTGTCCGGGGTTCCCCGAGGACTGGGTTGGGAAACACTGGTGTAAAAACTGTTCTTAAGCCTGGTAGTGTGGCTCTGACTGCTCGGTACCTTCTGCTGGATGGCAGCAGTTCAAACAGATGGTCTCCAGGCCGTATATATATATATATATATATATATATATATATATATACTCCACACGTGTGTGTGTGTGTGTGCTGTTATTTGAACTTTTCAATTCACACCCCATGTGTAAGATCCAGACCCAAATACATCAGTCCAGCAAGGTGCCCTGGCCTGCTTGCAGCCCCCCCCCACCCTGCGTCTGATCTCTCACCCCACAGCTCAGGGTGGCCAGTCCTTCCAGGGGTACATGTGGCCGCTCAGCGTCACCGAGGGCCCCAGGCCACTTGTTTGGTGTTCTTAGTGTTGGCCAGGCCACAAAAACACTTGTTCACTCATTAGAACTAATTTAAAAATTCATGATTGTTAGCCTTTTCTATTAACATCGGCCGTGCACTTTGAGGTAATTATGTTTCATGTGCTTGAGGGCGTTCAAAAAAAAGAGTGAAATGAAAGTGAAATGAAAGGTTGGAGCCCACCCTGTTGCAATGTATAAATCATTTTTTTTAAATGTAATATCTCAAACTAGCCAATAAGAGAGCTTTGATTCTTGGTGGGCCACACCGCCTTTGGAAAGGGTCACCATTTTTGTGAGGGCCTGAAAAATGAATTTAAATTAAAGTAAAACCCGGGGCAATGGCGGCTTGGGGTGTGCAGTGATCTCTCTCTCTCTCTCATCCTGGTAGTTGTCGCATTCAAAGGAAGGACCAGTCTCCTCTGAGTCTGCTAACTGATTCTGCAGCCAAACTGTGGCAGAGGGACGCTGGGCCCTCATCCAGATTTTATTAAGGTTGTATACCAAAGTCAGTTTATTACACAGACAGTATCATCACAGTATTTTTCCCTCCCCCTATTCAGCTACAGCATTCTGGTTTGAGATACAGTACTAATCTTTAAATTACTCGACATAACTAATAACACCTATCTGTTCCAGATGCAGCAATTGTTCCAGGATGGGAAGTGATGCATTATGGGCACAGCTTTATGGGCTGGTTTTATGGGAGGGCTGGGTCAACCAAAGGAGCCATAAAACTAATGTCCTGAACTCATGAGTCCTCCCAGTGGCTGGGAGGACCAGAAACTCCTGCTGAAGCTTTGATCGTCACAGTAGCTTTTGTACAACAGAAAAGCGTGTCGAAAAATTACCTTTGGGATTTCTGTGGGCTATTTTATCAGCAGCAATGCCCAAGCTCTTTCAGCTGCTCCCTTTTGAAATGTGATAAAACTGAAAGATAACTGAAAGCAAATCACAGCTTTCTAAACTCTTCATTCGATTCTTTGGCTATTTTCTTGTCTGTATACATCTTCAGGGAAAGCAGGGCCAATGTTGAGGACGGCGGCTGAACAATGCAGAGCTTACCCGCAATTTCGACAGATATCACAAATTGTCTGACTCATTAGCAGGAAATTCTCTGCCTTACAGTGATGTTCGTGGCACAGAGCTGTCGTTCCTCATGCCAAGTTTGACGCAAATCGGTGCTGAATGGCGCATATATTCAGACAATATTAGAACTATTAGCACGCCTTTGACTGAGACCTTTTATACATTTTTAAAGCGTGCTGATAAATCACAGCTGTTATCAGATCTTCTAATTCCTGTGTGGATTAAGTGGCGTTTGCATATGGCATTGGCGCTATGTCACTATATTCCTTACAAAATGTTTGTAATTTGTGTAATTGGATAAACAGTATGCATTTGGAGTGTGCTTTCTTCACCGGTAGTAGCTGTTTGTTTCTGGTGCGTTATATCATTAAAATGATTCATTTCATTACCCGGCGAATGTGTCCGATTGGTCACATTCCCTATAATGTAAACAGCTCAATGTTTACTAACGCAGCTACAGTTGAGCATGACCCACATTTCGGCTGCTTACCCGTCTTTTAGCTAAAAGCCAGAGCCATTATGCAACCTGTTGTCTGCTCCATAGATGAAGGATCATCTCATTCCAATGAATGATATCGGAATCCAGCGCTGCAGAGCAAGCAGACCTACTGCATTGTTTTTTACAGTGACTCTCATGTGATTCATTGGCATGGATGGAAAATGTGAAGAGTACAAAAGCATTCTAGATAGATAGATAGATAGATAGTACTTTCAGAGTACTATTTTATGACGGGCTCGATTTATGTATTGGCATCACAGGGAGTTGGGTCTTGTAGGATGTTGTAGGACTTGTGTGATAGGGTTAAGATTTCGTCTCAACTTTTTTGGGGATTCTTTGAATGAAATCAGGTGGAGCAACCTGGAACATTCATTCATTCATGACTTCATAAATAAACAAACATACAAAACAAACAAATAATTACAATGAAATCATTGTACTGTACGCGCGATCAGAAGGTCACTAGATCCAATACTTGGGCACACTGAGTGGCCTGACTGCCCTTAAGTCCATAGTCACTGCAAGGACTGTCTGACCTGCTTTCTCAAAAATGGACGATGCTTTGATTAAAGTCAAATAAAATATGAAAACATCAGCAGTTATTGAGTGAGACTGTGGGTCCCAGAGCTGGGTGAATACCAGTGACCAGCCCATCGTCCACCTACACACTCTCCCATTTTCATATTAAACAGTCTGATGTTTTCTCTCTCGGCCCAGACAGACCAGAGCACACATTCCATTATTTGCCTGTCTGTTCCAAATCATATGTCTGTCCTGTGTTCTCTTCTCTCCTGAGAACTTCTCTCACCTTCATTCCCACGCCATGTGGCTCTTTTTCCCATCCCAGAAAAAGCAAATCTCACTATATATTTTATTTTCTGTCTTTGCTATTCTTAGCTATTATTTATCCGTTATTCTCCTCCAGTCATTCATTAAGCTGCTTTTGCATTTACCCAGAAAGAGCAGTTATAAGTGCAGTTGGGGTGTCACACTGGGGGTTGCACATTGGCAATACTAATAATCGACTGTGATTTATGCGCTATCTGCAAATTGTAACATGCTGGAGGTGATTTAGCAGTGGTATGCAGTACTATCCAATTAGTATCTCATGTTCGAGTGGAATTTATTGGCAATGTAATTGTGCTGATTCTTGTCTAGGGCTGACAAATGGCAGATCGTATGCGGGGCCGCGTTGCCCAGTGAAGGCTGGTTTACGCCAAAGGTTATGTTTGTAAAAAGCACTGTAAAAAGTAATGAGCCCAGAGGTCCTCTTCGATACAGTAACGACGCTCGTGTTACCGTGACTTCCCCTAACGCAGCAGTTATCGCCAAAGCACCTGCTGTTTCTTTTGCACAATGCTAACCCAGGCTCTGCAGCTTAATCCATTACAGGAATTCTAGTTTTATGATCATTTAACTTTAATGTAACAGCATATCTGTAAGTACTGTTTCTCTATTGACTATAAAGCGGTTCGATAGAAAGTATAACATCTTTGCAATTGTTAGCGTGACCAATTAGTTAATCGGTTGTAGTGTAAACATATCCAGCTCTGCGTCTTATAGGCTGGTTGGAGGAATCCGACGTTGGTGGCACGTTAAGCCACAGAGGCCTTCAGGGGGATCCGCCGGTCGCTCTTTGTCCCCTGTAAAATTCATCAAAAATGACACCCTGCCCCGTAAGTTTCAGAAACCCTGGTTGCTTTGAGTACACCACATTTGCGCCGTGAATAAAGACAGATGGGAATCAGCAAAGACCCTGACGTGTAACGGACAGCCTGACAAAGGATTTGTGGGTATATGAAAGAGAGCGAGCGGCGATGCCATACGGCTGAGGGGATATAATAACAATGTGCCCAAGGAGTCCACCTGCTAAGCTTAGTGGGACCACTGGGAACAATGGGGATAAATATATCAGTCACTGATACTGGGGCTGCTCTGTGACAGCCCTGCAAGGTACAGACTGGTTCTTGAGTTCTCACGTACGCTGTTCGCTCATTTGGGTCGGCGCCGGAATTGAATTCCATCTCACGCCGTGAAGCCGCGGCGATTTGCATAAGGACGGTGAAGCGGGCCGACGTCTGCCATAATGTGTACCAGAACTTTCTTTTAGACGATTGGAAAGTAAATGGTTTGGGAAGCTGATGAACAAAAATGGAAATTACAGACGCCAGGCCAAAGCCGTGTCCTCCAGTGTCCTCCAGTGTCCTCCAGTACATCTCCAGAGTCTTAATGGAGCCACCATTTTGCATCGACGCAATTCCATCTCAGTCTTCATTACGGAGCAGACAAAGCAAGTCCTGGCAGGAGGGATGAGGCATACTATTTAAAATATTAAAATTGTGTAATTATGGTCTTTGGGGAAGAAGAGCGCTTCCATTGCGATGTTGATTTGGATCGACAAAGTATCCCAGTGCATTAACTGCAAGATATGAGGAAAAATTAAGTGAGAGATCAGCCACTTGGATAGGAGGGTCTCTGATTCCGGGCCTCTGTGATTTTTAATGGGTTCAAATAATAGAGAGGAAGTGATTGAACAAAAAATGACCCGTCAATTGAATCTAATTAGCCTGCAGAATTTCACTTCAGGAAAGAATGACACGCTAATTTATCAGCACAAATGAATTGCTGGGGATGTATCAGTGATGAAACTCTCTATTTGAAAGCATGATCCAATATCTCTTTTCTACCTCCTGTCCAGAAACAGACCTTCCTTTATAATGAGTTCAGTATTTTTTTTTTGTTAAACATAATAGACATGACCATTAACATGTTTGATTATTATTTTAGGCCACTTATGAATTGTCGACTTTAAGCTTATAAGTCATTCAATGTGGGTGACAGTTAAGATTTACACACCCCATAACCAACAGGGAGCCTTAACAAATCGATGCGCGGCTGCATGTTCTCGCCACGGAATGCACATTTCCTCAGGGTGTCCCAGAATCCTCCTGCTATGCAGACACATAGCTAATTGGCGTCACTTAATTGCCCAGAGCGTATGATTATGTGTGTGCCCTGTGACCCACTGCCTGGGACTGGCTAAAGGCCTTTGTGACCCTGACCAGGATCAGGGACAGCTGGGAGATGGATGGATAGTAGTATTTATAACTAAAACCCAGTTATGAGCTTTGATTTATGTTACTTAGCTTCAGTTTTCTCTACATACTTTATATGGACTTTAGTGTCGAGTAAATGCACAAAATATTATTAAATGCCTTTTTTTAAATTGCTTAATAGGTTGTTTGTATGAGATATATCCTAGTTTATAAATCTGTGGAATTCTCTGTGTACACTGAACAAATATCTTTAATTTTTACATCCATTTACAGTAAGATACTTAAGAATTAGTTATAGTGCAAAACTAATCACCTGTTTCTTTTCTCTTAATTTTTTTCCATAAAAGATGAAAGTTTCATATTACTTTAACCATACATTAAAATTTTATTGCTCAGAAAATGTTCAGATGATGTAAAGCTTGGTAAATCAGGTCCCTTTGTGGGAATATTATGATTACATTTCAGCCGCTAGTGGAACAGAAACAACAGGCGGCGATGTTTGAAATGGGGGCGCGTGCATCTGAGAGATCAAGATAAGTTTGAATTTCAAGGACGGCCTTTTTTCTTCAATTACGTTTGTGTCATTAGCGCATCGTAAGCACGGCTCGCCGTTCCGGAAGCCTCAGCCTCTGCTGTGTCTGTGGGAGAAATTAGTCAA
This sequence comes from Gnathonemus echidnorhynchus, assembly GCA_026776725.1. Lineage (NCBI taxonomy): Eukaryota > Metazoa > Chordata > Actinopteri > Osteoglossiformes > Mormyridae > Gnathonemus > Gnathonemus echidnorhynchus. The sequence goes on from JAODJU010000046.1 coordinate 13,801,492, forward strand.
AACGTATTTTGAAATGTACGCTTGAGAGCTGATCAGCTCAGACTCTCGCTTTTGGATGCAGTCAGAGCAGATGAAAACTTCCACTGTATGTGTTTCTGTACACTTTCATCATGTCTGTTGTGTGATATAGAGATTTTTTCCACTCTGAAATGGCTACACATGTGCAAACCTGCCCCTCCTTCCCGAGAAAACACTTTACACTCTTTTGAACTTTGTTTAAAGTTTTGTTCTCTACCAGCTCTTTAAACTTCCTTTACAAGGGTCAGAGAATTTGCGGTAAATCCAAGAAGGTGACCTCGGGGTAAAATTAGCAAAGAAATAAGTGATGTCAGTGGTACCGCGGAGTGATTAGATCCCCGGTGTAATTTAGCGGGTACGTTGTTACTGTTGTTAGGGTCAAAGAAAGCAGGAAGCTGACTGCTTAACCTATAGCTGTCAAATGTAAGTGTACGTGCTGACAGCAGGTGCCAGGGTGAAAGCCTTTTGCAATGGTAAGTGTGAGAAACAAGGAATGGACTTCTGTCCTCAGGACCGACTCCGATAGTGATGGGAGTCAGACAGGCAGGGCTCTGTGCAAAGTGACACCTGCACCCAGATTATATTCCTGGGAAGTGCAACGGGGATTGAGCGGGTTGATATTCACCGATGTCTTTCCGGCTTCAGAAAATCCCACAAGTAATCCCAGACGTCCAAGGAAGGGATGGAAGTAGGATCTGATCATACAGTGATGATAAAAGGATATTTCCAGGGAATTTTCCAGAGGCACAGTACATATCCCTGTGGCTGCGATGACTTACTGGGATGTCTCCGGTCTCATTAAATGCCCCCGATGAGCGATGACTTCCGCGGGCTTGTAAGTGAGTTCACTCATAAGATTATGAGTTTGATCAAAGCACCCGTGGATGAACACAACACGGTAATGGAATATAGGGGAAAAATCATTCGAAACAAATCGCCCAATATATCATATGGGCCAGGGTAATTAGATGCTATTATGTAAACTGGCCATGTGGAAAGGAAACCATCAGACTTTCATCAGGCAGAACCCTTTATCTGGATTTCTTGGGTGCTCCCTGAGTTTCGTATGGCTGTCAGCAGATCTATCAGAGATTCCCCAGCAAACTTCTCTAGGATATCTTGAAGTTCGCTCGCTGACTTGTGGGGATTGGTCTGCCGCTGCTGTGAGACGCTGCCCTGCATTCTCCTCCCCTACTCTGCTTTAAAGCCTTGCTGTTTGTTTACAATTACATTTAAGGATGCGCAGGGTCCACGAGGACCATCGCGAGAGGAAATATTTTACCTTGCAAATCAGAGCGGTGTTTGTTTCTAAGAAAGTTTGAAAAACAAAGCAAGCAAGAAAAAAAAAACTTCAAGAACGGGATGTTTATTTTTCTACAAAAATACTGAACTCAAATAAAGGACCCAATTAGCTTTATAGTGGCAAATTATGAGAAGTAAATAGTTTAAATAAATAAAATATTGAGCGAGAATTTTCTGCGCTCAGATGAGTACATTTATGGGCTATTAAATGTCTTTCAGATGATTAAATTACTGATATTATGAGTCATGTAATTATTCACAAGGTGCAAATCATGACAAAATCATTAATCGATATGCAGGAAAGAGTACAATGTATTGTAACAAAAAAATCTCAGTAATCTCAGTCTAGTATCACATAGTGTAGGATCTAGTATAGAACCTTATAAATATTACATTTTATCATTTTATGTCCGGTACCTAAAAATGTAATTGCTTTATATTTTATTGATGAAAGTATATTGATGTGTAGTTTACATTTAATTTGAAATATCATACTAAGCAGCTAACTATCGTCACCAATATAACTCGACACGATTTAAATTGTGTAACTAAAACAATGCATGCATGCATTCTTAGGAGTGTCTTCTAATTAAAATAATAAAAATCCAACTGTATGATCAATTGCAACGACATAAAAAGTAGGGAATACAATGAAAACCATGAAAAAAATATTAGGAAATAAACTGAATTGTAGGAATTGTGTAAATCTGGGATATTATAATGATTGATCAAATAGAGGCTTCTTTTCTCGCTTACGTAAGAGACACTGGTGAAGCTGATTAATACATTGTTACCTAGTGCAGTGCGTTTGCATTCATGCTGTTCCATTTACGAAATAAAAGGTCTCTCTTTCGCATTTATTAACAATGTGTGTAATGTCATATAAGGATTATATTGTTATTAGAGGAAGGGAGATTGAATGTTATTATCTTAAGGCAGTCTAAGGGAACAATGCTAAGCCTAATTATATCTCCCAGATGTCATCTTACTGTTAAAGTCGGTTTGCTTTGCTCACATTCCCCATTCTGTGCTATGAAGCTGTAAAGAAAAGGACACGAGGACACACTGCCAAGTACATTTATGAGAGAATCATCATCATCATCACCACCATCGTCATCATCATTGTTCTTGTTTTGTCTATAACTTCCTCCGATCTGAGTTTTGTTAACGTGACATCGTTTTACCTCACTGCAGTGTGCCAGCCTTTTATACGTACCTTAATCAGCACCTGAAGACGGATTGTACTGTTTCATAATGCAGTCACCAGGTCCAGCTCCTGCTGTGTGTCTGGACAGACTGAAATATCTTGGTGGGCTGATCATGGCCCAGCAGAGGCTGGTCTTTCTGCAGCAACATCTCTCTTCATCCAGTTTGCTAAACCGATTTAAGGCAATATAATAATAATAATAATAATAATAATAATAATAATAATTCTGTTTTCACCTTTTTGCTCTCCATGACACACAGATACATACACTATATGGACAAAAGTATTAGGACATCTAGCCATTTTACCTACAGGAACTTTTAGAAACACCCCATTCTAAATCTATTGGCATCAATATGGAGTTGGTCCCCCCTTTGTAGCTATGACGGCTGCCACTCTTCTGGGGAGGCTTTCCACAAGATTTTGGAGTGTGTCTGTGGGAATTTTTGCCCATTCATCCAGAAGAGCATTTCTGAGGTCAGGCACTGATGTTGGACATGAAGGTCTGGCTCACAATCTCCATTCTAGTTCATCCCAAAGGTGTTTGATGTGGTTGAGGTCAGGGATCTGTGTGGGTCAGTCAAGTTCTTCCACATCAAACTCACCCAACCATGTCTTTATGGACCTTGCTTTATGCACTGGGGTGCAGTCATGCTGGATTAGAAAAGGACCTTCCCCAGACTGTTCCCACAACATTGGAAGCATTGAATTGTCAAAGATGTCTTGGTATGGTGAAGCATTAAGAGTTCCTTCACTGGAACTAAGGGGTCTAGCCCAACCCCTGAAAAACAACCCCATACCATTATCTCTCCTCCACTGAACTTAATAGCTGGCACAATGCAGTTAGGCAGGTAGCGTTCTCCTGGCATCCACCAAACCCTGGCTCATCCATCAGACTGCCAGGGAGAGAAGCGTGGTTCATCTCTCTGCACAGGGACGGATTACGGACCGGGCCAGCGGGGCCGCTGCCCAGGGGCCCTTGGGGTGCAGGGGGCCCGTGGGGCCCC
>JAODJU010000046.1:13807905-13821521 GCA_026776725.1 Gnathonemus echidnorhynchus
ACCCCCCCCCCCCCCCCCCCCGTTGTCAAATTTTACCGAGTTGGACCAAAATTGCCAGTGACTCAAAATTGAAGCACCTTCACATTAAAAAGCAATAACCGCTGAGATGGCGGATTGCAAACATCCAATGAAGTGTTGGAAAAGGGATCATTGAATTTTATACCGTCTGCGGTGCTGTTTTCATCACTTTGAAAATAAGTACGGAGGGGTGAACTGCTAAAATCATTCCTTTTCTCCTTTTAGCTCTTCTATTTGGCTGATTTCTTTTTACTGTTAACTATCACCTCTGCCACAGCTGGTCAATTGAAATATATCTCACTGTTTCCTGGCCTTTACTGCTGAGAAGAAAGGAGAATTAGTTTCTCCGCGTCACCACCTAGGATGGGTTGGACCTCTACACACGCAAAAATAAACAAAAAGTGCAGCCGCACAGCAGTTATGCACAAAAGCCAATATGTATTTTGATTTGTGTTTGTGTTTATGCAGTGCTTTCCCAGAAAACATCAGGACAGATGAATCACTTTGAAAGTCAAGCAGGCAAGGAGGGGGTGGGGGCAACAACAGCAGCGTGGCTCCAGGAACAAAGTTGCATGTGAGGGAGATAAAAGTCTTGTTAGTCTTTCTTTCTGTGCCCTCAGACTGAGCTTCTTGTCTCTCATCTTTTCACTCTCCACATCAGAGGAACTGAGTCCATGCCCTGGGACGATAGCAGCAGATGCAGGTGTCTACAAGCCCGTAGCCACGAGCCACGTTGTGAGAAAACACCTTTGAACCCCCCCAAAAAAAAATTTTAAAACTTGCTCCCACCCCCAAACCTGCTCACCCCCCCTCGTTCAATCGATCAAGGGGGACACACCTCTCTCCCAAGGAGGATCTATTTATTTCTGGCTGCAGCCCTGGGTATGCGTCATAGCTTATAAATTATCAGAACAAATCCTTTAATTAAATGGTGGAAGGACTTTTCTTGCTTGAGTTGTCCCAACACAGTGTGTGATGTACTGGAGGCAGGGTGGGCCTCTCTCACACATGGGGGGCCTCTCTCACACATGCTGTACACCCCCACACACTCTTACCCAGATGACGGATAACTCATTTTATCTTGTATCTTAAATGACGGACAAGTGCAATGTTAATGTCTGGCGGAATCTCTAGACGTTCGGCCTACCTGGGTTTGACTTATCATGCCTTATTAATATCGCTGACACTTTGCAGAGATTATAAGAGCAATTAACCTTTGCAGAAGGATGTTTGCTATGACATTAACTATTTACAGTCTCCATCCAGCCACATCAACTAGCCCTCAGTCTCCCCCTTGGAAATAAAGGCATCCTGAACACAGCATGGTGCACCAACATAAGCACTACAGAGTAGCTTCAAAGCTCTGGGGTACGAGTGAGCCGTATGACTGGAGGATATACGACCAAGATGTTCTTGTACATATAAATCACTGCAGTCAGTAAAGTCATTCAAGTAAGTTCTCCCAACTTATGTGACCGCGTTAATGTTACCTAAAAAAACATTAAAACATTGCCTAAAAAAATGAAGTGATGCTTTACTTACCGTCTGCACAGGTACATTGGAATGCATCTTTTTTCGTATCATGGCCTTCTTCGAGACACAGACGGGTGAGAGTGAAGCTCAGGGTCTGAGCATAGGCTCTGGCTGTATATCTGCTGTTTCTGGAGCATTTTGGACGGTTAACGGTGTCACTCAAACGGCCCAATGGCAGCATCCGTTTGCCAGCCCTGGGACTCGAATTAGTTACCTTCAGGGGATTTTAACCAGCAATCATTGACTACTTCAACACCGCAAACCCATAAGTACACATAGAATTATGTCCACAGCAGAAACCTCCACGTAGATATGAACATACTCCCACACCACATCCTGTTAGCATTAGCCCTCGGGCTCCATTCCCTTGGTTCCCACATGTCAAGTCAAACTCTACTGTCATTTCAAAACACGCAGGCAATACCCTCAAACAACTTTAAAAACAGCTTTACACATAACATAAAACACACAAGACAATAATGTAAAATAAATAAGCTTACAAAAAGTAGAATTTTGAACTAGGGCTATGCAATGGGTTTGACTAAAAACAACTTAGAGTGGAAGAACAGTAGTTTTAAAAAATTATACGGTACAGTGTGAGGAAGCTCTTCTACCTCTTATGTAGAACTAATGCATAAAGTTACCCGGGCATATGGTTGGTAAACAGTTTGCTGAATCAACCAACATTACATTCATATACAGCTTTTCGAGAAACCCAAAGCACTTCACAGAACCAATGGGGAGCCACTTCAGCCACCACAGCTTTGTAGCCCCCACCTGGATGATGCGACGGCAGCCGTTCTGCACCAGTACGCTCACCACACGGTAGCTAAGGCGGTGAAGGGGCAGGAGAGAATTCATGACTTAGATATAGGGGATGATTAGGAGGCCTCATTTGATAGGGCTACAGTGGGAAACGTTAGCCAGGACATTGGGGTACCAGCCCTACTCAAATGATGCCCAGGGATCTTTTATGACCCTAGACAGTCAGGACCTCGGTTTTATGTATCATCTGAAGGACGGCAGCATTTTCACAGTTCAGTGTCCCCATGACTTCACTGGGGCATTGGGACCCACACAGACCACAGGATGCGCTAACCTGTTGGCCACACCAACACCTCTTCCAGCAGCAACCCAGCTTTCCTAGCTGGTCTCCCAGCCAAATCCTGACCAGGCCCAAACCTGCTTAGCTTCAGGTGGGTTACTGGGTCTGACCTGCTGGTGGTTTGGCTGCTGGAATCCCAGACTGGGTTGCTGAGGTGTATGGATGCGGTAAGGCTTTGCGTATATGTTATGGAATTTTGTCTGTAGTTACTTCTTTTTATTGTGTTATTTTTATTGTTATTTATTATTGGCTGCTGTACTTACAGTCTTGTATTTATTGTACTTTTTTGGCACTATGATTCGCAAGAAGCATGCAAGTAGGAATGTTATTGTATTATGTGAGTCTGACAATAAAAAGCCTTGGAACTTGAAATATATCAAAACCACCTTGATTATTGTCTCTGTTTCCTTTGCGGGACTCATTATTCTAGCATGACACTGAGGACACCAGTAAGGTAGAGTGGGACTTGTATTAATACAATGCACTCTTTCACTGGATGCATTTTCTACCAGATGTGGATTCCTCATGGCCTTAGTTACCAGCAGAGCCACCATGTTTTGTTGTGGTTACATGTACAATATACGCATCAAGAACATCTATGAAAAGGTCATGAGAAGGTACTCTAACAGAGATTCAGAAATGTTTAAAAATCCAGGATAACTACATTTCTAATTATTGTTATTGTTCTGTAAATGCATTAAGTTTTTTGGGAAGGCAGGTCAGACAGCCCCTGGAGCAGCTGGGGCTTAGGAACCTTGCTCTAAGGCCCAACAGTGACATCATCCTGCCCACTATAGGATTTGAAACGGTGACCTTCTGTTCACAGACACAGCATCCCTACCTACTGAGGCATAAAGTGAGAAGGGATCCAGGCTCGAACCCACAGCATACTGCAAGATAATAGAGCTCTTCAGGTTAAGTGACCGCCTTTACAGTACAACAGCAGAAAGTGATCCATCATCTTCCCAGTCGGGGATCAAGTTTCCCATCCAGGCAGACCATGAGGGATAGTTTCAGGAAACATGGTGACATACTCTGCTTGCCAGCACATCCCCTCCCCTCTAAGCCTGCCAGTGGGGTATGATCACTGAGATGAAGCCCTCTATCATTTCCTGGAGAGTTAATGGCAAAGATAGAGGCTTCCCAACATGACTTGATGAATTGGTTCTTCAGTGGGAATGTGCTGTTCTCCTAGGGTCTGTGTAAGATCTGGGAGCTGTAGAGGCTCCTGGGAGCTATAGTATTTTCTGGGAGCTGTAGTATCATCCAGGGTGCTGTAGTATCTCCTGAGGACTGTGGAGACTCCTGGGGGCTGTAGTATCTCCTGGGAGCTGTAGTATCATCCAGGGTGCTGTAGTATTTCCTGGGGACTGTGGAGACTCCTGGGGGCTGTAGGGTCTCCTGGGGGCTGTAGTATCTCCTGGCGACTATAGGGTCTCCTGGGGGCTGTAGGGTCTCCTGGTGGCTGTAGTATCTCCAGGGTGCTGTAGTATCTCCTGGGGACTGTGGAGGCTCCTGTGGGCTGTAGGGTCTCCTGGGTGCTGTTGCATCTGTTATTACAGTTATGGCTGTGGAGGCTCCTGGGGGCTGTGGAGGATCCTCCTGTGGGCTGTAGTATCTCCAGGGTGCTGTTGCATCTGTTATTACAGTTATGGCTGTGGAGGCTCCTGGGGGCTGTAGTATCTCCTGGGGGCTGTAACATCTGGGGTTACAGTTATGGCTGTAGAGGCTCCTGGATCTTGCCATAAAGACAACCTCCCCATGTGGTCGTGGTTCTCACCAACAACATATACTGTATAGAGCTCTGGGAAAAAAAATGTGTAAACCGCTCTATATTTTTAAATAAATCTGCATTTTAAATCCTGGTTTAATCCTGCTTCTGCTGGCAGAAGGCTATGCTGAGCAGCAGGTTGGTTCAAAATTTCTAAGACAGCAGTACAGAAGAAGAAACTGAAGCAAGAGACACTGGGAACGACCAGAAACCAGCCAGGTAGAGAGTGGAAGCAACTTTTTAATGCCAGAGAGGACCGTTAACTTATCTGACAGTTCCTCATGATTCGGAGGATGACATCAAGTGACCTTCAAAAGGAATGGGATACATTAAATGCAGGTGTGAGGTGCACTGCTAGGACAGTTCATATCAGGCTTCTAGAAGCAGGACTGAAGTTCCATAAAGCAAGGAAGAAGCCCTTCATTAATGAGATGCAGGGAAGAACCAGACTGCAGTTTGCAAAAAAACATATATTATTCACAGAAGTATATGCATAAATTAAGAAATGAGTGAAACAAAAAAAATGTGCTGTGGTATCTTAATTTTTTTCCAGAGCTGTGTGTGTGTGTGTATGTGTGTGTGAGTGTGTGTGTGTGTGTATCCAGCCCCCCCCCCCCAGCCATGGAAGCAGTCCTTCCTTCATCTGGAGCATAAAAAAACACCCTTGACCTATGTCTCAGTACAGATCTCCTGAAGTCTGACCTTCAGTCCCGGACCTATTAATTACACGCCCACTTAGCCATCTCGATCCATTGCACTTCACGTCAGACATTATTCCTTAATTACAATGATAAGTTAATTAACGTCAACACTGGTAAGGTCGCAACCTGCTGGGCGCAGGATGGGCAGTTAACAAGAGTGAGGCGATATAAAAAGTCAGTCAGAAATAATGTGTGTCTGATCTACCCCCCCCCGCCTGAATGTCGGTACGTCCTTGTTGGGTAATTATATAAGGTTGGGTGATGTGGAGATGGAGCTGGGGGTGGTGTCATAAAACACGGAGTAGTATAATACCTGGGAAATGACTTTCGTTGCGTCCCCCCCGCCCTGTCCAGCACCGCCCTCCGGGGGCTCCCCATCCGAGCGCCTCGTAAATATCACCATCATGCAAAACAAAATAGAAGCGCAAAGCAAATGACCCTAAATCACAGCCCTTAGCGGCAGAAGTGAAAGAATCGCCAGCCCATTTACTGTGGCTGCAGGCCGGTGTGGTCGCGGTTGATAATAAGCCCCCCAACACCAATGGCTGCACAGAACCCCCCCCCGTCAAACTGAACGGAATCAATAGCCACCTGAATCGACCCTCAAATCTAACCGGCTCACCGCTCCTCGGGATCGATATGCTTTCTCATCCGGCCGCTGCCCGTATCGTGGCGCATGAATAATTAATGAGCGAATAAATACACAATTTTTCCTCATAATCGCGGCGCTCATCGCCCATCGCGCGTCGGGGGCCTTTTCATCAAGTTTCGCATTCAAAGGTGAAATCCATAAAGGTTAAAATCTATTAAAATAACATCTCCTTAACGACGGTCTTGTGGCATTATTAATACTAGACGAGCTTCCACCAAATACCCCTGCCATTGATGTTTTTGTATCGGGATGTTAAGGTCAGCGCCAGTGTAACCTCCATTTAAAAAGAAAATTAATAAAGATTTATTATGTTTTCAAACCGTAATATTCATTTGACTTCACATACATGATATATGATTGTTGCTATTTTTATTATTTTTCCTATTCATCTGCTTTCCATTTATCCAGTAGAATAGTGCAAGTCTGCAGCTCATCCAGCAAGCCTAGGGTACGAGGGTACATTCCAATTTGAGTTCTGTTAATGTAACATCGTTTTACCTCACTGCAGTGTCCCAGCCTTTTTATGCACCTTAATCAGCACCTGAAGACGGACTATACCATTTGATAATGCAGTCACTGATCTGAGATCTGTAAGACCTCGGATGACTGACAATGGCCCAGCAGAGGCTGGTCTTTCTGCAGGAACATCTCTCTTCCGCCAGTTTGCTAAACCGCTATAGGGCATGGAATGGCCACCTGTGGGGCGGCATGGTGGTGCAGTGGTTAGCACTGGTACCTCTCACCTCTGGGATCAGGGATGTGACATTTGCATGATCTCTCCATGTCCTCATCGGGGTTCCTCCGGGTGCTACGGATTCCCCCCACGGTCCAAAAGCAGGTTAATTGGAGTTGCCGAATTGCCCATAGATGTGCATGTGCGAGTGACTGGTGTGTGAGTGACTGGTGTGTGAGTGACTGGTGTGCGAGTGACTGGTGTGCGAGTGTGCCCTGTGATGGGTTGGCACCCCATCCTGGACTGTTCCCTGCCTTGCACCTGTAGTTTCTGGGATAGGCTTCGGACCCCCCCCCAGGACCCTGAACAGGACATTCAGTTACAGAAAATGTATGGATGGATGGATGTATGGAGTGCCTACCCATTATCCAATTTAATTTAGTTTGATATAGAAAAAATAGGAACTTGCATCTATCCATTTTCTATTCCCTTATCAAGCACTAGGTTATGGAAACCAGAGGTTGTGCCATGCCCAAAAATTCCCGTGCCCTGTAGCTTCCTACAGTACTGCCAGGTGAGTCTGTGCCATGCCCAAAAAAATCTGTGTCCTGTAGCTTCATACAGCTCTCCCAGGTGAGTCTGTGCCATGCCCCAAAATTCCTGTACTCCGTAGCTTCATACAGTACTGCTAGGTGAGTCTGTGCCATGCCCAAAAATTCATATAGCTATGCCAGGCAAGTCTGTGCCATATCCAAAACTTCCTGTGCCCTGTAGCTTCTGATAGCTCTGCCAGGTAAGTCTGTGCCATACCCAGGGCTGGACTGGCCATCTGGCATACTGATCGTTTCCAGGTGGGCCAAAAGCTATGTGGGCCGGGAAAATTTATCGTGGGGCTGCAGGGGACCCCAAAGTCCAGGGCTGAATTTTAATCCATGTCCAGCCCTGGCCATGCGGAAAAAAAATCCTGTATCCTATAGCGTGATGCGGCTGCCAGGTGAGCCTTCACCATGGCCAAAAATTCAAGTATCCTCTTGTTCAGTAGAGTTGGGCCAGGCGAGTTCTGTGTAACCAGTGGAGATTTGAATCCTCAGCTCATGGCTCCTTCACACTGCTTCAGACCCTCACGCTCCACAAGTCGACACCCCCGGGAATTGCTGTAATCTCACCTGGCCCTTGGCCGGTTTTTGCTGGCATGCGTCGCCAGTCCCCCGCGGCGTTGCCGCTCTGCCGCCCCGCAGGAATGTCTCTGCCACTTTCCCGTTTGCCATCAAGTGCATTCCGGTGCCGAGAGGCCTGTGGAATTGTGGGGTCTGCAAGGCAAAGGAGCCGCATGCCTCAGAACCTAGTGGCACAGGCGCAGTGTGATACACTGGTTCATGGTGGGTGAACCAGTGCAGGAATAGAATAGAATAGAATAGAATAGAATAGAATAGAATAGAAACTTTATTCATCCTCATGGGGAAACTAGACAGTTTGCCACCTCCCACGTTGCTCTCCATGATATCTACACAGATACACAGGTATAGCCAGGTGTTTGGTAAAGGGGGACAGTTCCAAAGGCCCTGTGCGATAGGGTTAGAGGTAATATCATAACATAATTCTCTTGGTCTGGATCTGAGGCAGACTATGCTGTGCTTTCATTCGGCCTAAAATCTCTAGTGGTCCTCCAGGGTTTAAGCATCCAAGTAGGGACTGTTGTTGAACCAGTGATATATTATGCTTATCCTGTGGATAAGATCCATAAAATGAAATAAATAATTTAAAACTAACAACATTAAATTATGGCTTTAAACATTCATAAAAGAATAAAGTTGTCAAAGTGATTAGGAACTGCAGGCTTGTATTGATTCTACAGATATTTTATTCGATATCTGCTTTGTTAAAGGATGGCACAATGTCTCAGGGGTAGGGCTGTAGCCTCACGCTGCCATGGTTGTGGGTTTGAGTCCCATCTGTAGTCCTGAGATATTATGTTGTTTATGTAGGTTTGCTATGGATACATCAGTTTGCTCCCAAAATGTGATTCAATGAAGTTCAATGATCCTGAATTGTTTGAGCGTCCAATGGACCAACCCATTGATGGACTGGCATCCTGTCCTGAGTGTCCCCTGCCCTGTGTCCTGTGATGGACTGGCATCCTACCCTAGCTGCCTCCTTGCCCTGTGTCCTGTGATGGACTGACATCCTATCCTGGCTGCCTCCTTGCCCTGTGTCCTGTGATGGACTGGCATTCTGCCCTGGGTGTCCCCTGCCCTGTGTCCTGTGAAGGACTGGAATCCTGCCCTGGGTGTCCCCTGCCCTGTGTCCTGTGATGTCCTGGGTGTCCCCTACACGGCTTCTGGATCACCAACAAAATTTGCTGACTAAGCATTTATGGACGGCCTTAATAAAAAAAGCCCCTAAAGACATCCCACTACCTCTCTCAAAGTCCCAAATTCTTGACATGCCACAGGAAACACAGAGATAAACATTATTAATTCCCACAGGGAAATTAAGGTGCATCCAGTAGCAACATCAAACATCCCTTAGTGCTGTTACTAGACAAACAGTGATATTACCATAACAAAGGCAAGCAACACCGGGTCATAAGAGAGCTCAGTTTGGTTTAGAACTTTTCAGAAGCGCATAACAGTGTGTGATCACACTTTAATGCATTCGGCGTGTGCAGTGAGCTGCTCAGACGAGCAGGAGCGGTCTTCTGAAGAACAGGCTCTGTGCTCACGCAAGCTTCTACACGGCGAGATGCCACACTTTTAATAATTTTACCCCCAATGAATCTGAACAAGAACAATGAAATAATTACAGCGAACACAGCGGGGTTCGGTTAACGAAACCACACAAAAGGCCGGAGAGAAACAAAGCAGGCCCTGTCCTCCAGCTTCAGGGGAATGGACACATAAATCTCCCACGCTTGGGTGCTGGCCCGCCACCAACACAACTGGCTGCGCCATTCTTTACATCCAGTAATGCTTAATTTCATTCCTGAACTTTCATAGCTTGGGAGCCCAAGACATATTATTCGTCTTCAACAAAAGCAGACACGTTTGGGGGCATTTATTTAGCGTTTGTGTCCCTGAGTATCTCGACCACACGAGGAGCACAACTTTGTCATGATGCAGATCGTCGACTTTCAGGTGTGGAAGGTCGCCAGAGAATGCATGAGAAACGGAGACGAGGCTGCAATCTGTCTCATGACGGGGAATCATTTGACAACAGCTGTTGGGGTCAGTCCTTCTTACAGGTGCGTGTATTATTTCAGTATTCTCTCTATCTTGTCTTCAGTACTGAGATCAGGGTATACAGGTAGACACCGTTTTACTGCAGTTTTTCTTTAACAATAGAAAATAGGTTTTAGTGTGTTTTTCTCAGTGAACCATCGACTCCGTTTAAGGTCCCAGCCCTGCTCTACTCCCTTCAATATCTAAAAATGAAAATGGCCAGATCCCCATGTCATGCAGTCTAGGGTGGATTAACTATTCTGGGGGGGGGGGGGCCTAGGCTAACATGGCTCGGGGGGCCCGCCTGATGCTGAAGGATGAATGAGCGAGAATTAAAATTTGGTGTCACACAGTGGAACTTCCCGATTCGGGGGGGCGGGGAGTTCTGTCAGTAATATTTGCTGGTATAGCTGTCAGCTACGTTTGCCGAATGGGGAGGGGATTAGCAGGTTGATTGGACATATTCTATAAACCTGTTTTGCTGCCGGCCCCCCTATATTTTACTCTGCGACAGGCCACAAGACATCTCTCTCTCAAGCACTGTACCACGATCCTCCTTAGCAAAGACCTGTGTTGAGTATGGCCCATTTAAAGCCTTAGGAACATGGACTTGAGAGAGGCTCTTCACACACTGCCCTTTGACCTCTATTAGATGCACAGACCACCGACAGCCCAATACATCGCCTCATTTGCTGCATCCTATTCAGATTCACAATCTGGGCCTCATGATGTATATCTGTAGACTTAACAGAGTCTGTTGTGGTTAAAACCATCACTGAACTGCCTGCTACAATCTCCTTGCTGCCTGACTACAGTAATCCAGCACTGCCTGACATTACAGAAAACAGGCAGATCTGTATAAAGACATTTGAAGGATATGAGAGTCTGACTTTATCTCGTGGCCAAGAAATGGATGTCCTGTAGTTTATCTTTCATAGTAAAATGTTTAATAATTAATCCTGACAGCTTCCATCAGTTACCATCTCAGTTCTGCAGCGGGGGTTGATGTCATAGTGTTTAACTCGCACAGGGGTATGGAAAAGCTTTCCGGACCACCTTTGACGTCTTTACAACGTCCCGAGATATGTCCATATGTGCCTTTAAAATTTTATGTGGAATTTTACAGCCGAGAGTTTTAGCTGAGATCTTTCAAAGCTCCTTGTGACCCTCCAGTGCTCCTTCCCTGCCTCCTCCAAGGCTGCTGGACCCCAGCCAATCAGAAAACAGTCCTCCGATCAGTCCAATCAGAAAACAGTCCTCTGATCGGTCCAATCAGAAAACAGTCCTCTGCATCTTTCCGGATCAAACGGTTCACCTTGGGAGCCTCCATAACAAAACCGAACCAAAAAAAAAAAAAAATGCAATTAGAATGTTTCATTTTCACGCACTCAGGTTATTAAAATAATGATCTATTTTTTTATACTTGCCAATTTTTCCTGCGGTCAAATACAGAAAAAAGGCACCAGCTCTGTGATATTCCTGCATAATCTTCACAGTCATTTTAATACCTACCAGCAGGTTACTTCTGCTTGAAATTCAGTGATAATACATTTCTCAACTCTAGGGACAATAGCCATCAGATTACAATACACAAACTTGTTAACTATTCTAATATTTCTTTCATTTTTCATGGCAGTTGTGCAGGCTCTATTTTTGGCTCGGTGCCTAAAACTATGTGTATTTCCTGGTCCGTTAATGGCCACTCTACCCTCTCCTGAGCGGACATAGAGCCTCACTAATGGCATCAGAATCTGCCTGTTCTCTGCTTGCATGGAAGCATCAGAGGTGCTTGTGGCACCAAGCAGCAGAAGCCTGCGTCTCCCCTCCCGCTACAGCTAATATGCGACGGAAAGATTAACTTTTTTCCGGGTTACACACACACCCTCACCCCCTTTTGCCTGACTGTTACTCGGGGGGGATTAATGAACCCCACACAAGTATATTCAAAGCACAGAACAGGTTAAAGGACACGCATATCAATTTCCCGGTTTCCATAAGTAATTATGCTGCCGACTTTGCTGACTGAACCAGGCAGGCAGGCGGCAATTTGCCACCCGTCCAAAGGGACCGTGGAACATTCTAGAACACCAGCTCCGGCCACACGTTGAGGATTAATTTTACCGTTTATAATGGCCCGGGGGACAAAAGGTAGTAAAGGATATTTGACGGGGACGGAGAACGCGGCGAGGAAAACGATTTCTGCCTAACAGCATGGCCTGGATACAGTGTTACAAGGTTAAACTCACCTTAATAAAAGTTTTAAGAGGCAGCAGTGTTTAAATAGGAGTTTTATGGGGCTGGCTTTTTGTAAACGAAGGTAAGCATTACAGCATAAACAGTGATTTGTCAGACTCAGAACGCAGGTACACTGGACAATGAGCGATGCCGTTTACGAGGCAGTACCGTGTGGTTTAATCACGAGGTTGTAACCTCCGCCGGATTTCGTTTATCTTAGTTTTTTTTTTGACTGATTGATACTATAAAAACTGGATGCTTCATGTCAAGGTGAGAAAGCAAGAATCTCTATTGGCATCTGCCGTTGCAATCGGCCGGCAGCGCAAAACAAAGCAACAGAGTCACAGCATGTAGTGCAAAGGTCGTGGGGTCAGAGGTCAATGTTTTATTGCTGCGAATAATGGTGTGCATTGTGAAGTATTACCCAAAAATGTTCCATTCAAATATTCTCAACTAAATTGTCAAATGTGAAAAGTATTTTAGTGTGGCTTTGGAGAGAGAGGCACAGAAGGACATAGGTTCTAATTTACACTTCGCTTTAACACTTTTATCTCAGTAAACCCTTCTCACCCTGTGCTATAATATACTGTGATATGATTGGATATATTTAGAACATTTTTATACCTAGCTAGGAAATTACCACTGGTTTCATCCTACAATATAACGAGTAAATATCTGTAAAAACAGACTGATATGGGAATCAACAGATAAAAGCTTGTGCACACCACACGGACACAAGTGCTAGTATATTTACAGAAGTAAAATATTTATTTGTCATAATCTAAAGATTTTTGATAAATTTATTATCCATGCAAAGTGATGAAATATTTATCTTCTCTGCTCACGGACAGCTCTGAATGAATCTTTCCCTCTCATGTGTCCACTTGATCAAGGCCCTCTCCTAACTGTGGACATTATTATTGATGATAAACTGCTCCTTTAGCACTGTTTACACCCATTAAAATGAGACACTTATAAATGATTGCCTGGCTGCTCTTGGGGCAAGGACGGTGACAATGGTTTGGGGTGTGGAGCCCACTCAGGGACTTGCACCCTTGACCTTCTGTCTCAGGGTTAACCCATCTCCACTGTGTGACGGGCACCTGATCTGCTCACCTTTCCAGACCTTCCCAGTCTCATGCTCATTTCCAGTTCTTCACTTATACTGACATGCCTCATACTAGAAGGTTGCTGGTTCAAATCCCAGGGTCAGCAGAATGATCCCACCACGGTTCCCATGAGCAAGGTCCTTAGCGCCAATTGCTCCGGGGACTGGCTGACCCTACCGTCTCCTCTACACCAGTTTCTTGAGGTGGCCTCCTGGGATGCTTTTCCAGCCGTCCCGAAGGAGGTCCCACATACTGTACGTATTGCTGAATGCTCATTGGCTGGTTATCCTTCACTCTCTGGTCAAACCGTTTCTACTGTATTTAGGTCAGGCGGTTACATCATGTGATGTGACACTGCATCACTGTCCTTTGTAAGTGGTGTGGCGTGTCCAATCTTTTGACTGGTACTGTATACTGAAATGTGTCATCTCTCTCTGCTCTGTCTGTATTTTACATAAATTAAAATCTAATGACTGCGATGTTTTCTTCAATGCGACAGCATGAGAGAGAGGTTGGGGCAACACAAGTTAATAATTTAATTAACGAATTAACAAAGGTCTATCTATTTCGGGAGATGGGGTACTCATAAAACACCCCCCCC
>JAODJU010000046.1:13821621-13835330 GCA_026776725.1 Gnathonemus echidnorhynchus
TGACCCCCCCCCCCCCCCCCAGGATTAAAAAAGTGTTATTATTATTATTCATTTCCTTGCTTGCATGTCTGAATTAGTCACTTTCAGCCAGCTGAAAGGAAACAATACCTGCGAATGGGGGTTCCCTCTGCTCCTGACATGCGGCAAGCGGAGGCTGGGCCAGCTGAGATGGAGCGACACAGGGAATAAAGCCTTGGCAGAGTAAACTTTCCTGCCGTCGGGTTTCGTGAAGGAGGACGCATCTGCGAGCAGAGGATCCGGCACTGACAGTCTGCTCTTTTCGGCTATTTCTTTCCAATATGCCTTGGGGAGGATAACCTTGCCCCGGTTAGAAAGGGCCTCAGAAACAAGCTTTTAAAAGCCCACTTCCAAACAGGCTGTGCAGCCCAGGAGTCACCCGCCTTGAAAGGTCACTGTGGACCGATTAGCTCTATGATGTCTAGCCCCTACGGAGCCCCCACCCCTAGCCCAGATTTCACTCCCCGGACGAAAAACCATCATTATGCTCTGCAGCACATCCCACCTGAGCTTTGGGGGCTTTGCTAAGCTTTTAAAATGCATTTGAAATTATAGAATATCGATTCCTCATCTAGACCAATAACTAATGGCCTCCCGGATCTCCAGTGGGACCACAAACACGGAGCTTCCCAACCACATGGCACTCTAAAAATAACCCGGAGAAGCCACTCGCCTGAAGACGAAACTCTAAAGTGCTGACTGTTCATGTGCTGACTGTTCATTTCAGCTGTAGCATCAGGCATGGCGCGCGAGAGCGGAGTACGGCCAAGGCACACAGTCGGGCCTTTCTGGGGTGGGGGGAAGGCTGGCTTAAACAGGGCAGCTGCCGCAGGAGAGCCCCTGCTGGGAAGCCCCCCTGCCGCTCAGCGTCAGCGTGCGGGCAGCCAGCGTTTTGGGTTTGGTCCCCTGCCCCGGTAACGTCACGCCTAAATGGCTCTGGTGAAAGCCATCAGTCGTCACACTCCAGAGAAAGCCACTTGGCACAGGCGACCAGTTGAAAATGATTAGTTCCAGATCATCAAAATCCTGAATTTACAGCTGCTCTTTTAAAAAATGCATTTCCATTAGGACCGGGGACTCCGGGTGCAGGACGCATTACATGGAAAAGCTTTCTGAGGCTCTGCGAGGCAGGCAAGCAGAAAGAAAAAGGTGATGAAGTTAATTCAGAAAAAATGAAATCAGCGAGCTACAAGGTAATAAGAAAAATGGTCCACCAAAGTCAGAGCAGGCTGGAGTCACACAGGCCTCCGAGTCGCCTGGCAGACGCACAGGTCTAAGACAGCAGGCTGGAGTCACACGGGCCTCCGAGTCGCCTGGCAGACGCACAGGTCTAAGACAGCAGGCTGGAGTCTGTTTAATATTCAGAAACTCCTAAAACAGTCTATATCTGATAAAGCCAACTATTACCTTTTTACCAAATTGTACTTGCAGTAACTGAAACTGCATTCACTGAGAAACAGCCAAAACCGGAATGGTGGGATGTGAGCAGCCTCCTTCCGTATCTCAGCCCGACGCATTCAAAACACAAACTTTCCAAGCATTAACGCCCCCGCTCTGGTCATGTGCGAGAGCTGCAGTATGCGCAGCGGCATGCCAGGAGGAACGTCCTGGAGAAAATATGACATGCTGACAGATTTCGGGGTTTCGGAGCGTGGGGAAGGAAGGGGAGCACAGCTGAAGCTACACGCATTAATGGTGGGGAGGTTGTGTTTAGACAAGGTGGAAACATTGATTCAGCTGCACCGTTCTGTCCGTGGATGTGAGCGGCTGACAGGGCGAGAGGCTGTGATGGCACCCTGTGGCCCAACACGCTAGGAGCAGCTGCAGCCCAGTCCTCAGCGGGGAGGAAAAGTGCCCAGACAAGGTCGAGGACGAGGACGGCGAGGGCAGGACTGGGGGGGAGGAAATGTAGTCCCAGCACAGAGGAGCTTCCCAATGTGGCGCCCATATGGACAGCTGGAAGGGGGGGGGGGCGGGGGCATCATGGAATTTGCGGCCTTCAGTCTTCCGTCTTGTCCTGCCCAGTTATGACTACACAGGCCGGAAACTCGGACGAGCTGTAAATGTGCGGCAGATCTCGCAGGACTACCGGGCATCTAAAGCTGCGGTCAGTTCTACTGTAACGGAAAAGATTGGATTAGAAATCATTCTGTATATAGAATAGTAACAAAAAAAAAGCAAGTTCTGCTTGTGGAACAATTTTGCTCACGACAACAAACCTTCCGATACAAAAGTCGCTCCATCTTGGCTGTCGTGCCGCATTTTAAGAGGCTCCCTGTCTACAGCCAAAGGGCAAAACGTGAAGGCGTATCAGGCTAATCAGGCCTGCGGCACAAGGCATGCATTCCCTGCGGCAGCACGATAACCGGACGCCCCCCTCCCCCACCGTTTATACACTCACAGTCAACAGAAACCGATTAATTATGGGCTTAATGATTAGCTGATTAACCAAACAGAACAGCTGGGGGGGGGGGGGGGGGGCAAAGGAGGGATCTGGGAACCCCGACTCCAAGACATGGAAAACTGGGGGGGGAGCAGCACCACTTAAGGGAAGCCTGACAGCCGTGGCTGAACAGTGAATGAGGGCAGGCGGTAGGGCTCCGTGACGGATGGGGCTTTCAGAGAGGCAGCCGGTACCAGACACCGCCGGCATGCGTGTGCATTAGGACCCGGTGGGTGGTGCTGGACCTGCGATAAGCCCATCGCATAAAAATAGGAGAATGCCAGGAATTGAAGGGGAAGTTGCTTGCAGCAACGGCTGCTCCAGGACCGACAAAGCACCGCCCTCCCCGGATCGACTCCCAGGATCGACTCCCAGACACAGCTGTATTCCTGCTATAAATGTTATAAACTTTGTATTTTTACATTTTTGCTTTCTAATTCTTTAAAGAAGTATATTGATATAATATAATAGATATCATATATCTATAACCCGACCTATCTGAAACAGCATTTATCTGGAAAATCTGAGGTAATTCCTAAATTTAGCAGAAGCTGTGATAACACATTAAATATTTAACATACTGACACACACTCATGCAGCTTATACCCAAACACTACCCAGATGCAAGGACCTTGCTTGGCAAAGGCAAAGAGTTTTCAAATCAATTTATGCAGCCTGCAAACTACAATGTTTAACTATAATAAGAGTTCTAATGCAGAAATCTGGCCAGAATTTTTTTTAGCTCAGAAAGCTATATATACACTGCGTATACAATTGGAAATTGGTTATTTCATGAAAATCGTTTCTGTGATTCTCTGCAATTCATTTCCCTCATTTTCAGCACACCAAGCTGCAATGTAATTTACACAGCAAGATGAGAGCTGAGGTCCAGCGTGGAGGCTTTGTGAGCGTTAGGTGCTGCCGGGTGACACTGCAGTATCAGCTGCCTCGGGGACAGGCCTGGGACTATGTCACCCAACCTGTGCAGCCTGCCACATTCCTCTGGGCTCACAAAGCAAGACGCCACGTGGCCTCAGTCTGAAACCCACAGAAGGAACCATCCAACCATCTCTTCTGCAAGTCCAAAGGGGGCCCGCTCACGGCAATCCCAAAGCCACTTATCCATTCTGCCATGGATGGCCAGTGAGAGCGTATGATGTGACGGAGGAAAAAAAAAACCTCTCTTTATTCAGCAAACCTTTGGGGTTTACCGAATAACTTTTGGGAACCATGTTCATGTCGAATTCCTTAACCCTTTAACACAAGAAGTCCTAGACATGGCCACTGGGCAAGTATACTGCTTACAGCCTACTCCTGTTTTTGAGGCAGCAGAAAGCCAAATAACCACCACTCACTACCACTGACCACCACTGGCCACCACAGGCCACCAGACACCAATTCAAATAACTGACGAACAGCTCGGCACTGGAACAGAAAGATTCCACGACAGAGAATGTCTCCAAGAAGTGGACTTTCTCGATGTCCCACTAGACTGAGAACGGCCAGGCCTCATATGGGTCACATGTCATGTGTCACATGACAGGGTTAAAGCTGGGGTGGGGGAAGGGAATGGACTTGCAGCATTCTCACAATCTACATGGAGAGTGATAAACGAGGCTAATCTGCTTAGTTAAGGTTATCCAAAGAATTCTCACATCTAACTAAGAGTTTAACATTTCAAAGACTCATCTACTGGACTACACCTACAGTATGGGCCATGAATTAAGCAGTCAACATTTTTAATGTCCAGGAGACTGATTTGCCTGAATAAAACATTTTAATTAACTCCAAAACAAACATCATCAAAACTTCTAAAGAAAATAGATTAAAAAACACAGACCAGGATGGAATGGATTCACGGTAGAGATGAGCTGCAGCCCAGCTGTTTCCTAACACCCCCACACTGCAGAGGACTTCCTCATGCATATATAATGCGTGTGCAGTGAGACAGCTTGGCCTTTTACAGGCTGTATTGCAGGGCACACTCAGTTCAGAGCTTAAGAGACCTTCTAAAACATCGGCTTTCTGCAGTGGATGAGCCGTTAGCTTAGTGCTGATATACTGCTAGGATCACAAGCAGGAAGACAAGACAACAGGGGTTTCTGTGCAGGAACACGAACGCTGCACAGATTAAATGGGTAATGGAGAAATAAAAGTAATAAAACTGACGTCCGGAGCAGCAGGGATGGGTTAAAGGTTGAATACATAACTGAGTAAATTACATCTTCTCTAAAACTTGTTCTAACAGAAGAAAGGAACAAGATGTTTATAAAGGCAAAGGCTTCTACCAAAGGGATGCTGCTGTTTATTTGGTTTACCAGTTACCTCATTAAGAACTGTTATTTTGGTTAGGCTTAACGACTTAGCGAGTAATAAATTCCACAGTGCAAGATTCATAAAGAGGAAGCATATGAAGTGTTCACAATTACCGAGCCGCTGTGTGAGAAACTAGCCAGCAGGATGGTTTAGCTGAGAATGCAACAGACCATATAAAGTCTGGAGACTTCATTGGAAGGAAAAAAGCAAGGAAATGGGTTACTGAAAGACACCAGAGGTAAACGTCTGAACAGGAGGCATCAGATTTCAGGCTGCTTCAAACAGGACTGAATTTCCTGCACTGAAGAAGACGCCAATCAATGGTTGTTATTTCCGAGGCTCCCGATTAGCCACACTCCATAAAAATGAACAAAATGCCCTGTGAGGAAGATCTGTTGACCAGGACTCCAGGATGGTCCGTTTATGTGTGCTGGGGAATGCTGCCGCTCCTCAGGGAGCCGACCCCCCCCCCCCCCCCCCCCCCCCCCGCGGGTGTAAAGTGTTGTTTTATTACTCAGGAATTTGTTGCAGTTTTCATTGATCTCTTGTTTTTTCCTCCTCTGCAGCTTCCATGCTTGTTATGTGCAGGGTCATAGATTAAGTTTGAGATTAAGACTGATTTTATTGATTCCCTGGGGAGCCTGTGTGGGGCTCAGCACATTATGCAGGGGACACGCTGGATCGGACGCCAGTCCTTCACAGGGCACATTAGGCAGGGGACACGCTGGATCGGACGCCAGTCCTTCACAGGGCATATTAGGCAGGGGACACCCTGGGCGGGATGCCAGTCCTTCAGAGCGCACATTAGGCAGGGGACACCCTGGATGGAATAACAGTCCATCTCAGGGCACATTAGGCAGGGGACACCCTGGACTGGATGCCAGTCCTTCACAGGGCACATTAGGCAGGGGACACCCTGGGCGGGATGCCAGTCCTTCACAGGGCACACACTCACTATACACCACAGGTAATTTAGTGACGCAAACTGGCATAAATGCATGGTTTTGGATAGCAGGTGAAGCATTTGAATCTCCAGCCTCAGAGATGCGAGGCCACGCTGCTACCCACTGTGGCGTTACTCTGCCCCCCCTCGAGCAGGCATCATGCTTCAGGGGAGGGTCTGGATCCTAAACCCCCCCCAGGCGCCAAGCGCTGGCATGGTTGAGGCAGCCTGAGTCCCCAGCAGGGCACCCCCAGAGTGAGACTGAATGGCCTGAGTGAAGCCAGTCAGCGGAGCAAGAAGCACACCTCACCGCAGCGTGCGAGGGAAACGAGTTGGGTGCCATCACCATGGAGACGCACGAGCAGGGGGGTGAATGAAGTCGCACGGTAAACGCCACCTGTTGCACACACCATCATGTGTGAAAATACACCACACGTCACTACTGCCGTTAGGATAATTGCGATAATTACAACACGAGAGTCTTTGTGGATATTGTCGCCCGTGTCATTATTAAACAGGGACTTGACTGCAAATGTCTTAATAAGTGACAGTAGAATAATTGTGCTTTTTGAGTCTTGAAAATGGGGGGAAATGCGCTGCTTCAGATGCAACAAAGCCACTGAAGGGAGGGGGGGGTCTCTTTTTTATTCCTTTTTGGCTCGGGACTGCCAGCTGAGGACACCCAGATGGTGTGTGATAAATAATGACTCGTTACTGTACACTCTGTTCCTCAGGGTAGTGGGGGAGTGGGGGGGGATTGGGGCTAACCGCTAAGCCGCTCTTTACTCTCCCCGCTCTTCCTCTTAGTGCTGATGGGGCAGGCCGCACGGGCGCATCCCCTGCGATCACAGGGCAGCCGTGTGCCGAGCTTAAGCAGGATTGCGTCCCTGTGCCCGCGCTTAACCAGCCCGCGGGGTAACTGAATGCGACGGGCTGGTTCTACTGCCACAGACGTGGGGGGGCTGTAAACCAGCTCTCTGCTTCCAGGTGGCTTCTTCAGGTCTGTGAGCAGGAAGCACAAGTAGTTCTGTTCAATTGCAGGTCCTCAGGACCCAAGTGAGCTGGTGAGAATTAGCGTCCTGTCGTGTTACATAAATGAGACGTGGGACCGGAGGTGCAGTGTGCACGAACTGCGACTAGTTATTCCCCTGCAACATATTAGTCACATGACCAACGTCAGCCAATCATTAAATGCAGATTTTTTTCACTGCGGCGTTTCATTACCAACGAGTCCGGACTGAGGTGCCCGTGCTCTACAGATGCGTTGAGTGAAACATCTGCCATCCCTTCTGGTTTAAAAAGACCACCAAAATCATTTTCTTTCTAAATATTTATATTTAAATATTTAAATTGATGAATTAAACAAGCGTCAGATTGGAATTTTCTCCTCTATTTGTTTACTCTCTGAAATTGAAATCAGAATTGGGCCTGTTCTACTCGTTCATATTCTATTATTAATCTGCACAGTTGGTAGAGAACAACATTATTGTTAATGTCACCATTTCTGCATATTGAGTGCTGCCTCCTCACTCACTAATATTGCTATTAACAATAAATTTCAGGGGTTCTCTTATCAAGACTGACTAATAATGTGGTTTTAATTATTAACTTTGAAATAAATTATGCATTAAAAGAGGATGCATATTTATGATCCTCTGTTTCAATAAATCATAAATATGACTTCAGAGAGTGTGAAGATTCTTTATTATCACTAATGGGAAGTCAGTGTCTTTTTCAGGCCTTAATAATGTTCCTCCTGTGATCCAGAAGTTAAGTGACTTTCTTTGCCTAAGGAAACCAAGTGACCACAGACACAGTGTTTATTTTGAGGACGACTTGGTTTGTCCACATCAAATGGTGTTATATCAAATGTTGTTTGTATATGGTTGTCAGGTCATAAATTTGCGATATGCTTGCCACCACATATTACATAACAGTAATACTGAAGCTCTGGAAGTCTCCGGAAACCCATGTAAATAGCTCTTCTCTTTTGCGAAACATCCAGCTCAAGGTTGTTAGATTTTAAAAAGCTTTTTTTGCTATAAAAAAATTAGATATAACAGACAACAATATTGTTAATCCTGTCTGATCATTTAACATATGTATGTATATATGAATCTATAGATAGATAGATAGATAGATAGATAGATAGATAGATATAAATGTATGTATACCCACTGGTGGGGGTGGGGGGGTGGCTACTACTTGCTTACTATGAGGGTGTTGTGGGGTGGGGTGGGAGGTGGTAGGAATTCCATGTTCCATGTAGCCCCTTTTAGCAGAGGCCCCTGCATTTTAGCCCAAGTAAACCTGTGCAAGAAAGCGTCCCTGATTTTCACACAGTTTCATGAAAGCTGAGTCACAGCAGGCTGAACAGGGGGCCTTCAGGTGTCATCGGTGGGGCGGGGGGGGGTGGAGACAGCAAGGCCTCTCCTGCATAGCCTTCAGATAGAGGTATTTCTAAGGCCAGAGCCACACAAGCTGAAATCTGATTGGCCCCGGTGTGCCCCTTCCCCTCTAAATTACCAATTCAAAACAAATTGGCTAATAATAATAATGGCCCCTTTTATTATGCCCCCCCACCTAAAAAAAAAAAAATCCTAGAATTGTCCCTTCTTGGTTGTTGCTCTGGGCGTGTGTCCTCAGACCCTGTGTGGCCTTGGCGCTCATTGGCCTCTAGGGGTCAGCGGCGCGCCTGCTGCAGTAGATACGAGGCCGGTGGCCTGGGTGGACAGGTGACGGCCCGGAGAGTGCAATTTCACACTCGGAAGTTAACCATGTGACCTGCACACGATCCGGTCTCCGCTTATCGGAAGGTCTAGGAGTAAGTGGTCTGTTGGACTGGAAAATAAGGAAAACTGTCAGCTGCGTAACGGCCTGGCCAGGCATTAACCCCCCCCCCCCCGCCAGGATCCACTTTTTGTCCCTGAAATGCAACTCCTTGTCTTCCAGCCAGATGTCAGCTGTCCCTGAGACGGTTAGGAAGTGGCTTCGTTCACGACGGCTAAAGATATTTATTAATATCATGAGCTCTGCAGACATAAATATGACAAAACACCAACATAAGAGTCATAGAAAGCCACTGCTAAATAGACGTATACATGCTTCTGTTTATTTGGGTATACATATATTCATATCTATCTATCTATCTATAGATACACACTCACATACATACATACATACATTCATACATACATACATATATACAATATATTTCTTTTAATTGTCCTGAGGGTCCTAGCAGGGGCTTGTATCTGACTCACGTGGTGCTCTGCGGAGTCCGACTCCCCCTCCCAATCGTCCTTATTCCTACTCGGTGATGTGCAGATTGCTCATATCTAAGCCGACTTGCCTACCTCATATTTCATACGCAGCTATAAATAAAACACAGAATGAGTACACATCACACAATAATGCACGTACCTTGGAAGCAATTCATTTAAGCACCTCGTTAAAAGCTACACAAGCAGGTGTCTTTTTTTCCAGAGGTTAACATATCAAATCAAAGTCAACTTTATTGTCATTGTGCATGTGACAACAAAACAAGATTGTTGGCCCTCCAAATCCAGTTGTCATATAAAGTATATATATATACACAAACAGATGCATTTTTTTACATGTTAAATATGGTTTATTCTCCAGGACGCCAGTGTAGGGTCTTTATCCATAGTGTCACCTTGCTCTGAAATGATCTAAAGCCCCCCAATGGTGATGTTTGTGTATGGGGGTATGTGCCGGGGGGTGTGAAACATCTGCTGGTGCTTTGTGGCACTCTGCTGAGTCTGCAGCTCTCAGGGGGTGCTGCTGTTTACGGCCACACTTGTGCACCCATGCATGCTGCAGGTCGCCGGGGTGCCAGGATTGCGACATCGCGGGTCTATAAATGCGACAGGGGGTGGGGGGGGGATGAGGTGATTTTCCATACAGCGTAATGAAATCCTGTGAGAGGAAATGACCTTGAACAGAACCCCTACCCAGGGAACCACGGGAGGTATAACCTTATTTAGTCTGTCTCCATTTAATTAATAAAACAAAAATACGACACAGGCAGCATTGCTCTGCAAAAACACTGCAGAAATCTGGGTTACATCTATGACACGTAAGCAGAATTAAGAGAATTCACTGAAACTACAAATGAGAAAAAAGGAGAATAAAAGTGGGGGCGTATACAAAGGTGGGGTCACAGGGCTATTGGCCCCAGCTGAAAGATGATTGGCCCCTAGAGTGCCCCCTCCCTGTCACTTGCGAATTCACAACATTTCATTGGCTAATGATAAGGTTGACCCCTCAGGGTGAATTGTGCCCCCTCTTATGCCCCCCCTCATGAAAAAATCCTAGAATTACCCCTGCATGAAAGACAGACTCTAAAAACAGACAGACATATAACAAAAAACAAATATACGGTGCATTTGAGAGACCTAATACTCTTAATGAGCGAATAGAGCGTCAGAAAAAAAGTGGATTAAAAAAACCATGAAAACCTCTTTTTCTTTAGATGAGTCAGACACTGGTAATTAACCCCGGAAGACTCTAACGGGGGTGAGAAGGCAGCAGTCCCTGCATCTGTCCGCGGGTCAGACGTGGTCCACCTGTTACAGGTGCCACATGGCTGTGACAAACAGCAGTCATCGGGGGCTGTCACCCGTCTTTCCACCTCATCATTTATACAGGATGCCAACATCCTCCGTGAGACAGACTCCAGGAACTGAATAATGCAAAATAAAACCATTCAAAATTGTTTGTGCTACAGCAGTATTTCCCAGATGCAGAGCAGATCATGCACTGCATGCTTGAATACTACACTAGGGTAAATGCCAGCGGCAACTGATATACAGTGAGGCATTTTGCAAAATACAAACAGCATCAAAACCATGGTATCTTCTGCTGATAGGAAAGATGCTATAAAAATATAGGCTCTGTGAATCCAAAAAATGTAAATCATACTTGTAGATATACTTTCCACCTATTATTTTATATATGAGAACCATAACTATTACCCTGCATTGCTTCTGAAAGTCACTGTACAGAGTGAGATCTTGCTGAGTTCATCAGTTATACGTAACTGTTTAATTCCATTTCTTTCGGAGATCAGACACATCGAAGTGAAGCAGATTTCAGAGCTGTGGAAGATTTCGCTGCATACGTCACATGAGGTATGTGAGTTCCCATAACCCCCAGCTTGCCGAGATATTTGTCTGCTTTGAACGGCATCTGAGAACATGCTGCTCTTCAAATGAGGTGAAGTTCCCAACCTGAGAAAGAGTCATTCTGATTTACCCTGCATGCATTTAGTTCAGGGAGAGGGATTTCACCTGCAGAAAATTTCTGTATTGTGCCAATGCAGTTCCCAAACCTTCTTTTCACCCTCCATAAAACCTTAAATACATCCCCTACAGCAGTTTCCAAAACCATTCAAGGTGCAAGATTTGAGATCTTTATTGTCCACGTGTAAAAGGTGAACTGGAATTCAGACTCGTTCAGCCACACTTGGTTACCAAAAGATTAAAGACAGCGCAAAACAGCAGAAGACAAGGTAAAAAAAAGTACAGATAGTCCAAATTCCTGCAAAACTAGACAATATTCTTAGAATGTGACTGTAAAGGTTCAGCAGCAGTGCCATGGAGATGTTGGAAATGCAAATGGCTCAGGAAAGACGCTGTACTTGAATCACCTCGATCCTGACTCATCATTTGCATGCCTCCATCTTTAATAACAATTTGAGCTTGTGGGATTTTTCTCTTGAGGCCGGGTGTGTTCATTAACAAGCATGCCTCTGCGAGTCCTAATGAACCACGGCCCTCACACTCCCCCTGCCATCTCCAGCTTTGAGCATTAATCCACATTACTTAGAGTCGAGCGTCTTATTGGCTGGAAGATGCGCACATGTGCAAAAGAGCGCCCCCCGTGGCCATTTAAAAAAAAGAACTCACAGACACACACACACCGAAACCCCAAAATCCTGCTGGGCCCAAACCTGCCACACTTTCAGAATCCCTCTTTGGTAATTGCCTCTGGAAGGACATGCACTTCAAAGAGCGGTTCTTTATCAGGAACCTGAAGTATTAGAGAACTCAGGTATTTATTCACTAAGATCACCTCACCGACACACTCAGTTTGTTCTGCCAGCACTTACATTACGGTTTGGTTCTGCGATCATTTTTTTCTCCTCAGTAAAAGTTTCCCCAACCTGAGAATTTCGAGCATAGCGGTATAGTAAATGGAAAAATCGAGAGGAAAAAAAAGTATGTCGTCTTCTATTCATGTTTCAGTCTGTCTGGGCAGTAGGTGGGTTTAAAATTCCAGCTGTAAAAACAGATAAAACTGTAAGCTATGTAACTTGTTTAGGATAAAGGAAATTTCCGGGAAATAAATGAGAAATAAATGTGAATGGAGTGTGTTTAGGGATACGTGTTCAAAGAAATTGTGAACAGGTTAACAAGGGCACTGGTTATTTCGAAGGTTTTTATTTCCCCGAAGGGAATGCCAGTGTTCAGTGTACAGTCATAAGTTGAGACGTAGACCAGCAGCGAGACGTAGACCAGCAGTTTGCTTACGGTGTTTGTAGCCATGGACAAGCTGTCATTCAATCCACCTCACCAAGAGTGAATAAAGAAATCTGAATGATGCTCTTTCATCATCAACAGGGATCATCAACATACAAATCATCTCTCATCACCATTATCCATCAATCCATCCATCCATACATCCTTCCATCCAACTTCTCACCACTTTTCCTGGTCAGCGTCATGGTGTGGCCTGTAGTCTCACCTCCAGTAGAGACCATAAAATTGTGTGTTTCGATCATCAATAGCTGCCTCAGCAATAGATGCTAACAGATGCCAGCAGACACTTTCAAAAAGTCATGTTTGTATACACCAAGGATTTAACAGCAAGAAAACACTGCATAGCAGTAACCTGTCAAAGACACAGGATTTTATAACCCTGACAATGTACCACATTTCAGCTGTAAAATTCACAGGCTCTGATTAAAATGTCTGACATGAGGCTTCTTGTGTTATTGATGATTTTATATAGCTCATTTTCGTTATTTGCTGGAAGTGGAAGGAGAATTCATAAGGCTTCAACTGAAGAGCATTTATGTAAATTGCATCTGCAATATATTTTTTTTTCTGTTTGTGTCCTATTTTTCCTTATGCTACATTAATCTGTTATACTCATAGCAGAGACTTTTTACCCAAAGTGACTTCTGTATTAAATCAGATTTACTGTTTAACCCATTTATGAAGCTAGATATTTATTAAAGGAGATCAGGTTAAACATCTGGCCAAAGGGCAAAACTGCAGTTGCCTGGCTAGGATTTAATGCAGGATGTAGGTCTGTAGGGGTCTTCACCCCAAACCGCTAGCATGGCCATCAGTCTTACTCAGCACAGAGAGCTGGCGCCATGCAATGGACCACCACACAAGAGTTACCTGGGCACACATCAGCCTCAAGGAAGCTATTAGCCTCTTAAAGTTTTACTACCTTTTGTATGTCTAATGAAACCCTGCTTACATTCAACACAAGTGCACTTTTACAACCACGTCCAGTTCCGCTGTTCCATCCTCCTTTAATTCTCTCCCTCATCTATCTTTCTCTGTCTACTCTGTTGTTCCTTCTCGTCTTCCTCTCCTCTTCCATCTGTTAAGCCTCTTTGCTATCCCATTATAACGATGAAGCATCGTCTCTGTTGCTGGATCAGGACACAGTAGATTTACGATTCTTTATTGCCACCTCACTACATAGGGTTCATGTGCGCAAACATCTCAGTACTGGGCCCACATGGCTTCTGTGGAATGTCGTTCCCTGGGGCCTCCGTGCAATTTGTGATGAGCATTTAAACACAAAATGAACAGGATAAAACAAGAAGAGCATTTTTGCTTATGGCTTCCAAAACGATAAAGATCTTATACCAACATTACCCCTGTCCTGCCCCGATCGTCCGCTCCTTCCGTGTGCCACGCCCCCTCGTTAACCTCGTGTGGGATC
>JAODJU010000046.1:13862388-13886763 GCA_026776725.1 Gnathonemus echidnorhynchus
CACCCCCCCGCCACCAGCTTGAGAACTTTGATTTCTGATCGGGTCTCAAAGGGGCTCTCTTCCTGTCCTCGAGGCTGTGTGCTAACAACGTTAACTCTACAAACACACCAGAAGTGAGGGCTCAATGGCAGTGAGCTTAGACTGGGGTTGGGGGGGAGAGGGGGGGACTAGGGCAGTCTCTGCTACAAACACAAAAAAGGAACAAATATTGTTTTTTAAATCCTGGGTCACGATGATTTAGTTCTTGATCTCCGTAACAGAGAGAAGTAATATTTGAAAACGCAATACTTTCATTGTTGGACAGGGGGCTCTAGAGAGCTCCCTGAAGGCAAGCGTGCTGGAATGTTTTGCAGCTGAGATGTCTGCCAGTGTTTCACTAGACTTCGATACACTCGTTTTCTCCATTGCAGAGAGGCTTGTCACAGATGATTCATGT
The DNA here is from genome assembly GCA_026776725.1 of Gnathonemus echidnorhynchus. Lineage (NCBI taxonomy): Eukaryota > Metazoa > Chordata > Actinopteri > Osteoglossiformes > Mormyridae > Gnathonemus > Gnathonemus echidnorhynchus. Next base: position 13,862,825 of record JAODJU010000046.1, read on the forward strand.
CTGAGCCTTTTTTGATGGCCTTCCGCTCATACCAACACTTATCCATTAACTGTCATAGCAATCATTATGCGTTTCTAAAGGCCCAAGATCTGCATCGATTTACAGAGTAAATAGAAGTGCAATAAACTGGATTATCTAAGATCTGTTTCTATATTATAACAGATCATTTCAGAAACACTTGAATCACATACTAATAGTAGTATGTTAGTATTATGTCAAGACAAAAAGAGAACTAAAAATACCACTTTAAAATGAGATTTACCACTTTCCTTCCTGCTGTGTCAGCCAGCCTCCCTGCAATAACTAATAACTCCACATGGAAATTCTGTTGGAGGCAGTAATACAGCTACCATGACAGTGTCTGTCTCATCGTTCCCAAAGACAAATAGACATTGTCTAAATGATAAATGGAAAGATGAACCAAAAATCGCAACTCACATTGCTTCTGTGTGTGTGTCTCCTTTTCTTCTCTCCATTTAGGTTTTCATTCTCCCCTGAACTCTCCACTACAGATGTGCCCTTTGCGAGGGAGAGCAGAGCTGAGCTCAGGCAGGCTGCCGTCAGTCTCCAGATCATTCCGGGAGCTCAGTTGAGCTGAGCAGACAGGCTGCTGGCTGAGCCGACCAATCAGAACTCACAGAGGTGTGGAATTGATTCAACACCCCTGCCATTAGTAATAGTATGAGTTATGTTTCTGGATGAGGAACCAGGCCCATCTTGGTGACACTGTCTCCAGAGATGGTATACAAGATGGTATACAGTCGTGAAGATCATCTGAGCCATCGTCGACGTACCAAAGTGTGGTGTAACTTCTCTTTCTCAGAAAACTTTCTTCAATACAGACAGTCTCTACAACAAGACGCCATAATGGGAGGCCACTTTGTTAAATGCAAGGCGATGGCACTTCAGCATGAAATAGTTGAAGCAGTGCCAACTAGGGTTTGCACGACTTAAGACTTATTAAAGTCAACAGTCATGAAATTCGAGTCGACTTCAACTAACGGCTGATGACGTCTTTGATGAAACCTCAGGAGAAGGGAATGCTTTGCGACGAGCGACAATCTATATTCGCAAACTTTTACGCATATGCTGACAACAGGCTCATACACATATCTTTTAACAGAAACCAGTAGAAACGACAACAGGTTGAAACTCGGCATCAACAATTTATGCGACAATGACACTTGTGTCTTGCGACTTCCATTTAAGTGCGATAGAACAAAGGCTGAAATGTTGGCATAACACTTGGGGAGGAAAACAAAACTTCTGCAGGATCCAGCCTGTAAGCCTGCTCACCATCGAGCCTTTGCGGTTCCTGGGCGGCTGGGAACTTTTGTAAGTCTTGGCTATTTTTGTGTGTCGCTTTCCCAACAGGAACTTTGACCTTTATGCTAAATAAGCTTGGGAGATGCAAAAAGCTCATAGGTTAATCTTCACAGGAGTAATTTCATACGAAACTATACTGCCATCCCAAAACAATGGAGGATGAACAAGTTCCTTAGTCAATTATTTGTTAGTTATGCGGGGAATCGATCATGATGAAAACAGGACACAGCCTTTTATTTATATTTTGTTTATACGATCCACACGTTTATAATTCATTATTAAGTTTGGCCAGCAGATTGATCTTTCGTTATTTCGCTAATAAGCCCCGACAAGTTTCGGCACCAGTGATATTAGGCAAAAGTACGCTGCTTATCGATCGAATTTTCCAGGGCAGAAATACGCAGATGTGAGTCAGAAGGTATTCATTAATCACAGGTAACTGAGGTACAAAAATAATTCCATCTGCTTGATTTTTGCTCTTTTCCCTGCACTTCTGTATAACTGCTTTTCTTTGAGGCGTCCATGTTCTTAGTGTCATAATCACGTGACCGTCACCGAGGAAGAGCCACCAGTCTTCTGTTGGCACCAGAGTCAGCCGCGTCATGTGATCGCCGATAATCCAGCGTGATCCAGCAGAGCCCTTTACAGTCCCTTCCTCAAACAGCAGGAAAACTTGACCTCACTCCCTTTCACATGCTCTGCATCACAGTTGATGTCAGAACAAAAAAGCGAAGTGAAAATTCCATTTATTGCTTTTTCCCCTCACAGTTTCACCTTCAGTTTCCTGGGCACATGGGTCCTTCATTTCATTGGGAGACGGAGAAAAGGGATCAAACAGCTTTAGCCAGACGGGGTGACAAAGCGCGTGCTGTGAATCGAGACTGATGTTTCAGAGTCACGCCGCGCCTTTAGCGCACGACTGTCAGTGATTCGCTCATTTCCGGAGACGGTGTTCAGGAGCCGAGGTGAAGTTGTGCGGGAGAAGAGGAAGGCTTCGCGCAGGGAGGAAGAGGAAGGTGGAGAGTGAATGACAGAAGAACATGATGGAGGGAGAGGGTCAGTATGAGGAAAACGCAGCGGCCAGAGAGTACACTGTCTTCCTCTGTGCCTGAAAGGAAGTGACTGGCACCAGAGGGGCACCACAGCCCCCACCAGGACTGGACACGGGTGGTGGATCTCAGAGATTGATGGGCTCAGCCTGTGCTTATGTCATCAGGAACTGGATCCTCTGAGTGCTAGACTATATGTTAGATTGTGTGTCGGTTCATACTAGGCTGGGTGCTGAACTGTATTCCGTAGCATGTTCTCCTGCCTTTCAGGCTCTCCAGTGCACCAGACTGTAACTCATAAGTCTGTGGGCCTGTGATTGACATATAGAGGTTCCTGTATTTCTTATTGGTCTCTGTGGTGAATACAATAGCCTGTGTTAGGTTTTGTATTAAACTGTGTGCTAGATTTTTTTGGCAGACTGTGTGCTGTGTTGTGCTGTGCTGTGCTGTGCTCATGTCCCCCTCACATTTCATAATTATTCGTTTGGACCCCCCCCACACATTTAACATAAAGTATCAGTTCACCCAGCGCTGTTTCTATTGCTTCGCGAAAGAATCCATTCCACTTGATCGATATGAGAATACACATACCACAGAAAGACCACTCCGGGTTTTGCAGAAAATGGCATCTAATTCATTTAAAAAATTCTGGGGGTGTGTCCCCCCCACTTTCAAAATGCTTCTGCCACCCCTGGCTGTGGTGGACTATTTTCATTGTTAATAGTCCTTGTTTAGTCAGTTTTACCATTCTTAAGGTCTTAACTTCTTTTTGAGTGTAGGACATATTTTATGTAGGTGTGTTAAACAAGTAGCTATTATTACTGGGTAAATTTGAATAAAAATATATATGCACAGCATTTACTGTGGCCAGAACATAAATATTAATAAGCAGATCGACTTCTGAACATACTGCAATGGGAACCAGCTCTGAATCTGATCTAATCTAGCGTGAAACTTTGTGGTGTTATGGAATTTCACAAGCTTTGCCCATTAAATAATACAGCATATTAATCATTTTAGGAATCAGTGAGCAAGGGGAGAAAAGGGTAGGATGATGTTGAGAGAATTTCTGCTCTCACATGGGCTTTTTCATATAAATCAGGCCCTGGGACACAACTGAGGGGCACCTGGAAGCCATGACACACTCTTATCCATAGGGAGCAGGAGTGCATATTGGGGCGGGGCCACAGGGGCACTGGGTCCAACTGCAATCTGATTGGCCCCAGAAGTGCCCTCTCCCTTGTCACTCACCGATTCAAAACATATCATTGGAAAATGATAAGGATGGTTCCTCAGCATGAATTATGGCCCCTCTTATGTCCCCATCTTAAAAAATCCTATAATTGCCCATATAACAGAATGATTATCATTTAAGAAGAAAAAAAAAAGAAAATAATGAAACACCAGACAAGCAAATAAATTGCGCATCATTCATTCGTCCATGAAATTCATCCTAGTTTTGACTCTAATCAATTCTTTACAAAAGGGGTATTTCATGTAGTCACCAATGATAATTTCATCGCGTGGTGTGACACTGGTTCCAGAAAGGACTAGGAGGCGCTGGGCACTGGGACAGGTGGTGGCAGGCAGCCCGTTAATTCTCTTCAGCAAAACCTGGGAACCAGATGGATGGTAGCCGTAATGAAATTCACAGCTCCATCAGCAAACCCTCTCCCACCACCACACACTGGCGGTCAGGACTCTGTTTTTGAGGTCAAATTGCACTAATTGGGTGTTTATGGCTCAGATAGCTTTGCACGCATCTCCTCATATAAACCGTGGGTTGACAGGGCAATCTGCCGCAACTGGTTGGTGGCTTCAAACCAAGAACAGGTGTTTTGGGCTTCCTGTTAGCAAGTGCAGCACTGTAGGAAGACCCTGCCCACCTCCCTCTCCATTATGGGGGCGGCGTGTGTCTCAGCAGGTTGGTACTCTGTCCCTGGGATCAGAAGGTGACTGGTTCGAATTCCAGAGTCAGCAGAGTGATGTCACCATTGGGCCACTGAGAGAAGCACATAACCCCAGTCAGCCTGAGGACTGAGTGACCCTTCGCTCAGCTTTTGGATAAAAGCAGCTGCTATATAAAGAAACTGCAACTGCTTAAGTTGGCCGCTCGCGGTGTCACGGATGGCAAAGCTGAACAGCACGTGGGCTCCACAATAATGTTTATTAACTGGCCTATAAGCTTGTTACATTAAGCATGGTTCCTAATGAAAACGGGATATTTCTGTTGTTTTCATTTTATCAGGGGGCTCTGAACAGATCCAGCTCTAAAGCACTCTGTCGCAAAAAACGAAACTAAATAATGCATGAGAGCATAATTACAAGAGGGCTAATTTATGAAAAAAATAAGTACATAATAACCAATATACTGTAGTATTCATATGATTATGAATACTGGAAAGAGTGCTGATGCAATATTAATATTGCATATCTATAAATGTCCTTAGTTGTCCCCTAATTGTTACCTTGGTACTTAAAATTATTTGAAGCAATTAGCCTGATTCGCAATTTTGGTGAAAATTCCGTTTAGGATCGGAGTTGTTTATTGTTGTGCTATTAATGCCTTGGAAACCCACACATGCCTCAACCCAGGATCATGTGACAGATGATGAGGATAAAATTTGCTGTTCCCGAAGCGTTGCGTTTTTGACAATGCCTACAGGAAGGCATTTGGTAATGGCGGAGGAAGGCCATTAAATGCCAATTTATTACAGCTTAGTGTTTCCACCAAAAGTGAGTCAGCGAAGCCCATTGAGAAGTGTGTCAGGGATTAACAGAGCTTCCTGTCAAACCGCACACCTCTGAAGCGGGGATGGTCCTCCAGTGAAGAGAAGGAATTCAAGGGGAAAAAAAATCTCTCCAGGAAACAGCAGAGAATCAGTTCTGGTTTCTTGAGAAGGTTCTTTCACAGGGACATGTACAAAGACACCGGACCCAACTGAAATCTAATTGGCCCTCTTCCCTGTCATTCATCATTTTAAAACATATCATTGGCTAATGATAAGATTGGCCCCTCTTATGCCCCCCCATCTTATACAATCCTAGGATTCTTCCTATCCTTTTGCCCTAAGGTTTAAGGTTTTCCTTGGTAAAGACTGTCAACAGGAGGAAGGACCTTATTTGGGGTGATGGACACAGAGGGAGGCAGCAAACCATGGGGAACGCAGGGCTGACTTTGGGCTTTGGGGCGTGAGGAAGGGCGATGAAATCCGAGCTGGCAGGACACAAATCCAGAGTTCAGCACCCCCAATGGTGAGAAGACACACCAGTGTTTTATAAAATGTAAAATGTAGCAGTGATTACAAAGTGAAATTGAGCTTGTCACATTAACTCCCCCCTCCCAACTCCATCCTTGCCAGGAATTCACACCACCCCTATTTTACAGAGGATATTGCGCTTTTCCATACAGGCAAACCTATCCTGCAGGTACACACGCTCATATAAACACAGAAAAGCAATCATCACAAAAGACGACACAACAAGAACATCCACAGGCAGAGTCAGGAATCTCCTTACACTCAGAGACGAAAAACGACCTCAAAATGAACACACATTACAATTAATTAGCAGACACTTTTGTTCATAGTACAAGCTAAGTCAACGTTCCTGGAGCAGCTGGGTTTTAAGGGCCTTACTCAAGGGCCCAGTTGTGACATCACTCTGCTCTCTGTGGGTTTGAACCACCAACCTTGTTGTCACAGGCAGAGGTAATAACTCACTGACATGCGATACCATCAACAAACGCTGCTATGCTTGTGCACTTCCGCTCGATTTGCTCAAATGGTGACTCGCATGAACTCCTCTGTGCCACTTAAGCTGGTGAAGTGAGTTTGTGGGTCATTAGCTAATTGACCTTTACTTTCATTGAGAGCAATTTTGAACGTTAAGAACAAACAGAAACGGAGGAAAAACGCCTTCACATACAAAGCAGTGTTCTGCATATGTTGGAGGCCACGTGCATTCACCTAATAATGTCGTATGGATTCATAATTCATAATAATAAAAATACTAATATCATTAAACACTCCTCATGATTCATGAACCGCACTGCACAGTTTTTAAGCACATTACGGGCCGGAAATTAAATACAAATGACAATAAAATAACTTTGTTAATTTTCCGCTAGCGTCAGGTGTGGAGGGCAGCATGGTTGGGCCCTGTGATGGGTTGGTGCCCATCCTGTTGCACGCTGCCTCGTGTCCATAGTCTCTGTGCCTCCCCCTACCCCAATCCTGAATAGGAGAAGCGGTTTCAGAAAATGGATGGAAGTGTGAAGTGAATATATACAAAGGAAATAATCCATCCATTTCCTACCCCTGCTTGCTCTTTGCAGGACATGTGGATTTGGAGCCTGTCCTAAAACCCTAGGACTGGGAATAACCCAGGATGGGACACCAGCCCACCAGAGGGCACACTCACCTATATTTTTGGGCTGGGGGTGGGACTAGAAAACCCAGAGAAAACCCCATCATGACATGGGGAGAACATGCAAACTCACAGATCCAGGGTCCCAGAGACAAGAGGCAACAGCAGCAACCAATGCACCACCGCCACGCCCTGAACAAACACTGAAAATGGCAAAACAAGAAACAAACATAGACATAATACACAAAACGAAACGTAGGCTTAAAGGAAAGCGGAAAGTGTTCCTCTGTCACGTTTCCTTCACATGGAAAAATCGTTTTTGAGACGGCAGAGAGATCCACAAGAAATGGGGGCCAAAAGACGGAACGAGGTGATGCCCATCTGCACCCTTGGGATGTGGGCAGGTAGCTGAGCCGTGCAAACATGCAAATAGGAAAAATGAAGAAAGGAGTCCCTGGAGTTGGACCGTAGCTCTCAGTATCTCTCACAAAGAAAACGAATTCTATATCTGTACCGACTGATTACCTGTGAGTATTGGGGCAGGTCTTCTGGCCTCCCCCCGCCCCTGAAATGTCCACACACTCCCTGCGTTTCATAGGGAGCTAGATAATACTTAGGCACAAATTAGGTCTGCAAATCATTTGTTTAACTTATACCGTTTGTGTAAGTCGTGAGTTGACCTAAAAGGTGAATGGAGCGTTTTCCAAATAATCCACGATGGATGGAGGTATATTCCAGTCTTGAACATATTACTCAGAATCCACATGGGTTTTTCAAAACATACCAACCAAGAACACCAATTATATAACTGCACAGATTAAACCAGCATGTCATCCTGGCATCTTCCGCGCAGTGATATGATTGGTGTGTAGAGTTCGGTAGAAGGAAATACAGATGTTCCTCTACTCATAAACGAGATACGTTCGCAACTTGAAATGTTCGTAAGTCGTTATTCTACGTCATTTTAATGGTTTACACAAGTACAAAGAACTAGGATGCTGGGAGTACGCACGCTACGCTGCTGCACGGCAGGAATATTGGCCAGAAGTACTAGGAGGAATCGGTGCACTGGAAAAAAAATTGATATTGCAGACAGGAAACGGGAGCCCAATGAACACAATTTGGACTTACAGTCCTATTCGTTCATATGTCTGAAAGTTTGTAAGTTGAACATTCGTAAGTAGAAGAGCGTCTGTAGTTTCTACATTAAACTGCTCACTACAAAGTCTGTGAACTGAGTAAGAGACATTGGTGTTGAATTTTTCAAATGCTTTTTTGGCTCTTTAGTCACCAGAGAAAGAACAACATTCAATCCCATTATGTATGAGGGAAGATTGGCCAATATCTCCAAAACTAGGCATCTCCCAGCCGAACAGCCTAGATTGGTGGAGCAAGACAACCCCTCTAAAACACATCCTTTTCAGTTTTGGGGCGAACTGCCCCTTTAATATTTCAATAAAAAGATATTTTGAGTAATAAATTGAATAATGTCTAGGAAAAATAATTTACATTTGTTTATTTTACTTTGAAAGGTGTTATACATCACAGCACCTTCTCTCTATAGGAAAATCTTGCATGATCTTACAGATAAGATGGAAACATTTTGGAAGCTGTGACTAAGATGGGCCATTAAAAGGGGAGATAACCTCTCCCAAAAGGCTACAGCAGTATCCTCCCAAAAACAGCCCACCACCACATTTGTCTACCATAAGTCCCCATTCTTGTACAATTGGGATTTTGTTCCTTTCGGCCCTTTTTAGGACAAAGTAACAGAACATAAACACTTATGTCCATCAGTGCTAGTCTAAGTAAAATTCCACAGCGACCCATATATTAACAAGATATAATAATTTATGCTACAGCAGTTAAAATTGAAATGAGAGCCGCATTCTGCATATATAGTTCGAAATCTATAATTGAAATCTGTAATTTGATGTGCTTCGTAAAATAATAAAACTTATATATAACCTATGATGTCAGCACTGTCATCGTGAATCCCGGTAGCGCTGGCAATAATTATTTGCAAAGCGCAATAATTATTTATAATTATTATAGAAATCCTTAAAAAAAACACATTGATATCTAATACACATGTTGCCCGGCTGCAAAGCCATAGAGGGAATAACATTTTCAGAATTCCATCTTGTGAGTGACATTTCAGGCAAACGTTTGCTTTCTGCTTTGTTATTCCACACCTCCCCTGTTTATCACACTGCAGAATACTAACAAGCATGGCGTCACCCGCCCCGGGTAGGTTGACTACACAAGAACCTTGGTCTTTTCTCAGCTTCCACGGCCGACAGATGATGGTCTCCGGTGATAGAGCTTGGCGGCATCAGGACGACGTCGACGAGCCAATCAGACACGGAGCCCCGGGTCCTGACTGAGTCTGAGTCCTATTATTTATACCCTGAACGCCCCCTGTGCACGACCCACCATAGACATCGCTCTAAATTGGCAGGCAGATCTCTCTTGAATGACTTCTCGATGTCTGCAGGATCCTCTCGCACTTCTGAGGCGTGCTTAATGCTCTTTCCTGTACAGTTGGCATTTGGCTTGTCTGCTTTGGCAGGACTGGCATCACAGAGGCTTTCAGAGGACTCAGATTTCAGAGACAGGGAGATGTGAAGCACAAAAGTACATTTAGTCATTATCCGAAAGCCACTTCCCGCAATCGGCGTGACAGGCATGTTTGTTGGAATGCTATTCTATCACATGGGAACTAATTGGCAGCTGGTGAATATACAAAGGCAAGGAGAAAATTCCAGCAATGTAAACTGTAATCCCTGAACAGCATCACTATTAAGTTGTGATGCAATTTTGGATGTCAAAAGTAGTTTACCTGCCTGAGTGAAAAATGCGTGGATTGTCTGGTCCAGCTCTGAGCTCGCTCTGATGTGAGGTGCCGCAATGCCCTGTAAGATTTTTCTGTGCCCCTGTGTGTTCATGCAGCTTTGCTCTGTGCCACCACACCTGAGGCCCTCGACGTGATGGGCGTGAAAGGGTGCAAAACCAGAGGAACACTTTGGAATTTCGCGAAGCGTGCAAAAATCACTGTGCTATGGAGCCCCTTAGGTGTCATGGTAGAGAAAAATATTATTTTGTAATAATTCTCTAAAAGTTAGCAATTTGTGTGCTCAAATTATTGATTCGTGCTCTTGAGTTAGTATTTTGTGCTCTCGAATTAGTAATTCATAAATTTGAGTAATTTGTGCTCTCAAATTAATACTGTGCATTGGAGTTAATTCATGGCAGGCCATTGGGACATTTCATATGTCTTAACGTGAGGTTATTAATTCAAGAGCACGAATTACAAACTCGAGAGCAGGAATTACTAACTCGGTAGCACAAATTAGTAACTCGAGAGCACGAATTACAAACTCGATAGCACTAATTATTAATTGGAGAGCATGAAATACTAACTCGAGAGCACAAACTATTAATTCAAGAGCATGCATTACTAACTTGAATGTATAAATTACTAACTTTAGCGCACAAATTATTAATTCGAGAGCAGGTATTACTAACCCAAGTGCACGAATTACTAACTTGAGAGCATGACATTAATTTGAGAGCACAAATTACTACAAGATAATATTTTTCTCTACCATGACACCTAAGGGGCTTCATACTGTTCCATTATGGACAGAGATGTTTTGAGTGATCGATTTGCCCATTAGCTCATAGAAACCCATTGAAATCTTCTTGCTAATGTATGTGTTAGTGTAAGTGTAAGTGTTAGTGTTGGTGTAAGCTGGGAGTGATGCAACTCTCTCTGACCTTAATAGGTTTAGGCCCTCTAAAACTCTGCTTAGAGGGGACGACATATGCTTTTATAATTGAAGTATTTAGTAGCATGTCAAGAGAAAATAGAGGTTTGGAAGTGAGAGCAGAGCCCGTTGACTTAGCAACAAAAATAGCAGGATGTTACAGCGTGTAAAACGGAGAGACTTACACACCAGCTGATTCCTTCCCAGCATAACGACCTGAAGTCTGCCTTCAGGTAAGGTGACTTGGCAGCATGTCTGCTTAAAATGAGGAATTTCAAAATGAAATAGCTGCAAGTAGGCTTACAAGAGAATGAGCCGGTGGAAAATCAGCCGGAAATATACCTTTAACTGAAACATGTACCTCTTATCTCCGAGATACATGCAAAATGTGCAAACTTAGTAGAAGTATGGAGTGCGTACAGCCCTTCGCAGGGGTCTCACTGATGCTGGAAATAATGCTACAACGACCAAAATATCACTAAATGCTTTTGTTTCCTGGGGGGCTCTCAGACTTTCAGACGCACCCAGTCTTGATACTGACAGTAAAGTACGCTGATTTCCAGTCAACCGCCTATCCAACTAGTTTAGGATTCAACCGGTCCTCAAGAACACTTAACTAATGAAATGAAAGTACTGCTAGTTCAGGGTCATTGGTTGCTATTCCAGTTGACAAAATTTGCCTCATTATTAGTGGAAAATGAGGATCCCTGAAACAAAGAAAACTGAGTTCAAGGTTATAAATCACTTAATGATTTTAAAAAAAGGATTTTTGTTTTGTAAAAAGCCCCGTAGACCCACAGCGCTGTGTATCTATACCACACTCTGATGTTTATGGTGAAAAAGGTCTGAGCCATTTCTGCCCATTGCAAGTTTTTCATAGATTTCACATCATTTTCTTGACAAAGCGTGGAAATGCATCCCTATTCTAACAGCTTTTCCCAGTCAGGGTCACACAGACATACAGACTCACCACATGCAAGTCTGGAATTCAAGAAATGTCATGGGAAAAAGCAGATATTTATTGAGACAAATGGCGATCGAAAAATTGCACCTGCCTCAGATTCAGATAACAGCCTTTCGGAATGATGGCAACATATAGTGTCTTGGCGTAACTGTTGGCGCTATATGAAAATAAACTGAATTGAATATACAGTGAAACCTCTAAACATTCCTGTTAACAAGCTTGTTAAATGTCCGCCATTTGCCACAGTTCCCTTTCAATTGCCGCATATAGTTTCCTGTTGGTTTACTTCTACATGCCTACTCAACACGCATGAAAGTGACACAGGAAGTGACAGATAGGATATGCTTTTAGGGCCAGTCTCAGGCCCACCTTCCATATCCATTCAGGCAGCGTTTAGTAGATCCTGGACTAGTCGCCCAAGGGTGACAATAAAACCCCTGGAGATTCCCTAAGAAAGCTAACTGAGCTGCCGCAGCAAAAACATCCAGCTGTATTAATCTCTAATCAGTGTAAAATTGTTAGCAATGCTGCTATAGGCTGGTATAAATAAATGTCTTCTGTGCAACCCAGTGAACATTGTTATTAATATTTCAGGATTCAAAAACTTCGAAAAGGCTTGCATCCTCTTTCCCAAATCCCCATACCACGTGGTTCTATCTCCGGTGTTTCCACCCACCATGATCAGGTAAATCCTTTGCCTTCAGCCATTGTCTGACAACAGGGGGTATAGCGTAGCTTGCATTGATCTCTGGGGAATACAGTGCCGATTTGGGGGGGTTATCTCTCTATGAACGATAGCTGGCCTGTTGTAGCTGCTGCACCTGCATTTCTTAGAGGTTTATTCCCCAGGATATTCCCATTTACAGCATTTGAAACGCACCTGGATGAGTCCTGTGACAAACAGTTTAATCTCGTTCGATCACGCCGGCATTCTCTGGTACAGCGGTCAACATGAAAAGCAAACGCTTGCCTGTGGCAGAGTGTCAACGAGAACAGACAAAGTCGAACGCACAAAAGCGCCGGAGACGCGGCCGATTACCTCTCGCCACTCCAAGCTACAACGCCAAGGCACGTAGCAGAGAGTGCCAAGAATCAGCTCCAGCTAGCAAGATGAATCGCAGTGAGAAGCTCAACGCGGCGCTCTGGGGCAGAGCACGACGTGGAAGTTCTCGCTCGGTGCGCCGTTCTCACGCCTGCCTGTGAAGAAACCCTCGATTAGATTAGCGACGTGACGATGGCTCACTCGGGCCTGGCAACGAGGACGTGTATATTTACACATCGCATCAGCATTAGCGTTAAGGGAAACATCACTATGACGATTGCTGCGCTAATATATTATCCCCATTTAGATTTTGAGCACCCGGCGCTTCTCTGATGAAAGAAAGACATTCGGGATTAAAGAAAGGAGGGGAAAACAAGTGAGTTCCTATTTTCCTAATTATTCCTACAGCACTCAAAGGGCCAGTGCTTATAACAAACAGCACTTAACTCACCGCCTAGGGAGGCTTTTAAGAGACCCCCCCCCCTCCCAGCCCCCTGGGGCCTATCAGCGCGAACGTTTTCACAGCAGAACATGCTGTCACATTTCCCCGGCCGATTCCTCCCGGTCTCTTTATTACCTAAATGCCACGAATAGGCGCTCCATCGCCCACCTCTCCTCTCCTCTCCTCTCCTCCTCACCGCGTCGGTAACCTCACCCACTCACCCCGCTCAGCTCCATAAACACGTCTTGCCATGTGACATCGACCAGGACTCATACAGTGACGGTGAGGGGGATCAAGATTTTTTGTGGTTTTTTTTTCGTCGTTATTTTTTTCCATGGCTGCAGCAAAAGAAAAAATACTAGGTGCTTCTTGGCCAATCAGGAAGGCCTAGGGCAGCTATAAACTATTAAGGAGCACCTGTGTCACCGCGGCCGTTTCCGGGGAGACCTGTACTCACACACTCGAGGCTCCTTCGAACTGCAGACCTTCCATCTCTGGCCTATCTGGCTGCTTGTCACACACACACAATGTCCTCCCATATCCTGTTTCTTTTTTTCCACATTTTCCATTCATTATCGCTGCTGTCCTGCCTCTTCCCAGGGCTGGTAGGAGAGCTCTTCCGCTTAAGGAAGCATGTTTGGGGGAGGATGGGGGCAGGGGGAGCCAAGCTAGAGTGACTGGATGTTCAGAGTGTGGCTGCAGCCCCCACTGGATCTTGGGGAGGGCTCTGAGCGACAGGATCCGGAGGCAGCGTTGGCAGGACCGCTGTGTGGCGGCAGCAGTATCTCAGCCCAAAGGCTGATCGGGACGGATTAGCGCAATGACACGCATCCTCTGCTAAGGTGGGGAAACAGCTACACTTACAGGGGGTGGACAATGAAACTGGAACACCACGATAATTTATTAGTATGGTGTAGGGTCTCCTTTTGTGGCCAAGACAGCATCAGTTCGTCTTGGGAATGACAGATACAAGTCCTGCACGGTGACCAGAGGGTTTTTGAGCCATTACTCTTGAACAGTAGCCAGGTCACTACGTGATGCTGGTGGAGGAAAACATTTCCTGATTCTTTCCTCTAAAACACCCCAAAGTGGCTCAATAATATTCAGATCTGGTGGCTGTGCAGGCCTTAGGAGATGTTCAACTTTACTTTCATGTTCATCAAACCACTCTGCCACCAGTCTTGCTGTGTGTATTGCTGCATTATCTTCTCGGTTGGTAAACTGCTTTGGGGCGTCTCCATGCAGTAACTCTCCCGGATGTGGGAAAGACATTGATGGTGGACTCAACAAAGAACAATATATGTTTCACGAGATTTGCACTGCTTGCACCATTGAAACCGACGTTTGGCGTGGGCACAGATGACCAAAGGTTTCACTAGAGCAGCCTGACCATGAATACTGAGCCTGTGGAGCTTCCAAGGAGCCGTTTTGGTGGAAACAGAAGAGTTGAGGTGGGCAGCCGTGGTTTTATGTTTTTTTGGATACAATCCAGGTTAATATCCCTATCAGACAGCTTCCTCTTGCATCCACAGTTACTCCTGTTGGATGTGGTCCATCGTTCATGGTGGTATGCAGACATTACCCTGGATACCATGGCTCTCTACACCACAAAGACTTGCTGTTCTGGTCACAGATGCGCCAGTGAGACACACACCAACAATTTGTCCTATTTTGAACTCTGATATGTCTCCCATTATGTTGTGTGGATTGTAATATTTTATGCACAGCTGTGCTATTGCTCTGCTAATTCAACCTTCACTCTCTGCTCTTATGATGGAATGCACGGCCAGTGAAGATTGGCCACCAAACCGCACGTATATAGGGGTCAAACCTCAAACACTATTGGTCAGTGTTTCAGTTTCATTGTCCAACCCCTGTACATCAACTGAGCACAGATGGGAGACCATCCATCATTAAATCCCCCATATACTGCTTAAAAAAATAATAATAATTTAATCATGCTGCCCTGTTACAATTCTCACTTAAAAACTGACAGCTTAAAATGCGATGATCCGGCCGTCTGTCTGCCTTTATGTGTCTAAGTGAGCTGAAAGTCATTCTTTCAGAGGAAAACCAACCAGCCATAAGGGATCAAAATCGCCACGAAGACAGAGGAGTTGTTATGGCGTAGAAAAGGATAATCCTTGCGACGCATGTAATCGAGCAATAACGTGGCATAATTGAATCTACAGAGTGACTGTGCCTGTTGCCATTTATGCATTTATCTGTAATTGAATATTTTGAGTAGATGTGGCAGACATAGTGCTTGGCAGATGTTGTATAAATTAGCGCTGTCTCGCAGAGGGCATGGTGTTCAGCAAGCACTAGCATGACACAAGTGTTGACCAAGATGACGTGTAGCGTGTTAGCATTTCACCGGCTTGGAAACTTCTGTCTAACTGCTGTTAGATAGCACCTCCGTGGGCCGGGATTTCATAAAGGATTTTGGGACATGAATGGATGGATCTGACCTTTGGCCTGATTTGGGTTATTTGGGTTACTTGTAGTTTTATCTCACTTTCATTTACAGTCACAGCAGAATATGAAGTTGCTGCACCAGTTTCTGTTTTTCACACCTTTCTGCACCAAGGGTCAGGCTGTGTCCTCTTGAGTTGTTTATTTGTATTTGTCTTGTTATTTTCATAGTTGCCGTGCTTATTTTTCTCATTTTAAGGTTCTGTACCATTTCAGCATATTTTTCTGCATCTGAAGGCATTATGCAACCATTTCTGACTTCCTGTAAGTGGGTTTAATTCTGCATGTGACTGCCTTAAGTTCACCCGCATTCCACGTGCGTTCACTAAGTGAGCTTTCGCTCCTGCAAAACTACTGATTTTGGCCTGGGGTAAAATTTAATTCCCAGTGACGAAATAACCGCAGGAACAAGGATAGCAGTAACCTCATTTAATTGGCTCCCCTTGATTAAAAAAAGAACATGTGCAGTAGTTGAATTACGTGAATGAAAGAACAATATATTAATGACTTTAGACAGTTATTTGAGATGCGTAAATGTCCCTAACGAGACCTGAATGAGGGAAAGTTAGTAAGAAATAAAGAAAGGAAACAAGAGCAGTTGCCAGTGTCTCTGTCATCCTCGATTTTGTTCTGATGACTGAGATCAAGAAATGCTCTGTTGACTAACCACAAAGTTACCCCATCTGACAAGCACATTCCACATGGTTCTCCAAAGCCAGTTTTTCTGAACCCAGTCCTCTGAGACCTCCAAACAGTGCATGTTTTTGTTTCCTCCCAGCTCCCAGCACGACTGTACCGTGAATTTTCATTTTACAGGGTGGTTTGGGAAAACCCATTAATTTTCATGAAAGAAGCACCTGACTGGCCAGAGAACATGCTCCCACCGGCACGTGCTACTTGATTGGCTGGCGAGCGTGCTCCCATTGGCATGTGCTACCTGATTGGCTGGTGTATGTGCTCCCATCAGCATATGCTACTTGTATTCATGAATTAAAGTGTGGAAACATTATTCAAAATGGAATCCATCTGCTGTAAGATGCTTATCCAAAGTATGACTGTAAGTTTTAAGCATTTGAACCCAGTCGCAGTAAAACCTGTTTTCCTTAACATAGGGTAGCAGTATTTTGACTTATGGATTCCGGTAGTTAGCGATTAGCATGGATTTTTAAGCATTCCGTCTAAGGCATTCACTGGCCAATCAGGTAACGTTTCTCTCATTCATATTAATGAGTTTTCCCATACCACCCTGTAAAACAAAAATATGCAGCTATACCAGCATTCTCGGTTGCTCGATTGTTTGATTCAGGTGTGCTGGAAATTGGGAGGGAGCAAAAACATGGCCTGTCTGGTGGTCCCCTAGGACTGGGCTGAGAAACACATTCCTAACCATTTCAGTCAATGAGTGGGGCTTCATACAGAAAATAAACAGCTGGTAATATTCGACGAGCCATCTGTGAGCTACCTCACTGGATGCGGTAAACCCAGGAAACAGGAGAACTGGGCTGCCTTTAATTTGATTCTTGTCAGGCTGCTTGGCATTTGTGTATTTTATTGCATTAAGATTGTCACTTTTTATCAGGAGATATTTGGAAGTCGTACCATAGGATTAATACTATAGCAGCTAAACATTTCAGATACATGAACCCCGTGAACTTCTCCTTCACCTTCTATAACCACCAACCTGGTTGAGGTTCCTGACCGTGATGAAAAAACAAACTAATTCAGCCTGGTGTGGCCTCATTTAGTCTCAGTTTTAATTGGCAAATGTGCTGGAGAAAGGACATTTGTGGATTCACCTGGATAGCTGATAATCAGCCCTCGTGTGAACTTGGGCGTTATCTCACTTAACACCTGAGTCTTGCCGATGGTGCTTTATTGAGCTGGCAACCTGAATTAAAAATGCCTTTAATCAGGATGAGATATGGTGGGGGGCATCAGTCCATGCATTAACACGGGAGGGGGGGATTGTCAGAATTATGCATTTAGGAGTCAACGAAATGTCAAAAGGATCTTAGGTTTAACTCCTTAGACTTGATTTTCCCATGAGCCTTTGCAGACCTCCTTCTTCATCACATAAATGTACATTAACTCGCATTACTGTGGCCCAGCATTTGTTTCATAAACAGGCTCTTCTTAGGTGCTCTTTTTGAATCACAAACACCCTCACAGTCACCAAAATAAAACATGCCAGACTCATCCAACTGGGAAGGTGAAATTCCAGAAATCCTCCAAAAGGAGGTTGGACAAAATAATGGAAATGCCACATGAAAAAGGACTTTAAGTTTGAAGGAGCAATTACAAGACACAGCTGCAAAGGGGAGTCACTTATGGCTGAATGCCAATTAGCAGTGTCAGCTGAAAAAAAGAAGCTTGACAATCTATACTTTGATATACGAGCTCTCAAAGCAACGCAAGTTCCAAAGAGGGAAGAAAGGTTGGTGCCTGAATAGCAGGTGCATCACAGAAATGGCGAAATTATTTATAATGACTGCATATGCCAAACATGGACAAAGTGCATTGGCGAGGAGGAAGAGAGTCTGCGGATTTAAACTCACCAACAGGAATGGATGGACACTTAACAAGACAGCTGCTCAGTACAGTACAGCCTGAAAAATTACTGCAGAACTGAATCAGCACCTCTGTGACCCAGGCCCCACTAAAGCTGTACGGTGTGAGCCTCGCAAACCTGGGACTGGTGTCAGAGCTGCTGCTCAGGAATTGCTTGTGTCCAAGCATAGGCTTTGTGCGAGGAGCAGAAGACCTGGACACCTGAGCTTTGGGGGAAAAAGTCAGATGGTCAGATGAGTCACCTTTTGTCCCACAGCCAGGTGGATGGGACTCATTAGGTCCAATGATTGTCTGCATGGTCATATAAACACCAAGGTCCGAGTTGCCATTTTACACGACCGGCTGAAATCGATTTCCTTATGATGTTCACCTATTCCGAGATAATAATGTTTCCCCAAACTGATCCCACAAAGTTGGAAGCAAAGAATTGTCCAAAATGTCTCAGTATGCAGTAGCATTAAGAGTTCCCTTCACTGGAAGTAAGGGGTCTAACCCAACCCCTGAAAAACAACCCCATACCATTATCCAAACTTTACAGTTGGCACAATGCAGTGAGGCAGGTAGCGTTCTCCTGGCATCCACCAAACCCAGACTCATCCATCAGACTGCCAGACACAGAAGCGTGGTTCATCACTCTGCAGAACACGTTTCCACTGCTCCAGAGTGCAGTGACTGCGTGCTTTACACCACTGCATCTGGAACTTGGCATTGCGCTTGGTTTGTAAAGCTTGCATGCAGCTCTTCAGCCGTGGAGGCCCATTCCATGAAGCTCCCCATGCACAGATTTTGTGCTGTGGTTCATGCCAGAGGAAGTTTGGAACTCTGCAGTTATTGATTCAACAGAGCTTTAGCAACTTTTATGCATTATGTGCCTCAGCAGCCGGTGAGCCACTCTGTTACTTTACATGGTCTGAACATAAGAAATTTACAAACCATAGGAGGCCATTTGGCCCATCAAGTTTGTTTGGGGAGAACTTAACTAATAGCTCAGAGTTGTTAAAATCTTATCTAGCTCTGATTTAAAGGAACCCAGGGTTTTAGCTTGCGCTACACTAACAGGAAGACTATTATATACTCTAAAGAAGTCTGTCACTTCATTGCTGAGTTTCTGTTGTTCATGAACGCTTCCACTTTGCAATAATACCACTTATTGGTGACCATGGAATATCTAGTGGGGAAGAAATTTCGCAAATGGACTTATTGCAAAGGTGGCATCCTATGACAGTACCCCGCCTGAATGTCTGTAAACCTGACTGCAAGGTTAAGTGCTTCATTTTATACCCCTGTGGCAATGGCTCTGAATGAAACACCTGAATTCAGTGATTGAGAGGTGTGTCCCAATGCTTTTGGCCATATATTGCAGCTCTTCCAATGGAAGCTAGGGCCAAAAACTTCCTTTTACTGGCCAGCAGGGGTGCCAATGGGCATGGATACCCTGGCAGATTCAAGGGGCCAGCACATTATAGGGGCCCTTGAATACCCAAAACTATTAATAATACGATCAGGGAAAGATTCTTAAATACATCATTTAAGTACAAAACTTTTGTGGGCATTTTTTCACTGTAGAGCACAGGAATATGTGTCATTTTATTTTTTATATTGCAGTTTTTTGTATATCCCTAATAATTGGGTATTAGTGTAATTGTGCATACGTCGTTATATTTTGCAGATTTGCATAGTATTTTCTGCAGGAGCCACACAGCCTGCATTGCTCTATGTCCATTGGAGTGTGTCCTATTTAGAAGAATCTAACACTTCAGAGTCACGCAGGCCAGTGGGCTGAATGAATGATTTTAACCATACAGTTATGTGTAGTTGATTGGGTCATTTTTCTGTTTGGAATGAACCCCCTCCCCCTCCAACCTCCCCCCCCCCAATCACGCTGAGCCGTGATTATTTCTACATTTTCAGCATTTTCTGCAGTAGGATTCGGATCGATTCGCTGTGAATGTGTGCGAAACACTGAATAACCACAGAAATGACCCGTCGACACTGCCTGCATGTAACACAGCTTACTTTTCAAGCACTTCACATTTTAATACACCTTCATAACATTTTTAAGTGTATGAATAATTAATTTTCATTATTTTTGTGTCATATTGCTAATTCTAAATGTAGCAGGCTCACTTCCTTTTTCCAAAATGTGAAGGTTTGCTTTAGGGAAGATGGTGGACTATTTCATAACCAAGAAAAGAAAAAACCAACCAGCGTCTCAATCGCAGACTAATCATTTAAATGGGTCAATGAGCAGGTCGAAAAACAATACGATGGCTCTTCAGTGTTGGAATTTTAACTGCAAACTCATAAGTACAATGAATAGGAACTGATTTAAATAATGTGAAACTATGGCAACAAGGATACAGTTACTTTGGATGCCTTGGTGAGGCACCCTTATGACCACCAGTGTATAAATACAAACTACTGCTATTTATACCCACCTGTCACGGTGATTCCTGCTTCTTCATTTAGTAACAAAGTGTAGAATTGAGACTTCAGAGAACAAGCTCAACCCCTGAAGAAAGATTGACTGTTGTTATTGACTTGTAGAAGAGCTAGTTACCAATTATTGTGACCATCTTCCACTTTTGATGTGACAGTGTCATGTAAGTGGGGAAAACAGTAGACAGACTGAAATAAGAGAGGAAGCAAATATTACAGTGGCTGTAAGATTAATCCTCAAACATGAGTTCCCCAATAAAGAATGCCATCTCATCAGCAAAATATACCACATTTTCTCTCGGACTACTAGAGATTGTCTACTGTACACTTTCTGTGTGACGCGTCCTAATTTTGCCTGGGTTAACAAGGGAGGAGTTTGCGTATAACTACTTCAACCAATCACAGTCTTCATCGTATGACATCACCTCATTAATTAATACCTGTGTTTTCTGTTAAGTCGCAAGGTGCACAGATTTCTCAAGTACCTGTTTTATTGTGTATGCCTTGTTAAGGGACATGTCATAGATAAACAGACCAAACAGGAATATGTTCATCTGCAAAGGCTGTTTGGAGCCGTCTAAAGGTGTGTCTTTATTTTGTGATGATGTTGATGATAATGATGAAAACAATAATAATAATAGCAAGGCTTGAACCAACTGATGACTTGATGCCTTGAGTTTGAAAAATGAGAAAAAAACAGACAAATGTGATGATGTCATGCAATGAAAACTATGATTGCTTAAAGAAGCAAAATGCAAGCCCCTCCCTTGTTGACACAGGCACACATTAAACTCAGCAAAATCAGGATGTCCTTTCTGTGCAGCCTCAGCCTGGGACAGTACTGTGTCGTCCCCCCCCCGGACCTGTAGGTGTCTCTGCACGATCTGCATTTATGCAATCTTGCCGTGATTCTCCCAGAGAGCGTGCCGCTTTACGGCGTGTGAAGGGCACGGCTCTGAGTGAAATTTGATTGAGGGCCCGATCGAGTGAGAAGCCCGATTTAGTACAGAGAGAGTCCCAATAGCTCTTGTTTTTTTTTTGGTATAAACTTACAGAGGCACTGAAGGGTACTTGCCGAGTCAGGAATCAGTGTCTCGGTCAGAAAGGCACATCATGAAAATTTACTGGCATCACGTGAAGGAAACTGCAAAGCTACTTCAACATATTTCATTTACATCTTGCAAAAGGTCCACGGTAACACGGTGGAGTTAAACCAAAATATTTTTTGTTAACAATGAAAGTATTGACAAAATGATGCTTTATTCACCGTTTGCACCAGTACATCGGAATGCTTCTATTCACATATCCCATCATATAAACCAAAACATATAGTTGAGAGCAAAGGTTGGGGTCCGAGCACAGGGTCGGGCTAATTACCCAGCAACGCTGGAGCATTTCTGGGAGTTAAGGGCCTAATGGAGATGTGACTGTTCTGCCAGAGACAAGGCTTGAACTGGCAACCTTCTGATCGCAGGCACAGCTGAGCCGGTTTCTAGTTGATGTCCGGGGCGTGAATTTACATGTGTTTTCCTCGAGCTGTATCCATTGGCAGGAATCCAAAAACGCCTGGATAAAGGACAGAGTCTTTTAGAATAACGAACAGCCAATCACAGAGCTCTCACACTGTGCTAATGAACAAACTCAACAAACAAATTATGATCGATTCAACTCATTAGCAAGGCAGGTAGGACAGCCCACAGCATCCGGAGGCAGTTTATATAACATGTTTGGATTTAATCCTTTTCTTTATTCCTCTCTGCCTTTAGGGTGTGTGAAGGACTCAGCTCTGAGTAAAATTTGATTGATGACCTGATACAGTTTTTTATTTTTTTACCGTTCCCCCACGCACTGTAATTGTAAAATCAATAAACAAAGCATTAACAACCAAAATAGACCTTCTTTGCAAACTATCTGCTTCATTGATATTCTCAGGGGAGCAAAATGTTTGACGAGTGAAGGGGATCGAGGGCGACAGCGTGCATTTCCTGCTGTAAACAAATACATATTTTAGCGTGAGCATTTCCAAACACTCCGACCCTGTGACTTTAAATGGAGCTCATACTCAAAGAGAACATCTCGACGCTCCCCGATGTTCGTCACGCTTGTCCTGAACTGATCTTTGTGGCTGAAGAGACCGATGTCCCAGGCAGGGTGACATCACCTCTTTGGCGGATCTCCAGGTTGCCGTCATGCTTTCAGTCTGTGTCATTCTGGCATTAAGATGTTTTCAGAGATGTAGGTGTGATTCAGCAGTTAAATATTTATACATTGGGCTCATGCTCAGCTGACTAAATATTTTAGCCCCTCCAAGGGGGTGCTGGGGAAGGGGGCTCATTTGAATGACAATTGAATCGTGGTGCATCATTGAGTATGTCGGCGCTGGGCTTTTCACAACTGCTGTGAATTTCTGCATGCTGCCAACCTTGGTTATCCACCCCCAGGGATCTGTGTGTGCATCAAAGCAGACTTCTTGTGGATATTATAGGGAATGGGGGGGGGTATTTACACTCTGCCCTCTGACTGTCTCACATGCACTCTCTGGGGTGATTTTGTGTGTCGTTCTATGTGTATGTGTTCCAATTCACCCTTAAACACTCTTTAAATGCTCCTCCAGTCCCCGTACGCACCAGCATGAAATCACACTTCCACGCACAGGTAACTCCCCCCCTCCCCCCAGCTGCTTATGTGCACCTGTGAGCATTTTCCATTATCTCCAGTTTTGCCGTAATAAGCTGTAAGTCAGAAGCAAATGAAAAGCTAGTGAAAACAAAACAAGGGTATTTATCTTGTGAACGTGTGGCCGCAATATCTATTATTTATTTGGGGTTTTGTGGGGAAACGTGCGAGTCTTACGCCTCACGCAGATGCAGGCTGAGTCTGTAGCTGGCGTGGGGGCCCACTGCAGACGTAATCCTTCTTACCCTCCCTGTGCAGTTGTGGAATGCTCTCTGCCAGGGATGGGGGGGGGGGTCTCATGCTGTTCGGGGAATCATCCCTGGGGAGATTAATAAAAGAGGGAAAGGGAAAAGAATAAAATAAGGGCCCCAGAAAATGTGATTAGGACCATGTGAATGGAGACAATGGAGGGGGGGGTGACAGCAAGAGTGGGAGGAGGCGGGAGGGGCCTGAGGTCCGCCTTTGCCGCGGTGGTGACACGAAATGGTGTGGGGGAGTCCCACGGCGTCACACTGTCGTACTGGAACAGGAGTGGCGGCTCGAGGAGAACCATCCTCTCCCTCCAGCGTGGCCGTGCCACAGGGTGACTTGTGTGGCACTATGCATCGTACAGAAGCGGGCGCATAGCCAAAAGCACCCCCCCCCCCCCCCGAAAACACGTCACCTTAATCTCCCACTTGTGTTGGCACTCAATCTGAAGAAATAAGTATATAATTACATAAACATGTAAGACAAGTATACAATTAAATAAATTTATAATTTGCACAGTAGTGGAAGGGTTCCCCCTCAGTAGGGTTTGGGGTGTCAAGGCTGCTGGCCC
>JAODJU010000046.1:13887701-13902701 GCA_026776725.1 Gnathonemus echidnorhynchus
GGGGGGGGGGGCAATAAAGAGAGTCACATGACATGATTTTGTTTCTGAGACAAGACAGTGACATGGAAGAAAAAACTTCCAGCGGCGTCCCCACAGGGGGCGCTGCAGGCATTACGAATTATATAGCAATACTGCAGTATAATATTAACATAATTAATATTTATTCTATTTTCCACATTTTAATGCTGGTTTTACTAATTAAAAAATAAAATAAGAGCAGGAGTTAAGTAAGGAAGGAGACAGTAAGGAAGGCGTTCCATAAACGTAGGTGTTATTTAACTATGCAAGCTGCGGTTTATGTTTTTAAGTGCATACTTGTTCTAAAGCTGCATATGTAAGAAATTGCTCAGATGAAACATTTGATGACCCATACGACTACCAAACTACAGAGTGTGAGGAACGTCAGGTAGACACCTTACCACGTTAAGTAGAATCAAAATTTACATTTTCACAGTTAAGTTTGCTTACGTATTAAGGTTCCCACTCAGACATTTGTCATCATACCTTTGGGGTCGAAATATTTTACTTTTTACTTTTTAACTGACACTCTAAAATGGGGTCACATGTTAGTATTCAAAGTAATTGAAATATCTGAAATGACAGAGATCAAGCTAGGAAAGCTGAGAGGCGCTTTAGTAGGCGTCTTAATTGCAATGCATATAAAGAAATGCAAAATGATACACAGACTCCAAACAAATCCATCCCATTCCAGTGTTATTCTAGTGCCATCCCTATGATCGCCACGACATTGACTCCCTTCATTGTAATAAATGATAATAATCACAGAGAGGGAATTTGCGGCGCGCCCTTATGTGGGTGAAGATGTGGCACTGCGCCCGCCTCTTACCCAGGTGCAGGGACACAAAGCACTGCGGGTAGGGCGCTCTGCACTGGAGCGCCACCCCAGAGCCCTTGCTGGGACATTAGGCCCAACAGCCCATAATAATCATTTACCACAGTTTGCCAGCACAGCCGCTCTACTGGTGTCTGTCAGGCCTCCAGAGGCGTGCTTTTGCCCAGAATCGTCAGGCCGGATAATGAAACATACGCGAGAATGCTAAGATAATACCCGAAGTGGATTTTCCACCACACAGTATTCAATGTTTTATAGTTTTATACAGATGCATATTTTAACAGGAACGCCTGTGGTTACGTGTCTCGCTTGGGGGGGAGACAACACCAGGACATCTCTGTGGGGGTGGTGTGTGGCTCAGTGGGTTAGGATGCTGTGCTTATGACTGGGGGGGGTCATCAGTTCAAATCCTATGCTTGGCAGAATGACTTCATCGTTGGGACCTTGAACAAGGCCCTTAACGCCCTAATGGGCCTGTTTGACCCTGCTTCATCAAATGTACACTGCTTTGGATAAAAGCTTCTGATAAATAAATAAAATATACACCTCCGGAGAAAAGAACACGCAAACCATTTAGCTTGCTTCCATGCATCAAATCCAGCTTCTTTAGGAGGGTGCTACAGGGTGTTTGCCAACCAGTTTCTGTAGTTTGGACTCCAGTAGGGCAGCAATGGACGGGCTGTCTGCGTGTCACATGGGGGGGTCCCCTTATTCTCTGTGGAGTGAAGCGGTTCCCATGGTGAGCCATCGCCATGTGACTCAGCAGATAAGACTACTGGAATCGCAGAGTGGAGGCATCCCAAAGCAGGCAGCTCGCTATTCATCTTTAATGAATGTCTGATGTATCACACATACACATCAAAGGGGTGACTCACCACATCAAGTCATTACACATCCACTCCTAGTGTTTTTACCATATCAGCATTTTATGCCAAACAAACAATTTTACCTGCAAAGAGGTAAACTATAAATTTAAACAATCAAATAAACGACAGCAGACTGTACTTTAGATTAGGAGGGGCAGTGCTTTTTTGTTTGTCAAATGTAACATTTGTTTAGCAGATTTATTATGTTTGCTTGCTCTACATTCAGCTGGAAATCAAGCTGAAAGTGGCTTTTGTGTCCCACCCTGGGAGCCCATAGAGCACCTGCCACGTCCCGGTGTTAAATAACACGGCGCTGGGAAAAAATGGATCACGGAATTGCTGATGCAGACATAGTCTTAGAGTCCAAATATGCAATCTCAGAAACGGTCCAGGCTGGCCAAGAGGAACTCACTCAAATATACACCAGCAAGCACTTCAGCCCTCCTGGACATTCACAGTCCGGAAGGCGCCATGTTGTCAAAAAATAAAGTCACTGCATAAATGTGCAGCAGGTGTACTGTATAAGCTACTGGCTCTTAAAGTCAGCAATCAACAGATGGATAAGATTTTCATGCCGGTGCAGTTCCTTCAGTGCTCCTGGTAATCGGAGTTTCAGCCAGCTTTTCCCTCTCACCCAGTGAGTTTCCCCGTTGCCCCCCCCCCACCAAATCACTCCTTATATGGTCCACCTATGTAGCTCCCAATTCAAGTTAGAACCTTCCCTTAGCTTTTATTTAGCCTTTGGTATCCTTTGATAGACCCTGTCACTCCTCACTCCCATCCATTGCCTCCTTACTCCTGTACGTCGCTTCGTCATGTGTCCGTCATCTCCTCCCTCTTGTTCAATGCCTCCTCACTCTTGCCCACCATGTACTCATTCTTGCTTGATACCTCCTTGCTCATGTCCATCGCCTCCTCCCTCTTGCCCATCTCCTCCTCCCTCTTGCCCATCACCTCCTCGCTCATGTCCTTCACCTCCTCCCTCTTGCCCATCGCCTCCATACTTATGTCCGTCGCCTCCTTGCTCATGTCCATCATCTCCTCCCTTATGCACGTTGCCTCCTTACTTACCCTTTGGGTTCTGTGTGTTTGTGTTGAGTTCTCCGTTCCGTGCAGTTCCCTCAGGGCTGCTTTGTTTCTGGTGTTATTTCATCAAACTGCACATTCACACTTGCATCCTGTCACCAGTGAAGATTCCTACTAACTGCACCCGTGCATATTGTGACTATAATACATCGACTGCCAGTGAAAGTCAGAAATTTCCCAGCAACACTTGATCAATCGGGGGTCCTGGCAAGGTCAACATTCTTTATTTAATTATTATTATTATTATTTACACCAAGAATTGAAGAACGGGCGGAGACGGACCAGAGGAATGAGCGACGAATGAAAAACGACTGGAAAGCGAGGTGCTGTTATGAAGGCTATCCATCAGAAGGGGCTCATATCAGAGACGCCTCACGCATTCGATTAGGCCTCCAGCAGGAGACGTCCACATGCGTCACACACAGACACTGGGAGAGGGAGGCGACCATCGATTCGGCCCATGTTCATCTCTGCCTCTGGCTCCTATCTATCTCCTTTGTTGTGGATTGATCTAGAATTAAATGAGGGACAGCTCCATTTCTCTTTGTGGGAAATCATATTTTTAGTATGGTAGCTGGCATGAATTTAAATATTCCGTAAATATATAATGAGGGCAGAGGCAGGACACAGGACTATCGCAGCCTGTCATTGTGGCAAGTCAATTGTATATTAATGCTTATTAAACTCTTAATAGCTTATTCTATCCCCCTTAATCTTCCTCTTAAAGCTGAGAAAATGACCTTTTTAAGGCTTAATGGCCTTCATTCAGTTTCGCATGCATAGTTTCGAAGGATGCACGCATTTGCTTGATGTTGTTTGATAACTCTAAAAAGTTTTATTTTTTTCCTGAAAACATTTCTGCAGGAGGCCTAGAAAACGACTTATCGGTTACGCATAATCACCTCCGACCGCAAAATGGAATGGGCAGATTTTTGAGCAACACAGCCCTCACCCTTACCCACATCTGTTCCACAGTGAAACACAATGATAGCTCATAGCCATACATTGGTACACAATGTCTGCTGCTCCACACTGGCACACCAACTGACCACAGACACAAACAGCCAGTAACAGTCAAACCGCATGTGGTGCCCTAGGCAAGCTCACCACAGGTGCCCCCCACCCGAGACAAAATGGAATTGGTTTGCTAAGTCACCACCCCTCCAGAAGAGGGCGCTCTAGGAGCCCACCTATGTTGCCTAATGGGTTGACGAGCACCACATACAGCCCAGTGATACACACTGACACACCCTTACCGATGATATTCACCAACAATTGAATAACCCTGACTATTGATAGGTATTGATAGGTCCACTGATATACATTGACGACTGATACATACTGATGACTGATACAGTTAAACACTGACCATCAATACACGATAACTGCACTACGCACTGCTCTGTTTGCCTACACTGCTTGACACTGACCTGTCATGCCAGGGCTTCCCCAGTACACAAGCAGGTAACTGGCTCCCCCAGGATGCTTTAACGATGGCGTCACAGCACTAAAGGGTAACTTACAAGCTGAGACATGGAGACGTTCATAAGTTTTTACTCCTCGTTTTTTTAAAAAGGGAGAGCCAAAGAAATGGCAATAAAATACAGAATTGAGATATTCACAAGTCAACAAGATGGCATTTCTCCTAGAGGCCTGCTGGCTCGGCAACATAAATAAAAAAAAAAGTTAACAATGAATCATAGAGGTGGGCTGTTAATTAGCCATTCGTCAAAGCAGACTTTCTGCAGAAGTAGCCAAAGAACACAGAGGTACAAAGCACAGAGCCCTGATTGGCGTGGCTGTCTGCCAGGCAGCCCCAGTTCATCCGGCTGCATCTGGGGAGCAAAGTCGTCCCAGTCCAGTCCGAGAAGCCGGCTGGTCACCCTGCTTTTTCTTATGGCTTTACTCCTTCTTACTCCTTACTCTACTGCACCAGTTGCCTGGTGCTCCAGGTGTAAATCCATCCATCCATCCATCCATCCATTCATCCATCCAACATTTTCCATGTCTGCTTATTCTATTCGAGGTCATGGGGGATCCAGACCCAATGCAGGAGACCAGGCAGGGAACATCCCAGGATGGGGCACCGACCCATCGCATGACACACTCACCCACCATTCACTCACACATGCACACTCATCCACATTCACTCACACATGCACAGCAGTGGGCAATTTGGCAACTCCAATTAACCTTAGCATGTTCTTGGGCAGTAACAGGGAAACTGGAGTCCCCGGAGGAAACCCCACAACAATATGGGTAGAACATGCAAACTCGGTTTTCATTTGTTTCTTCCATTCAATTCACTCTTTTGTTTCTCCCCTGCTTCAGCGTGCTGCCGGTACAAAGCGCCGTGCGGCGAGTGGCAGGGGATTTAGTGATCCAGTTGTTTACACAACTTCTCCTTGGCCCCCGACAAAAAGCAGAAGCCCGGTCAATACCAAGCTGCCCTACCTGTGGTTCGCTACCTGCCCCCTGTCACCACTCATGCATAATTAACCACAACAGTCTCAGAGACAGAAGCATCGGTACCTCAAGACGCTTCGCTTGCTTTTCGGCTTTTGCCATCTATTTTTCTTAGCACACATTTGTTTATTTTAGCACGACCTGTTTAGATAAATTTGACGTAAAGTACAAAACATATGAGGACTGTGCTCCATTAGCAAATAGGTGTCCATTTAAATGTAACATCGCACCCTTTGTAATCCTGTTACAGTCTGATTTTTCGCTCTCTTGTAGAATGCATGACGTGTCGCGAGCGGCATCAAATATTGGCTTCTGCCGGATGATTTCTCGCAGAGCGACGTGGCACCAGCCTGGATCAGGTTTTCTGGGACAGAGTTGATGGGACCCAGGTGCTCAGACAACCTCTATACCACCCCCCCCCCACCACCACCACCAGAAAATAATATCAAATTGATATAATTAATCAACAGCTGTCACACTGCAAGCCACAGAGCCACTGACAAGCCTGTCCTCCCTTTCACTACACACACACACACACAGATTTGTAAGTATATCTTTGTGAGTACTCTCCGTTCATTTCTATGGGGAAAACTATAATCCCAATAAGATGATCTTAACCCCTACCCAGCCCTAACCTTAAATATAAGCAACCAAAGTAAATATGAATCTTTTGACATTCTTAGTTTTTTGATTGCAGTCACTGATCTGTGTGGGGATCTAAAACATTTTAGCCCTTACAATGTAATATAAGCGTAATCCACACACACACACATCCCCACGCACACACACAGAAAACGACTCAGATGCCCTCACAGAAAATACCTTCACAGAAGACTTTCTGTCATGATTTAAATGGCTCAACTCGCTGTAAAATGGTATGATGTTTCTCTTCCTGTTGATCATCGCTCTTGATTGTATTATAAACATAGCCGGTTAATGACAAATAAACCCAAAGTTAACGAACGGGAAATTAACAGTAAAAGAGGACAGGGCAAGAGAACCCTATTATGAAGGGCAAACAAATTGATTTGCCCATAAAGCTGCAAATGCACGCCTACACCCAAACTGATATATGGATCATGCGTCCGGATCGTTATGTGTTTTTAGCTCGTGCTGTTCAGCTGCCAGAAACCGTGAAGTCAGTTTGATTTTCCAGAATCCTCTGAGGTCTGAAGTATTCCCCCCAAAGCATAGACAGCAACCCTTTGTTGCTTAGTTACAGAATTTCAGCCCTGGCCTCACACTTTACGGTTATCCCGTTATTTCTGCCTTTGGAATGCTCCTCCTCCCATAAAGCGCCGGACCCCGGATCCCTCGCATCCCGAGTCCCTAATTGTACCCCGACCAGGTGGCCGCCGAGGCGGACAGTGCTTTTGAACAATAACCTCCTCGAGTAAAACTGTGTAAACCGCCAAGGGCACTTCGTAAATCTGTCCAGCCGGTCTGTGTCTTCCGGTTTTAATAATAAACTTGGGACTCTCATTTTATTTTCTCACCCTCCTAACACTATGAGCATACTGCCCCCCCCCCCCACACACACACACACCAAATATTCCTGTAGTAAACGCTGATGAGAAAATAGACTTTGACTCACATCCCATTTTTACATTTCATGAAGTGCCAGAAAAGCATTTGTCACCATTTCAGATACATAAGCACACGTCTGTGTGTGCGCATGTGTGTGTGCGTGTGTGTGTGTGTGTGTGTGCACGCTTCACATGCACACCAATATTACGAAGCAAAAGGGTTCCCTGATAGCCACTAATGAAAAAGCTAATTGCTTCGGAACCAAGGACCCATGTTGCCTAGCAACAGCACACAGCCTGGCTTATTGGCTGACCGTCCATGCAAATGCGTTCGGGGGGCCGATCACGAGAGGGAAGTTTGATCAAAGGTGTCACTGTCATTCCCCCCACTGTGCTGAGAACGACCAATCAATCATCCCGGCTAAACGGAACGCTCCGCGCCACACACCCCTCCCCGGTCCCCTCCTGGACTGCCAGCCTTTTAATTGCATACTTATTTCAGTTTGCATATTTATTCATTTATTTATTTATTTCATCCCCTTTTTAAAATCCTGAGCGATGGCATCGGAATAGAACGTCAAGCTAGCGCTGCTAACAATTAAAGTGCTTCGTCTAATTGCTCTCCACGTAGGGGGGCGAAATTGCTCTACCGCGATTAGATGCTAAAGACATTAAACTGACGCGCGTCAGATGATGCCAGAACGGAGGCGTCCTCCCCGGCCGAGGGGATGGGGGGTGTCCTGGCTGCATCTGATTCTGAATGCCACCGCCACTGGGCTAACCAGCGGGTCCCACATGAGGGTTGCCAGACAGTGGAGGCAGATTTACTGGGATCTTTCAGGGGGATGCCCCTATAAAGCGGCTCAATCAATGCGACACTAAAATTTCCCAGTGCGGATAACGGGTGCGACCTTCAGCGGATCTCACCCTTTGTACTTTTCCCTACACTTAGCATCACTCCTCACACCAAAAAAAAAAAAAAAAACGGTTTTATATGAAATATTTAAAGGGCCGTCATACTTGAAAAGGAACTTCAAAGGGGTCTTCGCATCTATTGGAAAGCAGAGTGCAGCTCCTGGTGATGCTTCCAGACTCCCTATAAGCACTGAAAGTGTCCGATTCCCACAGCCGATGTTCTTTACCCACCTGGAGGTTCAAGGTGCTGCAAGGGCCCAGTCCTGAAAAACCTGCATCCGTCTGGTGATAAAAGCCGGAAGCGTGTGATGCTGAATGTTCCCGGCACTGTGTGTTCACTTTGACGAGTTCCGACCACTCCGGATATCCCGCTCGTCTTCCTGTCCGCTTATAACTGGGAGTTTGGTTAAGCATCTTCATTAAATTACCAGCTCACAGTCCCTGGCTAATACCTTTAGGATCAGATGAGTTAATGATGCATTTTCTTCCAGAGTAACACTTTAACCCGGCAGCTCAGATGTGAATTCCTGGAGGACCATCAGTAAGATGCCTTTTGATCCAGCCTCCTTCAGTAATTTATGAATTAGATTAATCATTTAAATTAATCTTTAATTTCATGCATTTTTCAATGATACAATTGAAATGAACAGGTCAACTGGTTTGCCCTGTTTTTAATAAACGCTGAATATCACGGTAGTATTAAAAAAAGAAAAACTACATGGGTAAATGGAGTACAGATAATTAATTGCTAATTGCGCTACTTAGGTATAAGGCAATGGGTTGGAATAAAGAGCGATGAAGAGGCGTGTCTACAGGAAGTGCTGTAAGACTTTCAGAGTCATAATCATTATCATAATCATAATCTCAGACAGATAGGCTGCGCAGGAACTGTCTGACTAAGAAAAGCCCAATTGCCTCACAGTCTGGGAGTAAAAAATCTTCTATTTTTCACACTACTCATTGTGTCGCCTTGTAGCAGAGGGCAGATGGACAGCTGAAGCAGACACTCCAAGATATTGCCTCAGAATGTTTACCATTAGCAAAGCGTTTCGTCAGACCCTCTCAAACACATATTAAACTTTCATAAGTGCTTCTCCTCATCTTCCTCGCCCACTTCTTCCCAGTATGGAAGAATGACTGTTTTCACCCGCACAGTCTGTCCCAGCAAAGGCATTTTTTTGGCACTTAATGTTTAGCTCTTCACTGCCTTAAAGGCAGAAGAATGACTGAATGGGATAAACTAGTCAGGCCTGGAGAAAAACGCAGTGGCGGAAAAACCGATTCAGCAAGATAATCCCATGCAAAGAAACACGCCATCCTTGAACTGCCATGTAAGACACACGTGTACGTAATGTATGACAAAATGTTGATGAAGACATATATTAAACTGACGGAACCCATAAATTACGTCAAAAACGTGCATCACCACATATATCAAGACAGCCATTACCATTATCTTAATAAATAAATAATGTTGCAAAATGCTCACAAGAAATATGATTGTTATAGATCTTTTCTGTATGGGATTATATATATTAAGTGAAAGAGTCTAGAAACCTTAATAGAGATGACAACTGTGCCGTAACAAATGTGCAACGCTTGTCAAGTAGGTCAAATAGTATGTACCTTCCACTGAATGTCTCTGCCAAATAGATGAATCTGCAAGTCACCATATTTTTCATCGTCCATCCATCCATCTAGTAGAAGGCTGGTGTGAAGCTGGAACCCATCCCAGGAAATGCGGGGCACGAAGCAGGGGACACCCTGGAGGCCATGTGGGACTGACACTCGCACAGGAAAAATTCGCCACATGTGACTGTAGGAGAGAACCAGAGAAACCAGAAGCAACCAACACTGACACATTGATCACGTGCCAATTCCACACACTGAGACAGGGATGGGATTCAAACCCAAACCCGGGAGGTGTGAGACAACAGAGAAACCCGCTGTGCCTGCATGCTGCCTATCTCACAACATCTCATGTGGTTTTTTAGTAACTGTCGTTCAAAAACAGGAGCGGTCGGTTTCTGCGGTGACGAGTTAAGGCTGGTTCTACAGTAGGTGGAAGAGAACCTGCAGGAGCACTGTCATCAGCTGAACTGGGACAGAGCAACACCTCGCCCTCCTGAGAACGCCATAAATGTTACTCAGGAAAATTCTGATGCCCAACAGCCACAAACGTATAAATGAGCATTCTTTGTTGCTCAGTGTTTGATCAGACCGCAATGCTTCAGGGACAGTAGGCGGAGGGGTCTGTTTTTTATTTTTAGACTGATGACTAACGAGAGCAGAGCAGCCTAACATCCTGAACCCATGAGATACCCATGAACGCCACCTTGAATCACGCAGCCACCCTTTAAATCTGCTGAATGCCAGCAAACCGATCACTGATTGCTGCACAGGCTTTTACTCTCTACTTTCAAACTTTTGCAAACTTATTTTCCTGGAGCTCTAATTGACCACTTCCAGTTGCACGGTTTCTCCCTTTTTTGTGCCAGGCGTTTTATGTTTCATTTTTATTTCATTGTCAGTTTCGTTGTTTACAATCTTGAGCTGTGACCAGCCGCCTGGAAGCCTGCAGCCCGCGGTTTGATTTATTTTCATTTTGACTGATGAGTCCTGGACCATCGCTGTAAGGCAAGTTCTACTAAGGCGTCTCAATGACCCAAAGGGCAAAAATATTGACATTGTTAATGTTTTTTAAGCCGAATGCAGAAAAGTTATAGACATATTCAATATGATGAAAACCTTGGAATATTCTGACTGAACAAATGCATTCAGGAACATTGCTAACCATCCACTCTACAGAGGGTCCAGAGCCTATCCCAGAAGCTATGGGTGCAAGGATGGGGAGTCTCCCCATTGGAGACTGTACACACCATTCACATAGACACCAAAAGACTTGAAGCCTGGTCTCCAGAGGTGAAAGACAGGAGTAATAAGCTGCACCACTTTCAGATAGCTACTCTATTCGTGCAATTTTAGAATGACAACAACAATGCAGTATTTGAGATGGTTGCCATATAAGGAGTCATTAACAAGACTTGATATTCTTCATAATCTTATGTAGAATGCGGATCACAACCTCCCACGCACAATCAGGAGGGTTAATGATGCCAGAATAATCAACGTCATCCATGATCCTTTACCTGGCGGGAAGCTTCCAGTCGCACCTCCCAGGTCGAGCGCCCTCTTTTGGCTGATATCTGCTAAAGACTTCAGTCCTATATTCCTCAGAAGTTTTTGTTGAGACAAACAGATGGACAGTGAATAGACGGTATCCTGAATAGCAGAACATGCTTTATGAAGGGAAAACAGGACATCCATTTTTTATAAGGCAAGTGGGTTAGTGTCTACCATACTCCATAATGCTGACATCCTACATTTGGGGCAATGACGTTGACGCCATAGTCATTAATTTAAAAAAAGTAGGAAAACAACCCCGTTCTGGATGCCATTCTCCATCTCTCTACTCCCCCCCCCCCCCATCATTCCATCAGTGAAAGACCCTGCCAAGAGGAGGACAGCCCTCCTCACCATTACAGTTGGGCGAGCTTGTCGTCTTCCTCTCTGGCGTGGCACTGCCCTCCTGCAAAGGGCAAGGCTGGAGTGGTTGTGGGGACCGGCTGCGCCCCGCACGCCACTGCCCGCCTTGCCAGTGGGGACTGGGGCCACACTTGGGCCATCTGCGTCCTGTCCTGTGTGCGTTGGATTCCCCCTTGGAAAAATAAATAACTAAGAGTACAGATGCCAACAAAGCAGAGTTGGGGAATATCAGAATGCTAACCGCTCGCTATCTGCACTGGGGACGACCAATATCAGAATGCTAGCCGCTCACTGTCTGCACCGGGGACGACCAATATCAGAATGCTAGCCGCTCACTGTCTGCACCGGGGACGACCAATATCAGAATGGTAGCCGCTCGCTATCTGTGCCCGGGGACGACCAATATCAGAATGGTAGCCGCTCGCTATCTGCGCCAGGGACGACCAATATCAGAATGCTAGCCGCTCGCTATCTGCACTGGGGACGACCAATCTTCGGGCTTCTTTGATCACTGTCGCTCTTCTGGCCAGCTGAATCACTCCTGACTTGGAAGCTCTTTATAGAGCATGGGGGCAGAAGGGAGAGAGAAACTCAGAACACGGAGAGGGAGACAACCAAGAATCGAAGATGCTGTTGCCACGACGATGACCAGCTCCCACGGTGTCGTCTGTCCCCGCTTTGGTGCTTCCTATTGGTCAGCATCCCAAGCTGGTCGAGCGGCCTGTGCCCTTGGACTCCGGCCACTGGTCGCACTAAGCAGTGAGATGTAATAAACCCAGATCAGCAATCGATCGTACGCTCGGAGATGGTGTCATTGCGAATAATCCCCTAGTATTTATGAAGGGAAAAAACACTATTTTTTCATCATGCTTTGTTGTCGATTAAATAATTATAGAGACGGCCAGTAAAAGAGGCCCATTTATATCCAGAAGTAGATGCCAAATGGATCTGCGTGGCCAGACTAAAAGGCGACGTGAGATGGCTAATCCCCACTTACTCCACCTACACTGCCATCCCATGCCATCACATTTCATAAGCTTGTTGTCTCGGAGACATGGCGCCACGGTTGATTCAAGCGAACATGAGCAAAAAACGCTTGGCTGAGCATAGCTGGTAACCCATTCTGTAATGTTTGGCATCCACTCTGCCAAAGCAGGCAGTGCGACTCATTTTTTAAAGGAAGCTGAGGCTGAATTTGCCCCTACAGGAATGGAAAAGCAGGTGCACCTTCTGAGTCAGCAGTGACTGGCTTCCAAATCTTTCTATTGTGTTTCACTTTCAGATTACACTCATAATTTGGCTCATGACATTTATTGGTATTGGGATAAAAAGTGGCTTGACAGTGACCAAATGATTACCATTCCCAGAATGCCACTGCTCTCAACCAGACCTGGTCTGCTTACATCCAGTATAAAGTTGCATAGACTTATATGTGAAAAATAAAAGTGAATTGCATATCAATCAATAATATTAAACCTGCTTTAGTGCCATATAATTCATGTCCAGGAAATTGTGAACTTCATTACATAAATTCCAGACATCATTGATTTTTGTGTTTTTTTTTTTGAGTGACAATCACGTGATGCTAGCTTTCCCTTCCTTTTGGCATCACTATGGCCAAGAAGCCAAGCCTGCAAACAGATTCCGATTCAGCACTGATCCATTGTGTGGGCCTCTATGGATGGTGAGGGAGTAATTAGGAAGATGAGTGAGTGCGCTGCTCTGCTCCCGGCTTGCCACGGGGGCCGTGTCGGGGACCCTCTGGTTCTAATCACCTGCGCGCTGCAGCGTTATTAATAACCATCATTGAACTGGAGGGAGACAGGAGACCTTCACCCAGGGGTGTCACTGAGTCACACTGTCTGCCCGGGGGTGTTAATCCCCCGCTGCGACCCCAAGACCTGCCGATCACTGGACTGGAGAGACGGTCACTCTAAGTGAGGCTAACTATCAGCGGCTAAAAAAAAGTCATGCATCCTGAAGCACACAGTTACCAACACATTGGTAAGAGGCATGAAATATTAAATATATATATATATATATATATATATATATATATATATAATACAGCAGGGAAACCTGGCTGTCAATCAAAGCCATCAACTGTGAACTAATGAACATACAGTTGCTCAAATAGCATCCCACTGAACTTCAACATGATGATTTCTCAATGACACCCTGCTTCTACCAGTTCCTTGGTCCCATTTTGGTGAGATTAATCATCAGTAGCCTACTGGTTCTTGCGACTAATGGGCAAACATGAGTATGTTTGACAGGAGAAGGATTTAAAGGGGTCAACAGCACATCACCCATGTGACCTACCCAACATGTCGTTATAAAAATATAAATGACATTTTACCCATGTTTACACCATCAATACCATGTTGTCAATCTTAGGATGAGACTTTTTGTCTAACTGTTCAGTTCGGGGGCTCAAATCAAGAATGGTGGCTATGGCATGATGGAGACTACAACCCCAAGGTCCATGATGTGAGATGGGGGTACCTGTATTTCAGAGGTGGGGGGCACATGGTGCTGTGGAGCCAGGTAAACACTGGCAGTGTAGCATGTGTGGTTTTTTTCTTAGTCCTCCTCTGCTTGCTGCTGAGTTCCTCAGCACCATGAGTTGTTGCCAACTCTTTGGAGGCCAGCAGCCTTGATGATCAGTGGGACTTTAGGTGGCTGGTGACCATGGAGCAGCCAGCGCTGTGGAGTATTGGGCTGATATCTCAGCAGGAAAGATTGGGGCCTACATTTCTGATCTCCCCGTTTGCTACTAGTCCCTTCAAGACCTGTTTGACGCTCCTCCAGTTCTCCTCCCTTTCACTGACACCCTCCTACTCAAGCCGATCACCGCAGGATCTGCACCAGTGCTGGGAGATGGGATTATGTGAGCTGGTCTGCTCCTCCTGATGTAGTTCTTGGAATTCTTTCTGGTCCATATGGGTCATCTCACATCGTTCCTCAGCTCTGCATCAAAAACAAACACGTCGAACATTCTCGTGCAAAATCCATTATTGACATTGCGATTAATGTCTTTTTCATCAAGACCATCATCATTATCAACATGAATACACTGCTGCAGCACTTAACTGACAAATAAGCCCACTGCAATAATCAAACATGAGTGTTTAGTTGAATCAGGTCTGTTTGCCCTGTTTTATTTCCCAAGCGTGGGGCAGATGCTCTCCCCTGGTATGAATATTTAACAAGGTACTTGTTAGGCATCAACTCTGTGGAGAAGCTCCGATGGGGAACAGACGGTACACCTGAATGAGGTGGCACTTCCTCAGACGTAGGCGGACAGATGGCTGCCCATTTGTGTGGGCAATGTGGGGGACTCTCCAGCTCTGGCCACACACAAGGCAACGCGTGGATGCCGCAAGATGGCGACGGGTGGACAAGGCCCACCCATGCGAAAACGCAAACACTTTTTTCATCACAGATCTAATAATACCTACATGATGAAAATGTAATTACAACAAAAATAAACCATGCATAAAAAAAATGCAACTTCTACTTAACGTGAACTGACCAGTCTGGGTCAGGGACTCAACGTTGTCATTCACCATTTACTACAAATTTGTAGCTGAAACAGATTGTTTATGCCAAAGGACCATACAGCTCTTTAAAGCTCTCAGATGTCTACTGCAGCTCTTACATTGCCTGTTTTCAGCAGCTAGAGTTGTGCTCAGGATGACCTCACTCTTGCAGGGTTGCCAACTCTCGCACATCTGGCATG
>JAODJU010000046.1:13907701-13917451 GCA_026776725.1 Gnathonemus echidnorhynchus
AGTTCTCAGACCTTTCTTGCATTACTGAGAAGACATCTTTCAGATTATACATTTCAGATGAATGAACGGGTTTCGTTAGATAGAACTAGGCATTATTATAGCAACCGCTATTATTATTATTATTATTATTATTATTACTTGTTTTGTTGTGTTTGTTGATCATGATATTGTCAACAATAATAATAATAATAATAATAATAATAATAATAATAATAATAATAATAATAATAATCTCTACTACTATTACTCCTTAAAGTGCTCCTTAAATAATGTCTAGTGAGTAAACAAGATCAGTAGTGCTATAACACTCAATTAAGTTTACAGAGAAGGTTTGGGTGAATCACGGTCAAACCACTCCACATGTAATAAGCTGCTTTGTCACCTGTGCTGAAGAGTGGCATCTAGAGTGATACTGGATGCTCATTGACTGCCATACCATCTGGTAGCTTATGCTTATTTTTGTTGTTTTATTCCCTCAGTAAGGCAGCATATCCCCTGCATATATCTGTTGAGTCAATTCTTTGGCTCATAGCTCAGGATACATATCTGCTTAATGTTAGAAAATTGCAGATGCTTCGTCTGAGTATTTATGATGCAACACGGTGAAACATCTTTAGGAACATCCAAACTGACAGAAAGGCAGTCGCAGTTCCTTTAAACCAGACATGGGGAGCGTCTGTTGACATATTCAAATTGGTTCCTGCTCCCAAGTGGTCTGCATCAGTACATCGTCCTTTCAGACTGTGTTTGAGAGCATTATCATGCCGACTTTGACGGCACCATGAGATCTGTGAAGACCTCATGCTTAGCAAGGTCCTCTTGTACTTTATGTTCATGTATGTTCAGTTAATGTTAAGGCTGGGAGCCATAGCACAACACATACCAATCTGCATGTGCTGTAGTAGGAGGTGTATAATATTATGATGTTTCATGACTGTTAATCTAGTTGTGTCCCAAAAATCTTTGATCATTCTAAAGACATGCTTTGCTTCTTTTTTTATGTCTCCTTCAGTGAGGTTGTGTCCCTTCACCTTATTGATTTGCGGCCTTCCCCCTTGATTAAATTGAAGCTTTGAAAGTTTTTCAGGCCAAACAAGAGAAATGATTTCACTCAAGTCTAAGCGATTTGGCACATTTTTTTATTTTGTTTTGACAAATTATGAAATGCCAGGGCTTTTGTTTGAAGATGTGTTTGATTTTTTGCTGTCTGTATTACTCTTAATTCAAAAGAGAGATTTAACTTGTTAAATCACAGGTTGGAGGGATTACACTGTTGTTGTGGGGTATTAGCTACAGTTAATCCCAGAGGAGCCCATTTATGACCTTTGAAATGCTCATGGTGTCGTGCTTAATCCAGCTGGGTATTTTATATATAAGGTTGCTATTTTTTATGGAGGGGGTGGCTAATTGCCAGTAACTAAGCTTGTTTCCTTCTTTATTGCCAATAATGGGAAATAAGCTCTCGATATTCCCAAAGGATGTAAGTCAACCCAATGGTTAGCGCCTTTCACATAAAACCAGTTAAGAGCTAACAGGGCCAACATAAGACAGCATTAGTGTAAATGATGCTCCTAGATTAAATGTCACACAATACAGTGCTGTACTTAAATAGCTGTTCTCAGCGACTCACACACTGCAGCATAATTGAATAGTTGACTTTGCATTAAAATTAATAAAACTATGGAATAACAGCATAATGAATGGGTGAGTGAAACAATTAGTCAGGGTAAATCCTTTATAAGCCTCATTGTAATTAGCATTATGTGAACAGTTCCATGTAGACAGGCATCTTTTTTTGAAAATAAACTGAATAACATTTCTATGGCGTAATGGTGCAATGCACAAGCGGAGTGTGGGTTTTTCAGCGCGGCGGGAATGTCAGAATCCGCGTAAGTGTGGCACATTTCATTGGTCACCAAAAACGTGAACTGTCTGAGGGTTCCCGAGGACTGCTGTATGGTGAGTGACATTGGAGGAGTCAAATGCTTTCAGAACCTTGGACAGCGGCAGGCTAGCCGCAACTAGATTCAGGACTACGGACAACTCTGTGATCGGATGACCCCTTGAACAGGGCCTTTTCTGGAGTGTTTACTAAAGAGAGCTTTGGGGCAATGTTCTGTAGCATCACAGGTAGAGAGGGTGCATCATGGCATACCCCAGGCACAATTTACCATTTCAGTTACCCTGTAGTTTTTTGTGTTAGTCCAGTTGGCCCACGAATCCTGCCACTACCTGCTACTACCAAACACAAACCACGCTAACCATTAAGAGGGCCTAAGACTTTTTCTGGAGCACCAGCATGGGTCTCAGTCTGGTGGATGCCTCCCTCTTCCCCGAAGGCACCCCAATACTATGTAGTACTTCCTGGCGTATTTGTTCATTCTTGTCCCGGGGGTAGGAATGCTAACGAGGAACATACTGCAGATGGGG
The DNA here is from genome assembly GCA_026776725.1 of Gnathonemus echidnorhynchus. Taxonomy (NCBI): domain Eukaryota; kingdom Metazoa; phylum Chordata; class Actinopteri; order Osteoglossiformes; family Mormyridae; genus Gnathonemus; species Gnathonemus echidnorhynchus. The sequence continues at coordinate 13,910,132 of JAODJU010000046.1, forward strand.
GGGGAGGTGGGGGGTTCCATGCTGTGTCTGCTCCACCTGTATCTCCTTGTGGCATATTAGAGGCCACTAGCAGTGGGAGAGCAGCAAAGGCACAATTGCACGTGTGTATAATTTACCAGTATAGGTCACCAATACCAGCGCTGGTGTGTTGTTCACACAGCCAGACTGAAACTGGCTGGCATTCCTGACAGCAGGACTGCTCAAAGTCCATCCTGAACATGTGGGCGGCTTATTTTATTTCTGCTGTCACATTACCCAAGCAGACTGTCAGAAGGGCGAGAAACCTGATGTCTGGGCTGACGTCCCGGGTGTTTTAGAGTGTTGACAATCCGGTTATCGTCGACTCTCCCAGTGGCAGGAAGCAGCAGTACATGCTGGGGACTGTGGAAAACGGGGATGCAAGTGGCATTCGGCTGCTCCCAATGTCGTTACTCCTCACAGGTTTTTCCCCGTAGCCACCTCATCACTCCAGGGGTTCTTTCCTGGTTTGTACCAGGCCTCCCATCATCTTACTGTCAATGGACTGGAGGTCCTAGGGGGCCTTGGCTAATGCTTATGGTTGCAGCTAATGGTAATTGTTAGTGCTAATACTAAAGGTTAGCACTAGAGCCTGGTGCTAACAGCAGCATTACACCAGTGACAGTGCAAAGCTGCCAATATGGAAATGGAGGTCAATTCTGCACCCTGCATGTGGGGGACCTTTTTTCTTTCCTAATGCTGGAAACATAGGCGTCGACATCAGTGCTACAAAATCATGTATCTGAATGTCAGCCATCTATTATCTAATTGATTCATGGTCCCCTTGTGAGTATTCTGATGAAAAGTCTCAGAAGGAGGAATCCTGGCTGGCGGAGGAAAGCATGAGGCTGTGTGAATCTCTGAACAATTCCTTACCTTCCTGCGTGACAGGGAACCATAATTCAGTTCAATTCTGTCAGCAAAGATTAAAAATGGTGTTTTCTGCGAATGGCTACAGTGTTTCTCTTTCAGGGGTGCTATCTCTTCAAGATCAGCGGGAGAGCAACCCCCCCCCAAAAAAAAAAAAAAAAAAGCCTTGTCAGTTCTCTGTCTGCTTAAGACTTTGATTTAGTGTTCTTTTATCTCAGATCCCCTGTGATTAGATTATGGAGTTAATCCATTTACGATTCCCTCTGACTCAGATGTGTTTCTCACTACTCTCTCACTGATCTCACTTCTTCGCGCCTGTGACCCCTGTGCACACCCTTTCCTCATAAATACAGACGCATACCGAAGCAGACAGGCTGTCTCATCTCCTTGCCTTCTCTGGCTAACGATACCTAGCTTACCCAGGACAGAGGTGACTTGGCAAGTTCAATGACCTATTGTAGCCTGCTCAGACATGTTGAGAAAATTAAAATCTGTGTCATTTTAGACAGTGGGAATTTGCAGAAGGACCATATGTGTTTTCACTATGGTGGCAGTTAAATTAACCTATGACTTTGTTTAAGGGGTGCAGTGGTCTGTGTCTTTTTTAAGCACCCACGTACTTGAGAATAGGGATCCATGGGGTTTGGATCATTTTTTTTTTGTTTTGAAGGATTAAGTTTTTGTTTAGGGAGTGATATTTTTTTTTGCTTTTGTTTTATTTTTAGAAGAGTGAGTTTTCATGGGGAGGAGGGTGTATGGGGTTAATGCTTCAGCATTTTTGAGAAGAGTACTTTTGTTTGGGGAGGTTTGTATGTGCCTTTGTTTGGTGTATGTGCCCTTATTTGGTGTTTTCCTTTAATTAGGAGTGAACTTGGTTTCCATATAAAAGGTGAGAAAGTTGGTGAGGCAGCAAAAGAGGTTGAGCTGTGGAGGATGGCTTCCAGGCCCTTATCCCTTGTAATCCCCCTCAGTGCCAGGCAGCTGTCACAGCAGCCAGATCTGTCAGACTTTGGGAGGCTGGCTGATGGGAAGATGGGTAGGGAGTGCAGCTGGGTGCCTCTCAGAGTTATGCAACCTGTGGAAGTAGTGGAGGGATCTGTAGGGGGCACTCCCTTCAGAAATCCACCTGCTGGAGCAGTTGAGAGAGGCGTGGGGAGCCCAGCAGTAGGCAGGATTGGATAGTCTAGGAGAAAATTCTTCAGAAAAGGATGCTAATACCAGATTTTTTTTTTTTTGCTTTTTTCTTGCAACAGATCTATAGGATGAGTCACCCTGATCAATAAGTTGCTTGTGGACAATTATTTCAGATGCCTACCTGTTCAATTATTCCATTACTGGAGGAAAATCGACTTTTGTAAAGCAAGCGACCAAAGGTATCTGATAGCTAATTATCATTCTTTAAGACAAAGGCCTAAGCGGTTGTAGCGCCTGAAGAGGGCTTGCCCTGATAAGGACAGTTTAAGTATCAACAGGGGTTAATTTGCTGCTCCGATTGGTTACATAATCCACATCAGGACCCAACTGTGCATGCACTGAGGAAATGCAGACGTTTGATTAATGTAACGTGATTGTCAGTGTTGGCACGCACGCAACACTAAGCAGATGGCAGAAAAACGCTGTGGTTACGCAGGGCGTCTGTTTGGAGTTGGAAGTCCAAGGAAAGCGTCTTTCCAGTTTTGGGCAGCCTTGGGTGGGTGGGGTGGGTTTGGAGTCTCTTCCTCTCCTGCCTCATCCTTCTCTTCTCTGTGAATGCTGCATTGTCATGGCAACGGCACGCGGGCTAGAAGCCCCAGTGTTGAACAATGAACAAATAGGGCCTGCTCTCTCCCCCTCCAACCCCCAATGTATCTTATCCCTCAACACTCCCTCTTATTTCCTCCGTCCTAAATGCAGGGATGATTGCTTTCAGCAAACAGGACAAATTCAAGAAGTAGAGTCAAAAAAAGAAAAGCGAAAGCCATAAAAGTATCATGACTGCACAGCAAATGCTATCAGCTGCTTTGAATTTAAATGTGCTGTTTTTATTGATTGCTTCTGTACTTCTATGTCTGTGAATTCAGCGAGATATTATCAGATAACAAAATTTCAGCTGGAGTATCCAAGATCGAAAGAGGCTGGCAGTAAATGGCTTATTTCCAGCAAAAAACAGGCAGTTTTTCTGGAACACAGTATCCCATTGTTATGGCTTAGTGCGGCTGACAGTTTGCTAATCCTGTCAGAGATGGGATTTCAGTCTGTGTCCAGTTGTGGTTCCATCTTTCCATTTCTGTCTTCAGCAGTTAACAAAGGATGTTTGTGTTTATGATCTCAGACATTGAAATAAAATGTATTTAGGCCCTGCCATCTTTTACAGCCTGCTTAAGATAATGCTGAACATCAGGCAGTAGAAGGTTAATAATCTCTTTTTCATGTATGAATCACTCTATAATATATACTCTATACTATAATATCTACATCATTAGCATAGTATATCCAGTCATCTATTCGTCCATCTATCCATGCATTCATCTTATATAGTTTACTAAGTATAGGGTCACTTTGAGCTTGGAGCCTATCCCAGGAAGCACAGGGCACAAGGCAAGGAGACTCTGGATGGGATTCCAGTCTATCGTAGGGCACATACTTGCACAATATAGGCAGTTTAGAGGAACCATTTCACCAAACTGAATGAGCAGTATTTTACCCCGCCCCCCCTACCCCCTCCTTTGCAGTTTGACATATAACCACTTGCCCTCCACCATCATGATATGATGAAAATAAATGAACTTTTAACTAGCCTTTGCTATTTGATACATAAACATTTAGCATACATTGAGGTTTTTCGTAGCCATGCTAATGTTTGCTCAGGTGTAATGGTAAGCTTTAGGCTTTCTTTAAAGTTAGAGTGGCATCGGTGCACAGCCGTCAGACTTGGCTGTGGGTGAGATCCGTGCACAAACAACAGGTCAGATGGGAACCAGACTATTTTAGGGTGAGTGATTAATTGCTCAGAAATCAGGAGATAGAGACCATGCAGAAGGGGGGTGGGGGGGGCGAGACCACAGGGAAAAAGCAGAGCACAAGCAAATAGACTGACAAAGTATAAACTAGACATGGACAGACATGCTTGTACCATTTAGGATGAGATAGTCATGAAAACTACAAGAAGGGGATTGTTGTTTAAAATATGTTTCATCCTCCTACTTGTGATATTTTATACCTCAGTTGGGAACAGATATATCCACTGCGATATAATCCCAGCCACATTACAAAACTGCAGAGCTAAAAAGTCCTTTGTACGAAATCTGAAGCACCACACAGACACTCAACCTATATCGACACATCCTGACAGTGAAGACCAACTTGGCATCCTCGTTGCACTGACACTTAAAGGGGGGCGCTCCCAAACACTATAGTCCTCTTCTCAGCGTGCAGTGAAATGTGTAGCGTTCTTCCGGAGAAAAACAGTGGCCTCCATCGATCGGAAGAGACTGGCGGTGCTCCTGGGAAAGGAGAGCAACTAAACAGGCCAAGCAGTAAGCTTTTTACCACACTGTTTACTGTGCCAACATACACAAGTCTCTTATTATTTGTTGGCTTAGTAGTTTTTTTTGACTCCAAATAGCCTTATTAGTTAAACGTTAGCCCTTTTTGCAGCTCGATATTTTACCTAAACACAGTTTTTAAAGGCGCTACGTCAGGGTAACTGCTGCAGTACACTGCAGTAAGTTGTATATGTTTGGCAGAGGTTGGAGCCTTGTCCGAATACGGAACCTGGCTAATTTTAGTTTGCCGGCTATAGTGAAAGCAATGGGGGAAGTGCTGGTTTAGCTCTCTGCTGGCGCACCCCTCCTTTCTGCCGGCACAGCTTCTCATCTCAGTAATGGCAGCGGCCTGCAGGAGAGGGCCAGCTGTGCTGTTTACACGCGAGCAACGGAGGGGAAGGAGGAGAGCCGCTCTGGGACCAGCTATGGCCTTTTTTTGTCTAATTTGCAGCCGCGCTTTGCTGAGGGGACACAGATTAATTCTAGCACCACACTTGCGACACACAGCCTTTCTTTCCATTTTTATAGTAAAATGCTTATTCTTACACATTAACATCTCTTGAAAAACATTCAATGAAACGCATGGTGCCAATAAAGGCTTGGGCTTGAATTTGTATTCTGTGTTTAATGGAATGAAGTCCCAAGTCCTCAAATTTTCTAAGATCTCACTGCCCCCAATCATCTGCTCCATTTGTTTGCTTTACCATGAAATGTGCTCTACTGAGGTATTGTTGCTGCTTGTTTAAAGATGGCTGGTTTTTCATAATTGTGTTTACCAAGTTTACTTTGGCATTCTGCACCACTCCAGCTACACCCACAATGCCCTGGGGTTGCCGGGCCCGTGCCGTGATCCGTGGCTGTGCGTCAGTCTGTCTACAGGCATACGAGGGATGATCCTTGAGCCCAGTTGTTTGTTGTTTTGATCTCTTGTTGCTCTATTACCTGCTAAATTCAGCGGAAACAATATAGATATCTGCTCCAAGAAAAGAGAACTGCCCTCACACTGTTTGTTTTGATTTTAATGCATGCTTGCTCTGCAGTTGTGCGTGTGGAAATTTGCTTGGCAGATGCATTTACTTGGCAAAAGCATGTCAGATGACTTCCACTTTAATGGCACCTCTGCTGAAGTTTATTGCTACGTAGCTTGGATGGGCAAGCAGTCTATATACATTTAATATGAAAAAAAGGTTTTACAATGTGAATGGGTAGCAGTTTTTTTTGTTCTGGGCCACAATTATTTGGGTGCTTTTCACCCATTTTTGCTGTTATGTTTTTACCTTAAGTGTGAAGTCAGCTGCACAGTCTGTAAAAAATACAAGAGCAGATCAAGTTCAGGTTTCTGTTCAGCCAGAAAGCAGGTGGGTATTTTGAGGTTTTGAAATGCTGTAATTTTATTTATCTGGAGCACTTGCAGCAGTTTGACCAATTAGGATTGCTCTATCTCTTTTATAAATATTAAGGGAAATCCACCTTTGCTCAGTGGTTGCCATGGACAGGCACCAACATCGGCCCAGTGCTGCCTTGAGCTGGGCTTTCCCCAACCAATCCAAATGCCTGCCTCATACTGGGTTTTTTCAGCAGATGGGTCAATATCTGATGTTGTGACAGCCAACGCTTTGGAAAGAAATGATAAAAATGATAAACGTAGGCAAAAAAAAGTTTTCTTTTGCTTAAATTACAACTCTTTCAGTGATAGAACTATTAAAAAGATTAGCGGTGTCAGTTCTGGAGCCATGGGCCGTATTTCTAAGGCACCGCTTCCCCCAGGTGATCTACAGTCTGATGACACTTTGCTTAGCACAAAAAAAGTATGCATTCAGAAGTGCACATTCAAAGTCATCCATAAATGTACAAACAGGAGTATGTATATGCCAGTCAGGAGCATTGCTGTAGCTCCAAAAGCATAACTTTCTCTAGCAATTCTAGAAATAGTGTGACTATTATGGGAAGCAATGGACACAGGCGGTCAGTTGAACTATGCCTAGGTGTCTGACATTTATTGGGCTACAAGTGGCCTAGAGTCAGGGTTCCCAAGCTTTTGATGTCTGTGGCGCTAGGTTTATGGCATACAAAAATTTCACAGACTGGTGAAGTCCAGGTATTCATATCTTTATGGGCACTCTATATTAATTTCTATGGGCGTGACCCTAACCATAACCACTACCTAGCTCTAACCTTGTAATTGTATCACTTAGGACAGAACAGTCATCTCAGTAACTTTATAATATTGGAGGCATGTGGCCATTTGTTCTGAAGTAAAAGAGGAGAAATGTATGAAATTATTTATAGACAACTCAGCGAATAAATTCATTTGGAGAAACTGAAGTGGCCTGAGAGGATGGGAGCTGATATGGGAATAGACTTCAAAGGATGTACTTTTTCCGTCTCATGTCTGTTATTAGCGTCTGTTGTAGGACCTTCTTGTGGTGTGCACAGAGCCGGCATGTCATCTTGTTTGTGACTGGGGTTGAAAAGGATTTCAGTGCAGGTAGAAAGTCTGGTTTTGAACTTATTTCTAGCATTAATGGAAAAAAATAGAAGAGCTCCACACTATGCTGTTTTATGCATTTTTTGTGCTGGTTGGTAACAGTGTGAGACACTGTGAGACACTGAGTGAGTGGTTGCTCAGTTATACCAAGAGACACTGAGAAACTGGCTGCTCAGTAATACCAAGAGACACTGAGAGACTGGCTGCTCAGTTATACCAAGAGACACTGAGAGACTGGCTGCTCAGTTATACCAAGAGACACCGAGAGACTGACTGCTCAGTTATACCAAGAGACACCGAGAGACTGGATGCTCAGTTATACCAAGAGACACCGAGAGACTGACTGCTCAGTAATACCAAGAGACACTGAGAGACTGGCTGCTCAGTTATACCAAGAGACACTGAGAGACTGGCTGCTCA
>JAODJU010000046.1:13917551-13934695 GCA_026776725.1 Gnathonemus echidnorhynchus
GTTATACCAAGAGACACTGAGAGACTGACTGCTCAGTAATACCAAGAGACACTGAGAGACTGGCTGCTCAGTTATACCAAGAGACACCAAAATACACTTAGAGACACTGAGAGACACAAAGAGATAATGGGAGACACTGAGCGCCTGGCTGATCGGTAACACTAAGACAACCTGAGAGACACAAAGAAACACTCAGAGACACAGAGACACTGAGAGAGACAAAGAGACACTGAGAGACACTGAGTGACTGGTAACACTAAGACACAGTGAGAGACACTGAAAGACTCAGGGAGACACCAAGAGACAGTGATAGACGCTGAAAGACATTGAGCGATTGGCTGCTCAGTAGAGGTGCAACGATGAATCGAATACGTCAACTAAAATCTACAACCAAATTAGGTGCCAACTAATAAATCTGGTGATGTCATCCTATGTTTTTCTTGTGCTAACTCAGAATGTTTTGGTATTACTGCTCAACAGAGAGAACTTAGCCATTGTGCGATGTCAGCTTCAAAAACAAAAACCTCCAAAGTGTGGGAGCATTTCACATTAAACACCAAAAAAAAAGTTGTCAGTTGTGCAATTTGTAAAGCTGACATTAGCTAGCATGGGAGCACATCCTATATGCTTGAGCATCTGAAGAGGAAGGATGTCGGCTCACTGGATGAAGAGGTAGCCAATGTTAATAAAAGCCGTTCTACTTCATGTTATGAGCTGTAATATTTTCTGTTTTGAAATTAATATTCTCCTGGATTGTTAATGGAGTTGGATGATGCCTGCCTTACACCTAATGACTTTTCAAGTGATGTCACTGTCACAGAAAAATTTCCATTGTTGGACTAAAATCATTAGAGTTTTGCTGGAATTGTAGCACACTCCCATCGTTGCTATTGTTAAGTGTAAGGTGGTCAAAATAGCTGCCATAAGTCTTTCTATCGTCTTTCTAGCATCTTGATTTGATAAAATTAAATGTGTTTAATATTATCGTACATTTTAGGTTTTGTTTCCTTCAAATAGTGACATGGATACTGTCAACAAGTCATCATACCTCTCCTGGAATTTCCAGGATTCTCCCACATATTGATAACAGCTCCTTGACTCCCAAAAATGCTCTACAATATCCTGGAAATTTGATGAGCACATATGAGAGAGAGACACACACACACAGCCAACACCAAGAGGCACTGAGAGATGCTGAGAGACACTGTGCAACTGGCTGCTCAGTAGGGCTGGGTATTGGCACAGATGCCCTAATTTTGATTCACAAACTAACAATTCGATTCAGTCCGATTCAAGTTAATTTAGATTCAATATCAATCCGATAAGAATGACATATAAAATACTATATAGCAGCTGTTTAAAAAGCTCTAAATGGAACACAGATTTAAAAAATAAGATTCACTGGAAACAAATTGTGAAAACCACTAAAGAAAGGCCAAAGGCTTCTATACCAAAATCTTTTTATTTGAGGAACATATGGGTATAGTTCCTGAAAAACAAATCCAACCTGTCTCATTCAAAGTACAAAAAATGACTTCTGACTGAAAATAAAAATAAGCAAGCCTAAAACTCACATGCCATGTGTCAGAAGGACTTTACCTTAAAGATATGTACCAAAACATAAATTAGAATATTTTTATTTGAGGAACATATGGGCATTGTTTAAGGCTGGGAATTGGCCCTGACCTCACAATTTGATTCACAAGTGTCCGACTGGATTCCATGCCGACTCAATTCAATCTGCTTTTCAGACACATTCACTAATGCGTGATCAAACCAGATCTGTGATAAAATGAACAGGCACAGCACTGTAGTGTTAACATTGTAAAACAACGTAATTGTTGAAGCTACCATTTCATGACGAAAATAAGATAACAAAAAACAATATATAGGCCTAATAATAAGCATGAAATCTATTCTTGTACTTACCCGTGAATACACTGAAATATTTCGTCCACACAATTCTTGTACCCAGCCATAAATAAATAAATAAATCATACCTGTTGCCTTTTAGTTGCTACCAACTTGCTTCAGTGTTACAACGTTTGAAAAAAAAAGAAAAAAAAAAAAAGATAATTAACAATATTCTCATAACTCACAGCAGGTCACGTCCATCCAGTCTTTTGTGTGTGCAGGTGGTGGCCATGGTGTTCTGGTGGACAATGTTTTCAGCACTGCAGAAGCGTTTTGAGAAGCCTCATGCTGGCTGGTACATGTTGGTGTCACAGAATCGGGGCTGTGATGAACGGAAGCCGCTTCAGATAATTTGATTGCGAATGGGTTTTTTTTCTGCTCTAAAGGACAAACCCCAACGACAACACTGCCCCACGCACCCACAACCATACTTTCCCTCACACACTCATTAATAACCATAGGAACCCACTCTAGACACCAACATGTACCGAGCCATACATACCCCCACAGCCATTCACCCATGCAGACAGACACATAAACACATGCATGCCCCAGCACCAGATCACAGATCTCAGGCGCTCTGAAGGATTGTCTTGTTGCTGTGCTTGCAGAGTCGAGATCGATTCATCAAAGTGCCACGCCGAGTGATGCAGCCCTCTATCAGTGCAACAACAAATCTGGCAAAACAAACACGCTGAAAATGCTCCCGCCAGAGGCTAAACTGTCCCCATTTCTAGCTCGCCAAAGCCGGAGAATAATAATAATCTGTGGCAAAACAATAACCCTCCAGTGTAACATCAGACTGTCTAATCGCAGGCTTTGCCGCTTTCGCACTCTTTCAGCTGTTGGAGTGCTTTGGTATTGTGCTGTAACCAGCACGTTTGAAAGCTTGGGCAATTGGTGAATCCCACAGACACTTGTCCTGTTGGCTCGTGGAGTTTATTGACAAAACCATGGTGAGCAACTCCCACTTGCCAGCGGGGCCCCTTGCTGTGCTGTGCTGCTGGTGCGTTTACATAAAATTCTCTGGCATTCCACGGTTCACTTAATAATGGAGCAGTGAGTAATGAGTGTTTATAGGAAGGTATCGGAACACAGTTGGATGAAAAAAGAAATCTCATTAGCAATGGCAACTAGATAAATTAACTTAAATCTTAAATAAACTCCGCAAGGACAAGAAGTAGCCTCTCAATGTTATTTGCGGGGACTGGTGTAGGAATGGGCAGACTAGTTAGTCATGCAAGAAATAACTGTCAGTTACGTCTTCCTGCTTTGAAATGAAAGCTAAATGGGTGGCCATTGCAGCGTGTTGTCCTACTTCTGGAAGCCAGATGACTGGCTGTTGTTTCCTGTGCAATCCTAATGAACCGTGGGACTTCAGTTTTTTTTATGCAGCTGTGCATGGATGTGAAAAGTAGATCGCTTAAAAATGACAAATCTTAATTAGGCCAGAAAGACAACAGGGGATTTAGCACTTCCTTAGCTGCCACTGTAAGTGCTACAGGTGACAGCACTCGGTAGGTAAGGAACACTCCCCATCTCAGGTTCTTAGAATGCTGTGGAACATGATTATCGCCCCTGCCCATAACATATCATGTGGCGCAAAATTTGAACAGCCAATGAGCCATTGAGGTGTCCTATGGAGATTAGCCCAGCAGCTCATCACACCCAGCACGCAATGCATGCCCTGCTTTTGCATCCCATGGTCCTCCAACTTGCCCTGGTCTTCAGTCTGCTGCAGCTTCCTGTCATCATGATGCATAAATTAATGCAGCACCTTCATCCCAGTACTTCAAGGCCAGAAGGATTAAGGCATTAAGGGAATTTTGCAACCTTATCCCAACTCACATCTGGAAGAAATGATCTGTCCATTGTGATGAATTGCTCCTAGTCTGGGAAGATCTTCTGTAGTAATGGTCCAGGCATGTTGAGGACCTTCACTACTAGGGGCTTCTCTCCCAGCCCTCATGAATATGATTAATATTGACCTTTCTCCTGCAATATGGGATTTATTCTGTGCTGTAAGACCAGTGCCAAAGGATAAGTAACATGAAGGTCTAATGCAGTCTAATGGCTCTCTAGGATTGTCGTCAGACTCTATTGATTCTCTCCAAGTGTCAGTTTTCCCATCCTAATATCTTGCCACTTTATCTGCTTGAGCCCTCCTTTCTGACTGGGTGTTAGCATGGCAAAGTTTTTTAGTTTGCTACTGAATACAGATGTTCATCTGCTTACGAACGAGATACGTTCTGAACGGTCGTTCGAAACTTGAAATGTTCGTAAGTCGTTATTTAACATCATTTTATGGGTATACGCAAGTACAAAGAACTAGGATGCTGGGAGTACGCACGCTACACTGCTGCACAGTGGGAGTAGTGGCCAGAAGTCGTACTAGGCGGAATTGGTGCGTAGGAAAAAAAATTGATGTTGTGGACAGGAAATGGGAGCCCAAGGAACACAATTTGGACTTACAGTCCTCTTTGTTCGTATGTCTGAAAGTTCGTAAGGTGTAAGTTCGTAAGTAGAGGAGCGTCAGTATATGGTAAAAAACAACTATGTCTGCAAATACTTTTTTCTTTTACATGCAGTACATTCCACATCAATATTAATGTCACTGAACAGAGCTTCTACTCTCTTTTTGAGGAATGAAGGTATTGCCGGTCTTTGTGAACCCTTTTAGAAAGTTTTGAAAACGATTATGGAGACAGGTTCATCTCACTCCCAGCTAGTGTCAAGCGTTCACAAATGAATTACGCCTCCCAGGGGGGGAAGGTGTTTGAAGGAAATGTGTGTTGGTTTTGTTTTTTGTTGCTGAGTTCAGTCTCAGTTGATTACTGAATTCCCAATGGGTGGCTGATGTTTAAACCCTTGGGAGCTGTAATTTCGGGAAAGTGAAGGGTTCTTACTGGCTGGAGTACTGTAACTGACAGAGGTTGAACTTTAAACAGACAGGAGCTTAAAGCAACTTTGTAGACCCCGTACAGGCCTGATTGGATTGCTTTCGGGAAACCAGTCTCAGGTCATGTGACGCTGGCCGGGGTGCCCTGAAAGATCTAGGGCAGCTGTAAAAAAAAAAGAAAAATAATAGTAATGTTCCATGACTGAAGACGTGAGTCTGCGTCTAGCAGCTTTAGATTCTTTAGTTTTGTATTTACCCTGGAAAAGTGTCTCAGGATCTGTTTCTCCCAAGCGCATAGGCATTTCACTATGACTTATGCAATGACGCTCCACAGATGATTTCAACATTTCAGTTTTCAGTGCTAGAGGAGGAATTGTCAAGGGAAACTGGCTTCTTGAACTTCTCCCGACCCCTCTGAACTGTTTTCACATTTTACTTTGCAGCTTCTTTAGCTGCAGATTACAACTTGATTTATTGTCTGTGAACTCGGAAGTCTTCATAACATCAGGAAAATATCATTTTATTATTGTTTATAGGACTTCATGAAACAGGTACGACATTACATTTGTGATTTTGCACTTTTCTGTGCAAAACCTTAGAAAGTGAATGGGTTTGCATCATGCTTTGTCAGTTCCACGAAAAAGTGTCACCTAAAAATGCATATTTATCAAAGCAAAAGATGTCTGTGTGTCTGTATGTGCTACGCCATAATAGAGTGCAAACAACCTCCTGCTGCTAATTCAATTACAGTATTGCATGAGGAAATATTTATTCATAATATTCACAATGCAAGAATGACAAAATGCAATTTTCCTGCTTGTTTGTTTTTTTTGTGAGTGTTTTTTATATGGGTTATACTGATAGCAGATGTCCTCCAATTATGTATCCCTAATTATATTTTAATCACCCAGCATTGAAATTCAGGATGACAACAGAGCCTTACAAAAAGGCTGTCATTGTGTAGGAGGGCACTTAATGTTCTGGCAGGTTCTCCACCAGGGACCCATGTGCCGCAGCCCATTACCAGAACAGAACAGCAAACACGGCCCAGGGAGGCCAGGGGGGTCCCACACGAGGAACTGTGGTGCTGCTGGACACAGAGTTCTCCACTATGTTCCAGCTAGACCACAAAACCTCCCAACCCTGCTTTTGAAGATCAAAGATCTGTTGTTTTCGATGAACTGGTGTCCTGCACCTTCAGGAAGCACTTATCACCTCTTTCGGATCCACATCTTACACATCTGAAGAAGGCTTGCCACCCTCCCTGGGTATGGCCTGTAGGTTACCGACTGCCACCCATGACCAGCTGTAAATCGCTGTGTTTCCAGTAGAATAGGGATTCCTGTGTTGGAGGACCTCACCTGACTGTGCCATGTGTGCCTTTCTAAAGGTTGTCCTTCCACACTGGAGTGTGTGAGCTCAGTGATGGTGTGCTCTGCATTAGACGGCGTTAGCTTGTCTGGGTTTTAGAGCCCATCGATTGGGGGAGATCTGCAGCATTGTCTTGATGCCTCGGGCGACAGTGACTCGACGGATTGATCTGCCATTTAGGGGCTGCTTGTTCGCAATTAAACGGCTACAAGGCACAGCCACAGCTGAGAAGAAAAAAATCCATACTTTATAAATAAAAATATGTAAACATATATTGTTAATGCAGTACTGTGGATGACAATTAGCTGAAGCCTTTAATGGCAAACACCACGGCATACAGCTCCAAAGTTATGCATTTATATACTGTATGTAGAATAGGATGTTTTACAGAAACAGTTCAACTTGCCTCCGGTGCAGCTATTTTGGGTCAGAACCAGGAAACCTCTGGCTGTCAGATCTTTAATTGCTACATGCTGTAATCTATAAATTACGTCAAAATTTTGGCTGCATATGAATGTTGTAGTCGGAACAATTAAGCTTGATAAATAACTTAAAATAACACTACCCACCATGTGACTCATGAAATTATCATTTTTAAATTTTACTGTGAGTGATCATAGCACTGAAATTGCATCTTGCAGTTCTAGAAGGTTTTGAGAAGGAGTTGATTAGCTATTTTCAGCTGCTCTGTGCGGGCTGATTTTCTGCTGTATGGGTTCAGAGAGGAGATGCTGTCAGTCGGATGTTATAACGACAGCCGGCAGGCCCACGCCTGAACAGGTATAGCGTGTCCTCTCTGCTTGCTCCCCAGGAAGATTCTTGCTGCAGCGGTTTGCGCCAGTTGGAGTGCAAACACCATGAAGCAGTGTTTAATTTGTTGTCGCTGGCGTATAATTAAGGCTTTACTTCATTAACATTTGCACATGTCCTTTGTTTATGCATTAAGATTATTATCGAGCTTCCCCCTTGAACATGGCCGTGTGCAGAGCCCACCTCTGCCAGTGGGGTTCACACATTTGTCTAGGCCCAGGGCTAAACTGTGTAACCTGCCTTGTTTTCTGATTTAATGTGGGAGTAAAAGAAGACTGGAGTGATGTGGAGGGGTGAGGGGAGTGGGCGGGGGGTGGGGGGGCAGAAGGACTAGAATTAGAGCTGTTATTATTTAATCGTAAACAGTCTGGGCTGTAAGTCTGCTCAGGTTTCCTGTGCCAGAGAGAGAGGGAAATATATTGCAGTGGCGCGGTATCTGGGGTGGGGGTGGGCGAGAAAACGAGCAATTAATTAAAAGTCCTCGCGGAAATCCAGCCAGATAAGTAATTTAACTTCCTTCTGATGGATTGTGCCACGCAGTTATTAAAAATTTCAGATTGAATGCAGTGTTTTATGAGTGGCCACCGACAAGTATGCAAAAGAGAAGTGCAATTAAGGTGGCGAGGAACGGGGCTGTGGGGATGCAGGAACCGCGGCCGTTAATAACCGCGGCAACTCCCCCCAGGGGCCGTGACGCGGAGCACAATGTGGATTTAAAGTAACCTAGTGGCAAAAGGACAAAGTGTGTTTCTGATTTTTAAACAAACTGCGTTGTTACTGTTAAAATTCCCTACTACCTGTAGAAGTGACAGCTCTAGGATACATGTAAGGTAACACT
The DNA here is from genome assembly GCA_026776725.1 of Gnathonemus echidnorhynchus. Taxonomy (NCBI): domain Eukaryota; kingdom Metazoa; phylum Chordata; class Actinopteri; order Osteoglossiformes; family Mormyridae; genus Gnathonemus; species Gnathonemus echidnorhynchus. The sequence goes on from JAODJU010000046.1 coordinate 13,925,384, forward strand.
CATCAGGATCAAGGCGGGAAAGTCTAATAAATTAATTTCTAATGGTCTGCTGATATGTAAATTTTGAGAGATATTTTTGTTTAATATCGCCGTTAGCCAGCTATTCTCTGAGTCACTTGCTGAGGGGGGATGCCGGCAGTGAAGCTTTTCTGTGGAAAACTAAAGATCGATCTGCTGGCCTGATTTAATAATCCCGGCGCGGGCCATATAAAACCATCTCATGGGCTGGCACTTAGGGACCTCTTCTAAGTAGAGTTGCTACTGGTCCCATATGTTTCAGGATCGTCCCGTATTGTAAAATAATAATCCCATTTTGAACCAATACGAGACTCGATTTATCCTGTATGTTCAGACCGCATCATGATCCTTCAATTCCCCCTCCCCCACTCAGCAAACTTTATCGTTGTGGATGGGAGGGAGGATGGTTAGGGGGGGTGTCCCATGTTTCTTCAGACTGAAGGTGGCATCCCTACTTCTAAATGGTGAATATGCTAAGGGCCATGTGACCTCACTGCCTCTTAATCCCTGTGCACGATCGGTATCTGGTACCTTCTGACCCCCCCAAACCCTGTTCTTTCTCTCTTCCAGCTCAGAACTGCAGCTACACATTACACAGTCCGAATGGGACGATAGAGAGCCCTGGTTACCCGTACGGCTACCCCAACTATGCCAACTGCACGTGGGTGGTTCTGGCACAAGACCACAATCGGATACAGCTGGTGTTCCAGGGCTTTGCTCTGGAGGAGGACTTCGACATCCTCTCCGTCTACGATGGGCAGCCCAGCCCTAGCAACCTCAGAACACGGTAATACACCCTCTGACTGTCTTTTCACTTGTGTCGTCTTCCTGTTACTGTATTGCAGTGCTGACCATGTCACATTTAGGAATTCTGCATGAATTTATCGTTATAGGATTTACTTGCACAGACCAGCTCAGGTCTATAAATTTTCTGCAGTGTAATTTTGTGGCCTTTGATGGACTGTCTGTGGTGTTCCCCTGCCATGTGTCTCGCATTGTCTGCAGTAAGCTACACCTTTTCTGGATAAGCGGTTGCAGGCTTATTCGGATGGGTTTGCACTGCTTACTTAATGTCGTAGCATTCCAGGAAAGAATTCCGGCTAATCCAGCAGGCATTAAGGTGCTGTAGTTGTCTATTCCCTGCACAGTGTATGTAAATGCATTGGACAAACACATTTGAGACGTTGTGGTCTATCCTGGGGGTTCTGGTGTTGCTGGTAGATTTGGCTCCTTATCTGGTGCCTCGAAGGCAATTCCCATCTCAGGAGCTGGTTTCACTAGAGGACCCAGGGGCCTTTTCTGCTGAAGATGCTTTGGGAAATAAACTGGTGTAGAAGAGCGTGGGTCCTCTGCAGCATGTATGATGCAGTCCCGGGTGTCCCTCTGAGGTTTGCTGGCCTTTACTTTCCTCCCCTTCAGAGGGAGACCCAGACCTTACTGGTTTAAAGTTTTAACTACTCTCTTGCATTCTGGGTCTGTGATGGGGGGCCTTAATAGACATGTTCAAGCATGAATTTTGAATAAAAGAGTCGCTGCATGCTGCTGAAGGCAGTAAATGATAATTGTTTTTCTTTGTGTAAAAAAATGATGGGAGAGGTTGACATCCACTCACATGTTTAGGGCCACATGTCACATGTCATTTGCAGAAATCTTACAGATAGGAGACCTCAGCGGCATTTTTAAATCTTTGTGGCCATTTTAAATCTTTTGTTTTTCCTCACACATGTTTTTGTGATGTGGACCCATTACCGGCACAGTCCCAGCTTTGGCCCTGCTGCTCTGTTTAGACCGATGTCTCCTGGATGACCTCACGGAAGTGAGTTGCCACCTCAGACTAGCAAGTTGTTAACTTGAAATCACAGCAGGCCGCCAGCGAGCGTTTTCACTCGGCTGGGGTGTCCGTCGAGGGCTTGCATAGTTTGTCCGGCTTTATTCATCTTCAAAGTGACAGCTAAACAATTAAATTGCTTTATAAAACCTCACATCAGCAAAGTTGTTACTTTCAGGGAGAGTTTTTCTTTTTTTATCTCCCTGCTCCACACGCTAGGTGACGTCCCAAATGATATATGGGGAAGCGGGTGTGACGCAGGCTGCAGACTCAGGCCTCGGGGCCTTTTCATAGCTGCCGTTTTGCTGGCTATCTGTGTCTTATCACCTTGCAGGAAGCTTCACTGGTGTGTACGGGCTTGTGTCAGCTCTGCTCTGCGCTGCAGGGCCGCGTTGTTGAGATATGTCTTTACACTTGCGTTAACTGCTACACATCTGCAAGATGGAGGACAGGAAAACTTGAAGATTCTGTTTCTTTGGCTTCCCAGTTCCCTTCTAACCCCAAGGGGACTGAGATTTACTTGACTTTTGCCCTACCAGGGTAGCTCTAGCCTAGACCCAGACAGAGAATCAGTCCCACTGTTAGCCTCCCTTGTGTGTGCCTTCTGTCCTGCCCCGCACACAGCCACTATACTAAATTGTTTGTGAGTGACTGTTAGCAAAAGGAGTGACTTATGAAAAAAACAAAAATAGAACTCAGTCCAAACCTTTGTGTCCCCCAGAAGTCAAAAGTGCTGCTGGTTTTTGGCTTTTGAAGGCAGACCGCAGTGAGGATGCCGTGGCCCAGTCCAGGTGGTGTGGGGGTGTCCAGACTGGCAAGGGGCTTTGAAAATAGCTTTCCTCCATAAGTCCTTTCTAATGATCTTCTCAGTGGCTGCAGGCCCCATTCTGTGGTTCCAGGACAGTGAGGCCTGATTTGTATATCTGATTTGGTTGTATTGGCTGGATGGGAGAAGAAGTGGGATGATCCAGGCCTTATTCATAAAGGGAGATGTGCTTCTGTGGTGAGTGATGATCTCACGTTTAATAATGAGGGCAGAACGGAAAGGCAGATTAAATCTTTAGCATAAGAGAACCTGAACCAGTGTGTGTGTGTGTGTGTGTGCGGTGGGTGGGGTTGAAGAAGATAGCTAAGCTATTTTTCTGAGTCATGTGCATCTTTCTGAGCTCTCCTGTTCTGGTTGTGACTGTGAGCTCTCTTGACCTGACTGTGACTGTCTCTGAGCTCTCCTGACCTGACAGTCTGTTTCTGAGCATGCCTCACCTGACTGTGTCTCTGAGCACTCCACAACTGACTGTGACTGTCTCTGAGTACTCCACACCTGACTGTGACTGTCTCTGAGTACTCCTCACCTGACTGTGACTGTCTCTGAGCACTCCTCACCTGACTGTCTGTCTTTGAGCTCTCCTGACCTGACAGTGTCTGTCTCCGAGCATGCCTCACCTGACTGTGAGTGTCTCTGAGTACTCCTCACCTGACTGTCTGTCTCTGAGTACTCCACACCTGACTGTGACTGTCTCTGAGTACTCCACACCTGACTGTGACTGTCTCTGAGCACTTCTCACCTGACTGTCTGTCTTTGAGCACTCCTCACCTGACTGTGACTGTCTCTGAGCACTCCACAACTGACTGTGACTGTCTCTGAGTACTCCTCACCTGACTGTGACTGTCTCTGAGTACTCCACACCTGAGTGTGACTGTCTCTGAGTACTCCTCACCTGACTGTCTGTCTCTGAGCCCTCATTATATTACTCTGCGGAGACCAGTTGTTCCCCATAATGCCAAATGCCTCGTATTTTATGCGGTGGGAGAGTCCCCACAAAGATATAATTACAAACCTGTGTGTGTGTGTGTGTGTGTGTGTCCATGTGGGTCAGATGCACATTACAATGTAGGGAGCAAATGTCCTCACAATGTGAACCTGTTACTTTGATATCATGGAGACCATTTTTGGTTCCCCCCAAGGAACATTTTTTATAAAAATATGCAATAAAACAACTAAAATGCCTTGTATTTTGTTTGGTTACTTATGGTTAAGGTTAGGGCTGGGTAGGGGTTTAAGATCGTCATATTGTGATTAGAGTTTTACCCATAGAATTGAATGGACAGTACCCACAAAGATAAAAGTACAGGTGTATGTGTGTGTGCGTGCATGAGTGAGCGCACTATCAGTGCCGGGCAGTGCATAGTTATCCCGTCCTTTTGTACATCTGACTGCCACGCAGCATATGGTCGAGCTACCGCTGAGTGCAGCGCCCAGATGCGCGTGAGCGTCTGTGGCACAAAGGTGCGCTCAGGGAGGGACCTCATCTGCTCCGTCACCCTCAGAGAAGCATCGAGGTCCCTCCAGGATGGCCCTAAAAGCCGCTGATGTTTTTATGGGATGAGGAACAGTGGAGAAACTCTGAGGTAAAACGTGATGCCTGTCCGTGTTCCTCTGCCTCCGGTCTGCACATACGTAATTAGCAGCTGGGGGTGACACAGTGGCTGTGTGGGTGGCACTGTGGCCTCGCACCTCCAGGGTTACAGGCTCCATTCCCACCCTGTGGCTATGTGTTTGTGGAGCTGGAAATGCTGTGTCCATGTTTGCCCGGTTACTGCTGTTCCCTCTTACAGTCCATAGGCTTGCGGTTAGGTGACTCTAAATTTTCATTAGTGCATATCTGCCTGTGTGTTTGATCAAAAGCCGATAGTTTTGGATAAGGCCAATAGATAAGCAGATAATACTTTTCTAGAAGACAGAACCAAATACAATTAGAGTGGCAGTGAAACGAAAGACATCAAGGACTGCGGTAGTTGATAAGGGCAGGGAGACTTTATAGTCTGCATAGTGAAGCACTGGAGATGAAAAGCTGGAGATAAAATGCAGGACAAATAAAGGAACTAGTAGGGGCCCACCTCGCCCAACGAGAAGAAGAAACATTAACATATCCGCATCTGTTTATTCCATATTTGGACTATTTTTAGATCAGTTCTATTCCATAGCTTTTGCAAGTTCATGTGGCATGAAGGAGTTCAGTGACAACATTATGGATATATATTACTAACAGGGATAATAAGCGGGCCTATTTTGTCTGGTTTGTGGTGATAATGTGTTTGCTAAAGTAGTTTAGGATAAATATGTTATTCTGTGGTACAGCATCTATCTCTCGACCATCTTCCCAGGTTTATAGGATGGGGGTGGAGCCTGTCCTAGGCAGCTTGCGGAACACAGCTAGCATATATAGTGGCTGGGATGCTGGTCCATTGCAAATACATTAACGTGCACATGCTCACACACAGTCATACTCTCCTGGGAGGTTAGAGATGCAATTAGCCTGACTGCGTTGAGAAAACCAGAATACCCAAAGGAAACAGGTGAGGGGGAATGGGGGGAGAACATGCAAACTCCACACTCTCAGAGCAGAGGTGGCGTGGTACAGCAGCAAGGTCTAATTTAAAGCATAAATCACATGCTAAGGTTGCGACTCGCCGAACTGCTGCTTGCTACGTGTTCCTGTTTTCCGGTTTTCCTTTATCATTGCTTATGCTTGCTTATTTGATCTGGGGGAACAGGATGTGTGAAACTGGGGCTGTTTCATCGATCTGTTTCCCCGCATTGCTCCAGAGCAGACGGCTTTGTTGATAAAGACGAGATGGATGGCTTGGAACGGTGGTGCAAGCCTAAACGCAGCCTCACTTTCAGGAATGGGGTTTCACCATGTGTCTGTGAGGTGGGGCTTGCCAAAACACCCTGCGTGTTTTATTGTCCCCTGACGGCCCCTCAATTGCCCCGGTTTTCTCTTCAGGATGAGATGCTGTAACTTCTTAAGCTCTTTGGTGCTGGGATGTTCCACCATATTGCCATGCATTGATCAGCATGGCCGTTATGTATCGGCTCATAAATTAAACCAGCTACAGTGCCTAATTTGGTAAGGAAAGGAGGTTTTTTTCTTAAGCTTTTGGAATAAGATCCTTTGGCTGAGGGCCCCAGAGGCTGTGAGTGCCTTGGTGGGCTGATCGGCTGTCTCCGACTCGGCCGAGTGTGGTCTGTGATGGGGCGCGATCATTAATCTGGGCTGTTCTGCTCATTCCACACACTGTTCCGGTCGCCTTGGTGGGCCTGTGCCCTGCTGTTCAAGCCCGACAGCTTGGAAAAGAGAGGGCGGAAAAAAATACCCCCAACTGCAGATCTCTGATGGGGGGAGACTGTGCTTTGGGCCCGAACGTGCTTCTGAGGGGTCGGAAAGATGTGGGAGAGAGAGGTAGGAGGCATCGGCTGTCTTTGCCGAGGTGACGGCTGCGCGGTCGGTGGCAGTATGGGCAGGCCTCCCGTGTGCACGGATATTGGCATGCTGTGACATTATGGATCTAATAGCCAGCGGATGCCTCTATTCCAGGCCTGGCCGACAGCGCATGCTGAAATCATGGTGTGCCCGTGAAAACCGGAATGATGATGAGGACGCTCCGAATCTCTCTACACGCATGGTGTTACCTTGGGGTAGGGGGGAGAGCCAGCAGAATGGCATGGCGAGTCGTTAGCGGCTCCGCTCCTGCCTGCCCAGTGGTCCATCCCTCCCGGCGCAGTCATGTGTGTCTCTGGATGGCTGGAAGATGAACTGTGGTACCTGGCTCTCTGTTTAATTGCTCTTATTTATTTGTTTAACCCGCAGCAGGGACCCACAGAGATATATGGGCTCTCAGCTGGGCCAGGGTTGAATGTGCCTGTTTTTGGGCTGCTTGCCGGGGCCCCTCCTCCGGCACGGAGCTGACCAGGTTCCCTTAAATCAGCTGCCATCATCCTAAAGCTCTGCATTTGGGCTGCAGCTCTGCTGGCTCCTGGGCTGTACATATGCATAAACATGAGTGTACAGCTATTATGTTGCCTAGCAAACACGTATTGTTTAGTATACATTTTTAGTTTCATATTAAAGCAGAATTTCAGCATTTCAGGTTAACCACCGAGCTCAGCGGTACAGCAAAAATGTCTCGTTTCTTAGTCACTAGCCTACCTCTTTCTCCTCAAAGATAGCATTATCACTTAATTAGAGATGTCGACAGCTTCTGGGGGCTTTTAATGATGTCATTTCGACGTCCTTGTGACTGACCCCAGGATTGGTGCTCATTTCCCTCTTTTCAAAGAATCTTGAAAAGATTGAAAAGTGCCAATAGGTGTGGGCTGGCATGGTGAATAACGGGTCTGTTCCACCGCTTCCCTAGCCTCCTGCCCCCCCCCCCCACCACCAGTAGTAACAGATCAGCGTCACACTTATAAATAAACACGCTTCACGGCAAGGCCCACACCGGTCCGACTGCGGCTTGTTCGGCGCCATACCTCGTCGGATCGTGTGGGTGCGCGCCGACAGGCCCCCGTCACTGGAGCTGCCGTTCTGAACCCGCCCAGCTGCTCTCAGATCGTCTCTGATGCCATTGGGAAAAAGGCGACAAAAAAAAAAACAGAAAACGCTACAGTTTAATTATGGCAGCATTAAAATAACCTGCCGCCTCTGTCTCATCTGAGCTGTGAATAGTAACAACTCGTACAGCCCCTGCGCTCCCCCCACACCTCCTTATTCACGTTTAGCGTCTCGCAGCATTCAGTTTCAGTCTTCCTCTTGCCCCCCCCATTTATTTTTTTCCCTTCTCTGCTATCGTGACTGTCATTCCTGTGTTTCTCCTAGAATAGGAATGAGGGCTTTTTTTGTTGTTGTTGTCGGTGTGAACCATGCAAAGGAGCAGACAGAACCCACAGCTGTTGCTTAGCTCAGTTGAACCTGTACACAGAGATGATGGCGCTCATGGAGAGAGGAGTTGGGGGTTTTTTTGGAGCGAAGTTTTGCCCGGAGGCCGGTGCGCCTCGATGCGTGCGGGGCCGCTCTGATAATGCAGTGGGAGCGATTGCCGCCTGTTAGAGGAGGTTGTGACTTTGCTGCCGGAGTGGCGACCTCGTGCCTGAGGGGCCGATGCCTTCCCTCACCAGGCAATGACTCAGAGCTCTCGACTTTGGCATGCCCACCTTTGCTTAACCCTGTTATGACCCAGTGCTGATGGGAAGTGCGGTAACTAAAAGGGCCACCATTAAAGACATTTCTGCGAAGCTGGGAGGATGTGTCTGTGTGTGAGTGTATATGTGTGTGTATGTTTGTGTGTGCGCCCATGTGAGTGTGTCTGTGTGTATGACTGTGTGTGAGTGTATGACTGTGTGTGTATGCCCTTGTGTGTGAATGTGTGTGTGTGTGTGTGTGTGTGCATGTTCGTGCTTAGCTCTGTGTCTCGCTTCACTTCCTGCTTCTCCTCGGATCGCTACAGCCTTTGCTCCACTGTCTCGTTGCGTAATGAGAGGCCATTGATATTCATGAGGGCAGATGTTCAGGAATGCAGCTCTCCCCCTGCAGCTCCCGCACTCTCACCGTTCGCATGCTCTTGGACGCTTGCAGCTCTCAGCGGGCCAGGGCATGCTCCCAAACCAAAGGATCGTAGGGGGAAGCAGAGGAGCCCCGCAGAAATAGCCTCAGCTGGGGGGGGGTTAGGCTGCGTTCTATAGCAAAGTGCGAGCGAGCTGGTGCTGGCAGGCAGGCCTCTCTTTACACTTCCCACCTCAAAGCCAACCTTGAGAAAGCCTTTCTGCTCTTTGCCAGAGTCATGAATCTCTTGCTTCTGTGTTACTTAGGATAATTGGGAGGTGGAGGGGCATTTATGGAATATGGAAGGAGGGAAAAGGAAATCCATAGGCGGAGGGGTTGTGCACGGGTCAGCAGTACATCATGTGTGTCCAGCTCAGAACCAGGCCCCTGTCTGTCTCAGTGTGATTTATCAGCCCGAGTCATGTGATGGTCGGCGCCCAGCTCGTAAGGCAGGGGGAGGGGCATTCCGCTGGCCACCGTCCCCTGGAGTGGTGGGGTGCAATCCTTCCGTTTCTGGAGGTGTGGCAGCAATCGTGATTTAAACAGGTCGAACCGGAGAAGGTTATAAGTTTTAGGGGGATTATCGAGTGTCGATGCGGATAAAGGCAATGTAAATAACTGGGGTTATAATAAAAACGCCAGCAGACAGCTCGGGAGTCCAGCTGTGTTGTATTAATGGGTATTGATGCAGTTTGTTATGTTGCTGCTGTTTTTGCTGGTAAGGCAAAATATGACACAGTGATTAGATTATACTACTTACAGTAATGACGGCGTAAACAATCCAGAAATTGAGCCTGTGAAGGCTGCCGGGAGAGCGGTCACGCACACGGGTCACTGCTGTCCAGTTCCGCGACCATTCGGATCAGGTTTTCCTTGATCAAATATGTGTTTGTGCTCCCAGATGTATGTGATTGTGTTCCCAGACTTTGCTACTAGGCTGTTAATAATGTGATCTTCTGCCTTTGGCCAAAGTGATCTTTATCATGAATGACACTCACATCCTAGGATATGTTCAAAAATGTGTACTGCATGGCTCCGGGTGAGGACGACCGCATTGGGGGGGGGGGGGGGGGGGGGTTTTGG
>JAODJU010000046.1:13942722-13965631 GCA_026776725.1 Gnathonemus echidnorhynchus
GGCGCGGGCTGGCTTTTGGTTGTATTTACAGGTGGGCTGTTCCTCCGGTCAGCGATGTAATGGCAAGGCAAGATGGACATGTTAAACCCACCCCCCCACAGACACATGCATACATCCTCTTTGTTTTCCAGCTATTTTCTAGTGGCATCTCATGCTGATAATAAGAGGCAGACAACAGGAAACTTAAAAAAGCAAACACTAATTCTTGTTATCAGCTTGGCACCTTCACCAGCGTATAATGGCTATTTAGAGGGTTTTCCGTAAAATAACCTTTCGTAACTGAACTAGTTGGTTGGTCACCCGCAGAATGCCCAATCCTGTATTGTATTCTAGTCCTGTACCTTTTGTTGGGTCATAAATACACTGCACAGTTATTTCTGGCCAATTTGTGGATAGCAGGGAGTCTGTAGCTTAATGGTGTGAAGGCACAAGTGCTAGCAGCCTCTAGCTGGCCAAAGAAAATTCCAGGCCATTTAGGACCATTTATTTCAAAGTGATGAGTTTTGCCAGCGCGCCAAGCAAATGACAGCCAATCATTCCAGCCCCCCCCCCAACACCCGACTTTATGCAGCTCAGAAAATCACTCTGATGAGTTATGCATTCTATCACGACTTCCTGGCTCTAAATTATTTAACTGTGCGTGGCTATTCTTCATTTTTTTTCAATACTAATCATGGGACGCTAAAGTATTAATGAACCTAGCTGAGATTCTTCCTTTGACTGTTAAAGGTTGATAATTACAATATTTGCATTCTGCTCCTCCTGCTTCGAGTTAATCTCTTTGGATTGAGGAGATCCGCTGTGATTAGATTGTGTAAATTCTCTGTATGGTTTTAAGCAAGGGCAGATGTAAGGGGCATGACATTTGAGTCACTTGGCTATCTTTACCCATAATGCACCAGTTTTGGCAGGCCAAGCCCCCCATTGAAATTGGCCCCTGGAAGAGGATGATTTAATGCATAAAGAAAAAAAAAAAAAGTGGATATCATTGCTTAATTATTCGTGTGGTATATTATTGCTGTTGAATTAGAGCCCTGCAAAAAGATTAAGGGCATTCTATTTGAACAATTTTCTCCATTTGGTCATGATTCCTAAATAAGTCCCATGCTAATTACGCGGCATCCCGAAGCTCCAGGAGCCGCTGAATGCATGGCAGGGCCGAGTGGTGCCCGTTTGTTTCCAGGTTTTTCCCCGAGCGTGTTAGAAAGCGGTGAGGCCCCATGAGGATGCGCCGCGGTAGCCTGTCACGCTGCCAGCTCCCACGCCGCTTATCGCGCGGGACGAGGCGCTGCCCAGGCGCGGCTCTGTCTCTGCAGTTCTTCCCTTCGCCCCGTCGCTGCCTCTACTGCGTGTTTCCTGTTCTCCAAAGTCAAGTCGATTTTTTTGCACACTGAAGGTCATTCTACTTCTGAGCACGGATTTGCTGTACATATCGTTGCAGGACAGCAAACCCTTATTGTGAATCCTGCTGCCATAGAGCAATGTACTGAAACTTGGGTCTTGGGTCAGTTGATGATGTAGCCCATTGTGGGTTCAGTATGCATGTTACAGTGTGTGATGCCATTGCAGTTTACCCAGAATAGTGCCGCCAATATAGGAAGTAACAAACTGACATACAGGTAAGCTTGGCTGATATTACAGTAATACACTATAGCACAGGATTTTGGGTTTACTTCATTATTTGTTACTCTGCAAATTTTATTGTGGAGTCCACCAATGTTTGTGCCCCCCCCCCCCCACACCCACCCCTGCACTTGGTGAATTTTATCACCAAGATTTCAAAATACAGGATTAGGGTTGCTTTTGAAAGTACTGTCAGAATACCACATACTGTGGTATAATGTGTGGACTGTATGACGGTATGAAAAATTACATACTGCCCAAGCAAACACACAGTACTCTTCTGTATTGCCTTCTGCATGTTGCGGTTTCATCCACCCGTTCTTAAAGCTATTATGGCCCTGGTTAAACCTCATTTTGTTCTTCTAATACCTGGTAATCTGAGAACCCCCTGCTGTTTCCATGCCTAACAGTGTTAATTTAGGCTAACCACTTTGTTACACAGCATGTGACTGAAGCCTTTTTGAAATGTTTTTTTTTTCCCTGTGACAGTTTCCTTCAGATGGATGCAACTGATTTAAATGCGTAGTATGGCAACAAGGAATATAAAGCTGTTTGTTTCTTAGTGTTTTTTCCTGGTCTCTTTCATTGCATTTACAGTGGGGAGATGCTCTACTCTGCAGCTCTGCCAAAAATGACATAGCATAGAAATACTGAAATAAACATACAAAAAACACATAGAAATGATAGTAATTAGCAGTTGGTAGACTGAGAGGTGTGTGCTTTGGAATGCAGGCATTTTTATCATTCTGCCAGCATGTGCTGGGGGACCTGGGCGACACCTGGGATATACAAAGAGTATACTGGGTATCATTAAGGGTACTTTTGGGGGGGGTTAGGACATGATTAGCACAACACAACAGCAAAGTCAATAACCCATCACAAGCTCATGCTGAGGGGGCTGGGGACCTGTGTAGAGCATTCAGGACCATGGGTTTGAATACTGTCACTGGCATTACTAAGAGTGCAACAACAGAGGCATCGCACAGAGGCAAAAAAGGGGTTTAACTAATGAAATCAAGAATGGCTTGATCATCTGAATATTCCCTTCTGTGATCCCCCAATCTTTCCCAGAGAATCAAAGACAGAAGCAGCCTTGGAAACCAATTTCCTGTCAGCTATTAGCAGTTTGGCAAGTCTTAAAAGCTGTAGGAAAATTTTGGTGTAATAATAAAAGTGAGAGGAGTAGAAACATTAGAAGAGGAAGTTGGGTTTTAGGGGGAATTTAATAGCAGAGTGCACAGTTTGACTGTTTCTGACATATCACACGGGAAGCCTCCGGAGCAAGGCACACGCTGTACGAGACTAGGTGAATAATGTCAAGTCTGTGTCTGCAATTAGCAGCTGATGGAGGACTTTTGCTGGGTTTCTCTGAGATAAAATACGCGGTTCCCTTTGCTCTGCTGGTTCTGGTTGCCATACTCTCTTGCCCCGCTGTGACGCCTTGCTGAATGGTGAAACGTCTTCAGTTCTTCTTGTGCTTGGTATACTTTTGCTTCATTAGTGAGTGTCCGTCTTGCAGCTCTCTTTGAGAAGTGGATTTATCAGCAACATGAAAAGTAGCTTTGAAAGGAAAAAAATAGTCAAAGCTCACAGTTACTTCCTTCTTCTGCTCTGCTCTGCTGTGTCATGTTGCTTTTTGGGTGGAAATGCCTTTATTTGTAACATTGATTGGTTGGTACCCTTAAAAATCCGTAGTATATGGATGAACACAGTGGAACTCGGGGCTGTTTGTGGGAGCTCGGAAGTGGGAAGACAGCCTGTGGTTTCACCTTTGTATGATGGGTTTTGTCTTTGAAACATGGGATTAGGTCCAGACACCATACCCCCTCCCATCAGGATCATCAGCTGCAGATGTAGGGTTCTCCTGCCCCAGCTAATAACTAGCAGAACAGCTGTGGGGTGTGTAGTGTGTGAGCAGATGAAACCTCAAACCGCTTCAGACTGAGAATAACCGGACAGCGGGCAAAAATAGGTGCCAGGATCACCAGGCAGAACTGAGCATGGGGTGTAAAATCAGGTGCAGCACACAGCACACATGGTGTTTTGTGTAATCGTGGGAGGCTTAAAAAATAAGCATTTTTTTCCCGTCTGACAACTATCGATGGGAATGTACAGCACATTCACCAGCGTGGCATGGTGGTTAGGTGTGTTACACTGTTACCTCGCACTTCCAGGGCTGGCGTTTTAAATCCTGTGTGTGTGTCGTCTGCATGGTCTTCTTGTATGTGTGTAGCTTTCCTCCTTCAGTGCATGACGCACAGGTGAGTGAGTTGGCACCACTAAATTGCCCATATTGTTTGAGTGATTTGTGATGGACCGGCATCCTGTCTGGAAACTAGCATGGGGCACGCCGGTCCCTCATAAGGCAAACACTATGGGCAATTTAGACGCATTTATTGCAGTACTGTGCTAGTATGTTACTCTCACACACACTTGGCTACACTGCCATGGTGGTTATATTTGAGTCTTGGCCAGATGATGAGATAATCCCGATAAAATGTTTATTGTGTGGATGGATGTCAGCTCTACACATCTATGGGGTTAGTGGGGTTAGGTTAGCATGGGTTGGGCACTCAGACCTTGGAAAAAACAAGTTGCAGGCAGAATCTGACCAATGTACCAGTGCTGCTTGATGGGCAGACAAATCAAAAGCTCACTGATGTAAATTGAGAGGCAGGCAGATGAGGTCCTGGGTAGGATTGGGGTGGGGTGGTAATGCAATCAAAAAAGTTTACACTGACAGGGAGAACCTGTTGGCTAATGAATATCAAGTGCGCAGAGACGTACATATTCACTTGTGTACACTGGTAGTTGTGATTTCAGTTTCCCTGACAACTTCCCTTTTGCTCATTCACATGAAATCATGCCGCATCTGCTCTGGCTTGTCCTTGTGGGAATCCGGCTGCTTCAGCAGAACCTGCAGATAACCAGGGAAAACACAACCAGCGGAGAAATGCTTCTGATTTGCTTCCAAAACGTCTGGGACGTTGCGTGGAAGTTGGCCGGGCCACATTTATAGACCGGCAACATTTTTTTCTCTTCTACAGCAACGGCTTTTTCTTCAGTGCTGTTTTGCTCCGAAACAGGCATTGGGGAATGATTAGCATACTGAAAAACCCATTTTGCAGTTTTGTTTGGAGGAGTTCTGAATATCTAAAGTTATTCCTGCACTTAGGATTTATTTCTTTGAATTGGGCACCCAGCATTCATAGTGAGGCTCTGCCTCCGAAACAAAGGTTGGAAATTGGTTATGTTTTTAAATGCAGTGTTTCCCCTACCATTATATTAGGGCGCCTCCCACCCCCTCTTGAAGGTCAAGTTAATTTTATTTTCTATATAGCGCCAGATCACAACAGAAGTCATTTAAGGTTACCTTTCCTATAGAACAGGTCTATACATTGTCCTTTTATTAAACAAACTAAATAGCCTTATGTTATTTACCTTGATTTAGACAACAGCCTGTCATTTTTGTCTCTACATGGTCGCGCGTTTACAAATCTCCTCTGCTCTCCATATCGCGCATGGTGACAGACATGTGCGCTCACACACAGGTGAGCACACTCCCACCAGCGCACAGAGAGCGCGTTGGAAAATATGTTGCGTCAACCACCTGAATTGCAGGGTAATAAATACGTTTCACAATGGGATTTTCTGCTTTAAACTATCACTATTTTAAGCTATCAGCTATCACTTTTAAAGCCTAACAATTAATGTATTTGCAGGTCAAGACAAACATCCGCAATGTCACCCTTTTGACGTCATACTCGCTGTAACCGCAGTGCATTGTGGGTCGAATCGCCACAGCTGTCATTAAAAGAAACACATGAACACCATGAATCCTGTCGGTATCCGTCTGCCCCCCACCCACCCAAAACAAAAAAGTTGTAAACTTAGGGGAAACACTGAAATGTATGTAATACATTAACATTTGAGGTGTGAGTCTCCCACAGTGCCGTCTTCAGGAATGATGGCGAACCTGACTAGAGACATTACACATACTCTAATGTTCTATTCAATCACATTTTATTATGAAGCTTCCCCGGGGTCCAGTAAATCAGAGCTCACGTGGTGTGCATGTGGGGGGGGATTTTGTGTACATAATGCTTTAATCAGTAGATTTTTTTTGCTAGCTTTGTGCTCCTCTCTCCCCCCCCCCCCAATCCACTCAGCCTCTCACCCCATCAGCTCCATGCCAATAGTGGAATGCAGGACACCCACGGAGACATGAGAAGATTTTGATTCTTCTGAGCGTCTGTCATCGTCATGGGGATAAACTCAGGGCTGGCCGCCTCGAGGGCGGGGGTCACTCTGAGGGAGGGGTTTCCATGCCAGCCTTTTCGTGAGCTCTGGGGGAGCCATGGGTAGCTGATGTGTTCGGCTGTTACTTCTGAAAGAAGATGTTTCCAAACATTATTATGTACATTTTAATTGCAAAAGGACTCAGAAGTGGCCATATATAAGAGTGATGATTTTTTTTAGTTGATTTTAGCCTTTGCATTGATTATTGGACAAGGGAATTAGCAAATCTCAACATTTGAATTTGTTTATTTCTTATTGCAATTATTTAATGAGGTGCAAATTACAATCTAGAATTCTGGTTCTGTTTTGCACTTCTGGGGTTTTGCACTCTAGCATTTCATATTGATGTGTATTATGCTGAGGGGCAGCTTGGTGGCGCCGTTTCCTCTGGGTGCCCTGGTTTCCCCCTCACAGTCGAAAACCATGCTAAGGTGAATTGTAGTTGCCAGATTGTCCGTAGGTGTAAACGGTGTGTGAATCTTGTGTGTGCCCTGCCATGGGCTGGCGCCCTCTCCTGGGTTATTCCGTGCCTTGTTACTCTTGTTACTGAGACCGTATAGAATAAGCCATATGAAAGATGAATGAATGAATGTGCTGTGCTGCTTTGTGAGTAATTTGTGTTCCCGCTCTTTGTACATGATCTTCCACTGGATCAGTGTGATGTGATGTCATCCCATAGGGCAGTACTCGCGTGGCCTTCATTCACCCCTCTGTTTTCCTCTCCCTGCAGGCTGACGGGCTTCCAGCTGCCTCCGCCCATTGTCAGCTCTGGGCCTCGGCTTACTCTGTGGCTACTCTCAGACTACGCCGTCAGTGGGCAGGGATTCAAGGCCTACTATGAAGGTAAGCCCCACCCCTCTGGGGCCAGAGTTCATCGCATTATGGAAAACGCATATGCGTGAGTCTGGCATGTCTTAGTAAGGCAGACGGACAGCCAAAATGGCAGATGACATTGTATGCTTAGACTTGACTTCATGGCTTCAGGAATACGAGTACGTGATGCATGCTTGATTATGAGTTATGCTCAATCACAGAAGTTTGAGTGCATGCTTATTTAAAAGTATTGTAAGGTCATTGTATGTGTGAGTGAGAGCCGACGACCTCACTGGCTTTATAGCGTCTTCGAAGGTGGTATTGTTCAGCTCGACACCTCTGAACCGGGAGGCTCTTTGAGGTGCCATGATGGGTTTATCAGCCTGCTTTTGATCAACGTGCTGCATGATACGTCAAATCATTAACTGAGATTTTTATCAGAACCTCTGACAAGTGAAAGTGACCTAAGTGGGGCTCCTTATGCGTTGAGAGTGCGTTTCAGCGGCAGGTGACCCTGCACCTTTCGTGTAACTTTCTGCTCACCATCAATAGCTGCTGCACAGAACCACTGGAGTATCTGGAAATCATAGGGATTTTCTGCTTCTGTCGCCTTTCATCAGATGCCTAGTCTACCCTGACTCCCACTATAAGGCCCATTATGTTTGAATGAGCACAGGCCCTGTGAATTAAGCACAATGGCTTATTTTAATGGTGTGCTCGTCTCAACACTTCTGAGGATGTGAGCAGCATGAGTCTGGGTGCAAACGTCTCTGCTAATAACTTTGCCCTGGTCCATGGTGAAGAGTGTAAAGTAAGCAGAAAGGTAGCCACCCGTGGGGCAGCAGGGCACCTTCCAGCAGGGCAGCTTGGAGACACCACGGTACAGCAAAGGATCCTCTGTCAGTAGGGGGCGACCTTACGGATGCTTCCTCCATTCTGCTGCAGCAGGTGTAATCAATTAAATGCCTTCCGGATCGTCACCCCTCCCTGTAATGTGCCACTTAATCCCTCCTCCGTCGGCAGGATCGAGGAGCCCTAAATGAGGGCCGGCGACCTCCCTTTACGAATTTTCAGGCCGGCTGAAATCGGGAGGGCCCGTGGAGATAATGGGAGATCAGAAGGGCGCCTGAAGTGGGACGAATCTGAGGTCGGCATGGCTCTCTGGCAGCCTCCCCGCCCCGCACCTCACAAGGCCTTTGTGCCCGCGTGAGTGAAGCTGAACGGAGGTAGAGGAACGACCCTTTGATGTTCGCCACCCTCCCCCGCTCGCTTGTTCTCCGCTGTCCGCGCGGGCCCGCTTCAGGCAGCGCCATCTGAGGCTCCCGCCGGAATCCTTGTTTTTCTGTCACTGTGCTCAGGCTCCGGCGATCTCCTCTTATTTAAATCGGAAGTGGAATCGTCCGCTGGGTGAAAATGTAGCATCCAGGATGTTTGTGGCTCTGACTCCACTGGGCAAATTGAGTATAAGCAGTTCCCAGTATTTTTTTTTTTTTAATTTAATGGAATTTTATTTCATATATTTTTTGCCTGAGTGGCAGTACAATTGTAGCATCAGTGTCAGGGTAGGTCAGCCCAAAGCCCCCAGTGTGTCATATCCAACCTTGTACTGCACCGAGTACAGAAATAATGGATCAACAGACTCCCCACCCCAGCAGTACCTCTAGCTCCTGGTCCGCTGTCTCCCCGTCGTTTTCTGGCATCATGCAGTCATATTTCACAGCAGCTGGCGAGAAATACAGTGCCGTCTGTGCGGAGGTGAGGTGCCTGGTGTAAATCAGCCAGCTTTTACTTAAGGCAGAGATCTCGTTTATGCTCGTTCGTTAGCCCAGAGCGTAGCTTCGCGTGTCTTTTCCCTTTCGCTGTGTGATGGCACGCCCGCATATCAGATCGGCCAGGCTTGATCGGGTCCTTGCTTTATGAATGAATGAAGCAGTCGGCTGGGGATTTAAGCTCATGGCGCTCCAAGAGTCCCACGTTTAAGATAAGAGCCACTAGCTTCGCTACCAACTTGGTATGTTGTCAGGTCCCTAACCAGTTAAAAGAGCTTGTGCTGTTAAGGCTTGGGCTGTTGGTGTGTGATCGTGTGCCTGTGATCGTAAGGTTACTGGCAGGTTCGTGCCACCGTCGGGTCCCTGAGCGAGGCCCTTAACCCCCAGAGGCTCCAGGGACTGGCTGACCCTGCCTTCTCAAAATCTACATCACTTTAGATAAAAGTGCCCGCTAAATAGATATTATGTTGGTGTGTGCACATGTTTCTGTGTGCAGAATTTATTCACCTGTTTATTTGAACTGGACAGGCCTTTATTTTTCTCACCCTGGGGGGTTGGCCGATGAATCGCCGCAACAGGGAGGGGGTCGCAGCCATCAGCTGTTCTTATTATATTGGTATCCATGCGATGCTCTGTCTGCCTCCCCCACCCCGCATACTTGGGTTCCGGTGCCAGGAAGACATGGGGAAGTGGGGGGGGGGGGGTCGGACTCTCCCACCCAGGCCTAGATGTAACAGAAACTTATGTGAATTCCAGCAGCTGTCTCGTAGAAGAATGGGGGGGGGGGCACTTCAGTGTCAAGCTGCCTATTTGATTTGGAGCCAGGTTTGAATTGTTATTGATATAGCGTAATTGGGAAAGGTGAGATATCGAGCGCTCCCTTATTCTACCAGCTAAGTGAAAATTTAATTGGAAACCTTCGTCACATCACTGAGGTCGCTGTGTGTGTGTGTGTGTGCATGCATGTATGTGTGAGCATGTGTGTGTTTTAGTGTGTATGCGGGCGTGCGTGTGTGTGCGTGTCTGTGGGGTGGGGGTATGGGAGGACGGGCAGCATAGGAAACATGCTGCCATTGCACATTGCTGTACCGCCGGCAATGCGGGTGCTGCCTTGCATCCAGGCCGTTTATACGCAGGGGTACGAGCTACTCTCAGCACCGCCATCTCGTTAACGGTCCTCTGTCCCCTCTTCTGCGGCACCCCCGTCCCTTGCTGCTATCTCACGGCAACAGTAAGGGGCTTTTCCCTGTGAGGAGAATGTTCTAGATTTGCCCGCTGTCCCCTGGCAGGGCACAGAAGGCCATCCTTATTCATCCATCAGGACCGACAGATACAGCCTATATATTCTCCACACGTTATGCAGATTAGTGTAACGCCATCTGCGCTGTGCGTTTGGTCAGCACATTCGTGATAAATCTCTGTTGCTGCTCTTTATCACCTCGGACAACTTTGGACAATTGAGTAGCTATATTTGAAGTTCTTTTTTAAAAGCATGAAGTAGAAAAAGTAAGTAATACACTGTGATTTTGTTTGTGTGTGTGTGTGTGTATGTGTGTTAGGGTGGGTTATTGCCAACTAACCAAATATAATACTCAGCACTATAACAATGTCACCATTCAGTGTAACACGATGCATCACAATATTAGCATTGTATCCTGATGGTGAACAATCCAATACTGAAATAATGGAACTACTAAAATTAAAACAGGCCAAATTTAACTAACAGACATTAACAGCCTTTAACTACCGAGGATGAGTCAGTATCCTGAATATAGTCACTCTTCAGCTCCCAGTTGTATAAATTATACAATTTCTTTGTGCGTGTATCAAGTGCACATTTCTAATAAAATAAATATTACATTTATTAATTTCTAATAAAATAAAAATTAAATATGAAAGGAGACATTGGACTTTTGCAGTTTAAAATTTTTGCATTTTGCAGTGCCCTTAGCATAGCTTACATACACAGCATGTTTTTAATCAGCACGTGCTGGAAAAATGTTTGTGAAATAAAACATGGTGTTAAACAGCACTACAATAAATTAATCAATCGATGCAGAGTGTCATAGTATTGATGAAAAATCATGACAACTGCAATATTGATGCAGCTGTAGTGTGCTTGTGTTTATTATGTCTGTCATGGCTGAATAGTGGGATGAGCTAGCAGTCCATCCAGCGTGGCCCCAGCCGTGTGCCCTTTGCTTCCTGGGGTAGGTTCCAGGCTCATATCCACCCAGTACTGGATAAGCGCTTATAGAAGATGGATGTTGGCTGAGTAATAGATGTGCTCTTCTGATGCAGTAATTCCTCTGATTGTTTGCAGGGCACAGTTTATTAACGCACCTGTGCCCTGCTTTGGTTTTCACAGCTTGATTGTGCCTTATGCTTTAACCCTACAATAGCAGAGCAGAATCTCTGTGGATCAAACATCCCTGATCACATTCGAATAAGTAATTTCATTTGCGGTTTTAATGTGCACAAATAGAATTAAGCCAATTTGATTCTGTAAATACAATCATCCTTTCCTATTTGGGTAATTTGAAATCCGTCTTATGATCGTCTGATATTGACTCTGAAGCTGACTCATTCATTTCAGTCAATTGCTTTTTTTTTGAATGAATCTTTGCTTCCCCCTGTGCAATCTGCTTAGCGGAGATGACGAGAGAGGTGTAATCAGTGTGAAGACGGCATGTACGTGCCTGCATGTCTGTGCGTGATCACGCCCTCTTCAAGGGGACCTCGCCGTGCGCTGTTTGACCGCCGAGAGAGAAAAACAGGAAGATGCCATTTGAGAACGTGGATAATGGAGACAAATTATTGCTGCTGTTGTCCGCCTGGAGGCACCATCCTACACGAAGCAAGAGAGGGAACATAATCTGCATTCCCCCAAAGGTGTGCCATGGCACTGGTTAAGCTGGCCAGTTGGGTTTAATGGGAGTTCTGGTGCTCACTGGGCATAGAGATGCCAATGCGAGAGGGAAAACTCAGTCAATGACTCGCTCCCGGCAGGGAGCCAAACCCTCCCCTAACACTGAGAGCCATTTCCTGCCCATCTAACTGCACTGGTCACCTTTGCTGGGTTTGTGTCCTTGTGCTATGGTTGTCCTTCGGGTGGCTCCCTGCTGCACAAATACACACCTAATGTTCCACCCTTATAAAATCTCCTGCTTAGGCGTGATTAATCTAGCCTGGGTCGCTGACACCTTCCTTGAAGGGGGTTAAACAGAGATGTGGGTACCTTTGGCAGCAGCCTACCTGGTCAGGCCGACTGGGGAGGTGGGGGAGTCCCGTCAGTGAATCAGCTTCTGTAAGACAGCAGCGTTCTGAGGCGTTCCTTTCCAGTTTGATAAATGATGCAGTGGATTGCACTGCAGATGCAGGTGTATTTTGGTGCTTCCAGTTGGGGGCTGGGAAGGTTGTTGGGGGGTGGGGGGGGGAGGGGGGAGAGGAGGAGAGAGAGACCTCCGTGCTGTGGTCTTGGGGCACCGTGCCATCACACGCCATCTCTTTTGGCATCATACTCATTTAGCAAACTTATAGCGGTTGATCACCTTAATCTCTGCCTGAAGGTGCGCAGTGCTAAGGCTCAGCAGCATATGATCTTAGAAATGATCTTACATGAAATAAAGCCTGGTAATGCTGGGAGTCACAGGTGAGAGTTGCCTTATCAGTGCCTGCGATCGGTCTCAAGCCGAGGCAGGAATCGACGGCTCAGTGCTGGGCCAAAAGGGGCCCTGAATCGTGTGCAGTGTGACCATCTATTGGAGACATATGCCCAATGCATGACTGGCAGCAATGAGGCCTCAGAACCTCACAGCCTGTTTCCTGATGGATTCTCCTTCTCATGAACAAACAGGCATATGTACCCTGGAAATACACAAAATGCAGGGCGTACGCTGACATGCATCTCCACCTCGTCCTCAGGGACCAGTCCATGCCTTTTTAGACGGGACTGGCACTGTGGAACACAGTCCACCCCTGCCGTGCCCCCTCACCCCCCACATACACACCCCATAGCCATCTCACTTCACAGAAGGGGAATGCACACACACACACACACACACACACGCACACACACACACGCACACACACACACACACACACACACCTTGTGACACCATTGCTACATTGGTAGAATCTCAGCTCGGGACGGATGACCAGCACAGAAGGCCGTCTCGCAATTTCTCTCCCTTCTGGCCTCAGCGGCATATATGACGCAGCATGGAGGGCATTCCCGCGTCACGGAGCAGAGAGGAGCTGCTGGACCTAACGCGCGTACTACTCACCATGGCGAGACGGCAACGGTGCGCGGCGCAGAGCTGGAACTGAAACCCCAAAATGCGCTTAATCCCTTTAAACCGCAAAAAAACACGGCCAAATCAGACATGAAAGGAAGTGCTACCCAAGACTGCAGTCCCCAGGCTGTTGTGGACAGTAATCTGACCGAAGCTTGAACGCGTATATAATCCCTCGTCGACTTTTTCTCTGCTCCATCCTTTCAATCCTTCACTTTTATGCAGAAAGAGGGAGGAGGGGTTGCTGCAATCCACCTCCGACTTTTTGCCCCCACCCCAAACGAGAGGGGTACTGGGTAACTCTTCAAAGGGAGCGACAAAGCCACAGAGAGGCGCGGAGAGAGATAATGAGAGCCGGTTCGGGGATTGGGCTGGATTTGAAGACCCAGATCAAACCGGGTCTCGGAGCCTTCTGCCCAAGACGCCCACTCTGTCCTCAGGCAGGACAGGAGAATGCCCCTTCCGCAGGCTTTAAAGGCCCTCATTAAGCACTTATAGGCAGGCGCTGGGCAGGTTCTTCCTGAGGATGGAGCTGGGTCTGCGACGCCCTGGCTGTCGCACCAGCTCTGGTTTCACTCCGACTGACTCGCGACGCCTCCCGTCTCCGCTCTTCTTACATCCCTCTGCATCTCGTGAAGTTCATTAATGTCACGTCAGCTCGAGATCCTGCTTTATGTATGTTTTTCCATTAATATTTTAATAGCATGTTCTGCATGATTTAAACTTGAGATGGCCCCAAACAAATTGTGTTATCCTTGAATAATTGCATTGTTATATTATTTAAAATATATATTTTTATCAAATGAAATCACCTAAATCATGGCTTAAACCAAACTGTCTTATCTGCTCTACAGACCTCCTTTCACTAAGCAGACCATTTCTCCTGTTCTTTAACAATTCAGGTGTTTGGCCCCCAAGAGCCACATGCTCATGGGAGAGACATATTTACAGCAGACATCAAGGCAGCGCTGAGCCACTGAAGCCTTGTCTGCAAACCATAAAGTGGAAAACGGGAAACGTAATAAAGATGTTGAAGGCATTGATTGGTGGAAGGCAGATGTCTCTGAATCACTGAGCTGAAGAAGAGGCGATCGTAAACACATCTCGGGCGGTTCCTGTGTGAAAGGCGCTTGGCGTGGATGGGCGAACGTGAAGCCCACGTGCGAGTGCATTGCTGCCACGGAGCGTGACTGTACCAGATGCGTATTTTCTGCGGATTGAATTTTACAGTTTGCATGGTGGTCTTCTGCCGTATTGTTTATAGCATTTGGATGAGGGTAGTATTTTGGGCATTTATTATGATGCAGAGTTATGGCTGAGCTGCATTTATGAGTCTGCTGGACAGTTTTATCAGGGATGTAATGGATACAGGTGGAGACATTTCTTCTACAGCTTCTCATTGCAAATTAATTACAAAGCATCAAGTATAAATGTGGCCATCCATGCTCCAAAAATTACAAAATAGCTAAGAAAAAACAACTGCTGGCCCTCAAAAATATATAGACCAAGAGGTTTGGCAAGAATGAGAACATTGACTCAGAAACATTTACCATTCCCTGGTCTGACCTGGCTAGAAGGATCCAAAGGAAGTCACCTCGAGCCTCCCACTCTGCCCCAAGCGGCCCTCTCTCGTCTGTTGGGAAAAAGCCGTCATATGTCTTGGAAACACATGGCTTTGTCGTTCCAGGGAAAGGGCCATTTTCTGCTCACTTGATTCAGACTTTGAAATAAATTATAGCTTAATGGCAGCTATGGCCTGTGAGCAAGCAGGCCTTTCAGCGGGAACGTCAGAAAATAGTAAGCCCTCCTGGGAGCATCAGGAGCGAAGAATG
Source organism: Gnathonemus echidnorhynchus (assembly GCA_026776725.1). Lineage (NCBI taxonomy): Eukaryota > Metazoa > Chordata > Actinopteri > Osteoglossiformes > Mormyridae > Gnathonemus > Gnathonemus echidnorhynchus. The sequence continues at coordinate 13,957,354 of JAODJU010000046.1, forward strand.
TTTCCCCCAAGACTGTAGCAGCACAATAAGGGGTCAACCTATTTTGTGCATGTCATGCTAATCCTTTCAGACCCTTTAAAAGCAAAAACCAATTTTTAAGATGATTTTTGTGAAACAATACAAATAAGGTATTCAACCCCATTTTCGAAATCAAACAGTATTCTGCTGTTGGTTGGCCTCATTGTCCCCCTTTTTTGGTATCTTGGTTGTGCTGATATGACATGGTATTTGCTTTGTAACTTGTTGGGTTGACAGACCACTTACTTTTACTATAGAGAGAGACTGATTATTGAGGAGAGACTTCTTTCTGCAATGTCCTTATCAGACCACTTTACTGTATTATAGAGAGTTACTGAGCACTGGGGAGAGACGCCTTTCTGCAATATCCTTATTAGACCACTTTGCTGTACTATAGAGAGAGACCCATCATTGGGGAGAGACCTTTTTCTGCATTGTCCTTATCAGACCACCTAGCTCTACTATAGATGGAGACTGAGCATTGGGGAGAGACCTCTTTCTGCAGTGTCCTTAGCTGTACTACGGGGAGGGACCTCTTTCTGCAATGTCCTTGTCTGATCATCTGACACGCTTTCTTACTGCAGGAGAATGTGTGAGAGATTCTCCTCATGCTGAACTTTTCTTGAGGCTATAATTTTCTTAAAAGGACCCTAAAATGCTGCCAAGGTGCCCTGCTGTGTGCACATCACCCCTGCCAGTGCTAGATGGTGGCTGTATCATCATCTCCCTTGCTGCTTCTGTGTTTAGCAGTCCATAGTGTTTGGCACATAAGGCCCATAATCCAACCCCTCGGGTCTCAACTTATCACTCCTACAGTCATCCAGGGTGGTTGGGTTGCCCTGCAGTCATTGACTATATGCCTTTCGGACCCATCGTGGGCCTGAAGCTGAACTGAGCTCCCTGGAACTTACCTACCCCAGTGTCTTTTTATTGGAACCTCCCCACCCCCTGTCTTTGTTCATCCCCATACTCTGCTTGGCAAAACCCACCCCATCTCTATTCAGTATTGTCTGTTTTCAGCCCTGAGCTACTAGTTTTGCTCCCAAGTCAAGTTATTAGTTATTTTCTTTTAGAGTAATGTGTACTTTTACCCAGAGGTTAGCGTTTTTACAGATTGATTTTTGCTGTTGAATCAACTTTCTCAAGGAGGGCACAAACAAAACCCTTCCAAGGGCTTGAGTTTCCTCTTGCTTGGTTAAAGAATAAACTAATGTAAAACTGGACAGCCCGTTAGCCGCATTTTCAAGTTGTTTTGGTTTTTATTACTTTGCATTAACTCTTCTTGAATGGCTATTGCTCAGCTCACTAAGGTTCAACTTAATTTTTACTGAAGCTGATCAGCTTCTGGCCCAGTTGCTTGCGAGCAGGGTCCCTCCTGTGATGTTGTTTACTGTCTCTGTTCTTGTCCCTGTCTCGCTATGCCATCAGCCAGCAGGTATTGGGCATCTTTCCTCCTGTTCTTTTTCTGCCTGGGCGTCCTCCCCATAACTATTTCGGTTGTGTTGTTTTTGCCGTGGTTCCTTCTGAAGGCCTTTACGCAAGACAAGAGAAGTCACTTCCTGTTTGCGGAGACATACTTCAGCTAGAGTTGTGCAGGCAGAGGCTAGACGGCCGGTGTGACATCCGCCCCATCGCAGTCACATGTGTGCCTCACTGCGCTCTCAGGAGACCCGCTCTGCATGATCTGATGGATCTTGACTAGTCTCCTGACTTTATTTCTTTACTTGTTTAATCACCTGCTTAGTTTGCATTTTGAATGCTTGTTTTCACCCATTTTCTGACCTCTTTTGGCCTGGTTCTGCCTTCCACCTGCTAAGGATAGCTTTATAGTTCCTACTGTACTCAATTTCGGTAGCGGTGACCCGGTGGGTGTGAAGACGAGGCAGAATTTACAATTCTCCTGTAGTCTGCCACTAACTTAGGCTTTGTTGTATCAAGTACTGATTTGTGGATACAGCAACTTGGCACTTGTTGCAGCTGACAGGACGACATAATTTGAAGTGGATCCGTTGTATTTTCGGAGGACCTTTGCAGAGGACCAGATCATCCCACAGGCCAGCATGGGATGTGCAGCCTACCTTCCTGGAACAGCATGGAGATGCACCCACCAGTGAAAAATAAACAAGACAACACTTTTTATATTGTTTCTTTCTCTATACTTGATAAGGCAAGGTCCAACAGCATATAAAATACTTCTGCAAGAGAATCATTCCAAAGAGAAATGGCTTCTTTCATAAATATAAAAATAAACATGAAATTGTTTTAATAATAATAATAATAATAATAATAATAATAATAATAATAATAATAATAATAAACCAAATAAAGCTTACACAAACGTTCTGAGGGCAGAAGGAAATATGATTGGTTCAGGGAATTAACCAATCAGATTGGAGAGGAGGTGGGTCCATGCAACTAGAGTAGGTGTGGCCAACCAATCAGATGTCTTGTCCAGCCTCCTCTAGTTGCTTGGACCCACCTCCTCTACAATCTGATTGGTTATCTCTATGAACCAGTCATTGTTTTTACTGTCCTCAGAACATGTTTGTTTAAGTATACCTCCCACAAGCCCAAATAAATAAAAGGTAAATAAATATTTTATCATCCAAAAGGAGGCAGTGCTGAGCATTACTTAGATATAAATTCTTAAATATGTGCCTTATTTTACTTACAGTACATTTTTTTGTTTATTGGTTTTATAATTGTGAAATGCCATAATACTGCAGGCCAGCTCACATACATTTAATACTTAGTCACACTCAGTCAGCTTCAGTCAGAGCTCTTGGGAAGGAGAGGATTTCGCTGTGTATGTCAAGCGTGATGCTGACGCAGACATCTATATATGAAAGGATCAAATGTAAGACATGTGCAGATCAGTTTGTATATTACCCAGGAGTATTATCACTGTGTTCATTGTTCGCTTATATAAATCCAAGGAGTGCAGTTCAGAAAAACATGTTGACAGGTTTCAATAGGATATGGAAATTAAAAAAAATGCAGTGTTAGCAATATGACAGCTTTATAAGCAAAGATCACTTTATGGCAGTTTATAGTCGTCCACATACGGCCCTGCCACTGTTTTGCACAGCACTACCCAGTACACAAGTGTTATGGCCAAATGGTTATAGTGATATAAATACCTTAACAGCAGGATACTGATACTGTATGTTTAAGCCTAGCTTCAGCACGTCTGCGGGTCCTTGAGCAAGGCCCTTAACCCCCAGCTTCCTGGGCGCCCCAACAGGTGGCTGCCCTTCGCGGACAGCTTGCTCTACAAAGAGCAAGTTGAGGGAGGCGTAAAAAAGAATTTCCCCACGGGGATTAATAAAGTATCAATTATTATTATTATTAATTATTATTATCCATCCCTGTCCACCGTCTGATGGTGTGGCATTTTTCGACGAATCGGCAACAGATGGGAGAGCTGAGTTAATTTATGAGGCAAACAGGGACTTGCTGTCTGCGGAACCACAGGTATCTGCAAGGTTATACAGCTTACAGTGTATATGTAGATGTTTACATATGGATAATATCAGTATCACTAATTGCATAATTTAAGTTAGTGATACTTGTCCTTGCATTTTTTTGTTTTTTGCTATTTACTTTACCTATGGTTCATTTAATACTGCAACCTGATCCTGAAACCTAAAGTGTAATGCTGGTCCCATTGTGGAACTAAACGTCACCCTAGAATTTATAACTCCTTTGTGAGGGTATCCGTGTTATTGTGTCACATTATTTATTCATCCATCAAGGATCAGTCATCCTCACTCATCAGTCCACATCCCGTCTTCCAGCCCGATCACTTGTCTCCAACCATGACCTAATGCCTTAACTACTAAATACCTCAAACTTCTGCAGAGAATCTATTTAGCAGCATGTGCTTGGCTGGGCTCTGGAAAAGAGAGGCAGTTCTGAAATGGCTATACATTTCACCAGTGGGAGGGGCGGCATGAAGAAAGAGGGCAGCCATCAGTGGGCGATAAGGCAAAACAGGTGTGAAAGCGTCCCCTTTGGGTTGAGCCGGATTTGGCAGTAGCTGCTGACTCCTGTGGTTTCCCGGCAACAGGTCTCAGTCTCCGGCTCAACCCCAGGGGCTGTCCGTCCAATAGCCGGGCCAGATTCGTCACCGCCCTAGCAACCCCCCCCGCCACCCGACCCACCTGCCACCAGTCAGTGCCCAGTGAGGACCTTGGCTGCTTAAGCCGTTCGGCGCTGTGGAGGTTTGGGCATTAGGGGAATCATGCAAATTCACGTCACATTCACATCACGACACGCTGGTGAGCAGACGACTAGATTGCACTCCCGTGGCTTGAGCTCTCACCTCAGCACCGTCAGGAAATCCACTTATTATTCATACGGTGCCCTGTTGTCGATAGTGTAAGTATTGCAGTTCGCTGCTATCAATCAGTCTATGAAATGAATGAATGAATGAACGAATGAATGAATGAATGAAACAAATAGTTGACACAATAATTTAGCCAGCGATAGCACAAAAAAAAAAAAAAACAATTAATGTGGTGAGTAGAAAACATTATTGGACATGTTGGAGTTTGACGTGGAGTTGGAGTTCACATTGCTCCTACCCTGTTTAGAATTGATGTATGAGAGTAATCACCATTAGGGTCTGCTGGTTGGAGCAGAGAGCCAAACTAATGGCTTTTATTCTGCATTTGGCAGCGCTTGGTTCCTGCTCAACTGCCCATGCTTGAGGGCGGGCTTTTCCTCTAATCCGTCCTTGTCATACGTCCTTTCAAATCCGAAGCCTCTTTGGTCCTTCATGCTCCTGCCTATTTGAATAATAGCCAATGAAAACATTTGAATTTTGGAGCACGGGAAGACCTGACTGTGCTGTCTGTGTCTGGAGGGGTCACATCCCAAGAAGAGTGGCTTCACGTAAAAGGGAACACTTTACAAAGTCCTCAGAACTAGCCTTTGTGATGCCGATTAAAATCACCTCCTGTCATTGTCCATCGACGGTCTGTTGCCACAGTAATTTGCTCTGAATTACACACTAGAGTGAAGTGTCGGCAGCACCTGGTGATTTGCGTGTCCGTCCCCACTGTCTGTTGCAGAGGACATTGAGGCCATGCGGGCGACACAGTCTCCGCTGTCCCTGCACTTCCCCGAAACCCCATTAGACAGGTGTGAAATGAAAGGGGTCCTCTGACATCTTTGAAGAGCCAGGATGTTCTTGGTGAATAAGCTGTGTGGAAGAGTGGACACATAAAGCCATAGTGAAGGCCACACTTTTTGGGCTGCAATAATAATAATAATAATAATAATAATAATAATAATAATAATAATGAGGTGGGTGGCACTCTTGCCTCATACCTCTGGATTGTAGGTTTGATTCTTCACACTGGGTCCTTATGTGTGGAGTTTGCCTAGGTTTCCTCTTGTTGTTATGAAGATGGTCAGTTGATGTTCCTCTGATGACTCTTGTGTCCTCTGCCTCCTGTGAGAGGCTCCATGCCCCCCGCAGCCCTGTACTGGATAAGCAGTTATGGAAGATGGATGGTTAATGCTAATAATTTCACCCATCGACATCTTCGAACTGCTTGTCCTGGGGGGTAGGGGGGGGGGGGGGTGGATGCCAGTCCATTGCAGCATAATAATCTTTAATGTCTTTAATAAAGCCGGCCTGGTGATTTAACCATTAGATTAATTCGAAGTGGGTGGGTTAGTGGCTGAGATTTTTTTTTTCTTAAAATTAGACATGGAAAATAATTTCAGCAGCTTCCTGCCAGGAATTGGCTGGAAGTTATCTGTGATGCATTGGAGCACAATGAAGGCCAAAGGTAGGCCAGCACACTGTCAATTTCCTGGAATGAAGATGTTTTATTCATAGGAATATGCCTACTTCTCCCATGACTTGTCAATAGCATACAGTTTGAATGTGTGAGTGTGTGTCCTTTTGTAAATGCCCCAGAGATCCTTAATTACATTGAAATATGTTGTAATTTTATTCTAGTTGCTATTAAGGTATTTAATCGCCTTTGCAGCTATAGCAGTTTCAAAGTGCTTGGCATTGAGGTTTTTATCAGAGGAGGATAATAAAGCAGTTGATTGTTCATAGTTTTTCTTCCAACCTTGTTTGATTTCAAATGCTTTTGCTGTCTGGGAGAATAAAAGTTTTATGTATGAAATGCTTGTGTGCTGAGAAGCTTGGTGTCCTCCGTGCTTAGTAGGCTTGTCGTCCACACCAACTGTGTCTGACAATTCAGTTTCCATAAAACAAATTAGCTTGCAGCATCCGGGCTGCACCACATGTTTTCTGTGGCTGACTCGTGGTGCCTGGGGGTGCCCATTCGGAGATATATGTGCTGTGTTCAAATGGCCAGGCTTCTGTTGACTTTGTAAAGACTTCTGTGGATTGATCCTGGCCGCGGTTTATATCCTGGATCGAATGAGAGATTAGACATTTTGTCTATTCAATATTCTGGAACTGATGATTTCTTTCTAGTTATCTAGACGGAATTTGCATTAATTTTACAACAACAACAACAACAAACATGATTATTATTATTATTATTATTATTATTATTATTAAAATTCTTAATTTATGTTGTGATGGATACCCCACAGTTCTGCGAGTACATACCTTTAATGAAATATGCAGTAAGTCAGTCGGATAAATGAACAACAAAATGTCACTGCTCATGCTAATGTCATCAATCTGCAAACGGCTGATTGTCAAAAGAAGCATTTCCATATTTGATTTTTGAACAGGTATTGCTTATGTTGACATTTCACAGTCTGAAGCGTAGTAGAAGGTCTCTGGTGTGTGTGTGCGTGTTGTCCAGTATACATTACATTGTGGGGTCCAAATGTCCCCACAATGCAATAGAAACCTGTTATTTTCATGTTGTGGGGATCATTTTTTTGGTTCCCACAAGGGGAAATTCAATTTTATAAAAATCTGTGACTGCAATCAAAACTAAAAATGCCTTAAGACTTATGACTGGTTACTTATGGCTAAGGTTAGAGCTGTGTAGGGGTTAGGATGTTGGGAGAGTGAATGGAGAGTCCCTCCCATGTGTGTGTGTGCGTTTAGATGAAGCTGCATGTTGTGGCTGGGTCGTTCAGAAAGCTGAGAGCTGGGTACCCACAGTTGATTTCAGCGGGAATAATGCATTTTAAAATTCTGTTTATTGAATCCTGAGTTGTGCCGCTGCCATAAGGGCTGCGGTTTGTGCTAGAGGCAGTGCACTGGTGAGCATCGTGTAGACAGCAGTGTAAGCTGCACTGACTTGGTAAATACTGGCCATGGTGTTTTTTCGTGGTACATTCGATGAGAAGGCTTATACCACGCAGGGGATTCGGGTCCAACTAGGAAACACTCTTCCTGTATGACGGCCCCTGCTGCCCCCAGTCATTTTTTTGCCGTATCCTCCTCTTTGCACCTCCCCAAAGACATTTTAGTGAAATACCCTGAATGGAAAGTCTACACCTACAGTTTGCTTCTGCCACTGTAAATATACCCTGATCTCAGGTATTGTGATAATAAATTAAAAGAAATCTCTTATGTACTGTTCATTTTTGCATTCCTGAAACAAATTTTGATATATATCTCACTTCCATAGGGCTGCGGTTTTTTCCGCTGTGCTTTGCACCCATAAAATATGAAATGAAAAATGCTGATTTCCCTGCTCAAATCCCATTTTCTTCACGGTGTGGGCGTTAAACCTGCACTAGATGCCTGGCACCAATCCTAACAAGTCATAACTTTCATCTCCCCATTTGCAGCCGTGCTACAAATTCAACGTGCCACGTCAATAAATACAGAAAATCTGCCCATCTAACAGGCTTGACTTCGTTTTTCTAGGCTTGTCGTGAAATGCAGCTATTTCCCACTGCTTGTCGACATCTTTGTTAAAGCTTGCCTCTTTCCTGAAAAAAAAAGAAAAAAAAAAAAAACATTTCAGACCTGAGTCATCGCTCCACTGGGTCTCAGTGGTGTTCGGTCGTACTCCACAAGACAGGGGTTAGTATTCCAGTGCTGCAGATGTAATCGGACTTCAGTATTTGAACATCTTTTCTTTTCTCAAAATAAGAAAACCCTAAAATGGGAGTCTTCAGTCAGCGTTTGCCATATTCTGTCAAACTGGATCATAGAGTGAGGCATTGATGTATAAGGTCTGCCTCTATGTTTACTTTTTGTCGAGACACATTATTGTTATTAATATTATTATGTTGTAGGGCTGCAACTAACGATTATTTTGATAATCGATTAATCTGTCGATTACTTTTTCGATTA